>OZ014465.1:4767757-5336252 GCA_963966035.1 Acleris laterana | reverse complement strand
AAACCACATTTAAATCACACTTTCACTATCTACGCTTGTACTAAGAGTACAATAGGCAGACCTAGACTACGATATACAGCATGTAACAAGAATCCCGTTCTCGAAGTTAGGAACTCGAAGTAGAAAAGTTTTGAGCGGGTTTTGTTACTTGCTGAACAGAGTGTACAGTCAGCCAAAAATGTGGTCTACCACTCTACGGTTGAAGTGATTTAGGTATATATATAATTATATATACCTATATGTGCAATAATATTATGACAGAGACAAGCGTCAACCTTAGCGATAATTAGATCTCACAGAAACTTTTGTCAAAACTGGAAGACCACTTTCTTGGCCGACCGTACATACTTCAGATAAATAAATACATACTAATATACCTACTAATAATACAAAAAATATTCCGTGAATCCCTCTTCACTATCAAAAAACTAGTCGGAGGTCACCATCGAAAGCTCACCATGTCTCCAATAGTTTATCTACATCTACACTAATGTTATAAAGAGGAAAGATTTGTATTTTTGTATCTTTGGGTGTGTGTATGTTTGTAATGGATAAACTCAAAAACTACTGCGCCGATTTCATAAATTCTTTCACCATTGGAAAGCTACATTCACCCTGAAGGACATAGGCTATGTTTTATTTTTCTGCGTGGACGCAGTCGCGCGCAACAGCTAGTATAGTATAAAAGTCTGTTGTCACGTCTGTCTGTCATTCTGTTTGTGTGTATATCCGCTAATTCATCTTAATCTACGGATTTGGATGCCATTTTCACCATCATATCATTCATACCAGTTAGATATTTTTTATTCAAGAAGCCCAAGAAAGTGGTCTACCACATTTGTCTAAAGTTTCTGTGAGATCTAATTATCGCTAAGATTGACACTTGTCACTGTCATATTATTATTGCAAGGGAAAATTTAACTTGTTGTATCATGAATCATGACGTGCGAATGAATTTCAACCCCAGGGTGGTAGACCACATTTTTGGCCGACTGTACCTCCTGGTGTAGTTCATATAAACCGAAGCGAAGCGAGCGTGGATCGCTGGTAGGTACTTCATATAGGTAATGGTTTCAGCCTTGCATATTCATACTCGTGAGTAAGCACGCATCAAGAGATGATAGCGTTCATTGAATACAAAACGGACACAATCCGAAATGAGTCGATGTTGCATTTTAAAATTAGAAGCGGTTGGAGTACGATTTTTAATGGAATAGCAAATTATTTTGGAATGTGTCCGTTTTGTATACAATGAGCGATAGAACAGTTGCGTCTGACATAAATCTCCTACCCCGTGACGTGTGCACCGCAATGTTGGGGTCTAGTTAAGTCGACTTAACACGTACTAAGAAGGGTATATACACTAACGGAGTAAAGTAGACAAACCCTTTTTCGCTTGATCTTCAGGAGACTTATTCCCTTTTTACTTTGTTTTTATTTTATTTCTTAAAGTCTACCAGTTTTTGTTATTGTTACGTAACCTATATTACTTTGCTTGCTGTGTTTGCATTCCCATAGACTAGTCTTTTGTTTTCTTTTTCTTTAGTGTTGCCAACCTTAACAGGGTGTAATTTTTATCGTTGGTTTATGGTGGTTTTATGGGGATGTTTTACAATTTATGTTATTTCGTGTTAAGTGTGTCACTTTCCGTCTCTTCACCAAGCGGTTCCAACAGAAGACCAGAGCTGGCTTTACGGCTAACGAATGCTGAGTTGGGACCGTTTCGCAACTGTTTTTGTCTTATTTTTTGTATCTATGTAACTAATGTTGTTTTGTATTGTTGCGAATAAATGTCTCTTTATCTTTATCTTTATCTTTTATATTTTTCACTAGGACTCCTTTTGTCTTGAATCATCACACAAACACCGCAATTCCCTTTCCTAAACCATTCAGTGCCCAGCTCAGTGAATTCCATGCAAAAATGACACGTTAAGAACACCTTGGTAAGGGTGTATTAATAAATTCCTTATAGAATTGGTATTCTTCATGTAGAAATGTCATTTTTTCTGGACATGTAACATTTACGGTTTCTTGCGGGTTCTGCGGCGATAGAGTAATTAGATATAATTGTACACGCGGATCCCTTCTGGCTTTACCACAGGGTGTTTATTTTATTGCAAGGTTTATTATTTAAGGTGTATTTTATTTGTGTAGTGTACAATTACCCGAAACCGACGTGCGTGCATGACTCGATGTATGAATGTGGAAGAAGCGAAATAAATTTGTCAGGATTGTAGCAAGTGGGAAGAAGTGGTCTCTGTTTACCCCTCTGGGAAACAGGCGTGATTTAATGTATGTATGTATGTGTATTTTATAGTACCCCGTCATTTTATTCATGTTTGTAGAAAGTTGTCTTTAAGTGGACGGCAAATACAACGGAAAAGGAGATTATATAAAGGAACAGATATTTTAGGAAAGACTGTACATTCCTTTAAAACTCTTAATCTAAACACCCTGTATGTTCTTGAATCGCAATGCAACTGTCATTCACGCGCCATTTTATTTCTTTTTCTTTCCGATGTATTGTGTGATGCAATTGATGCAGCTCGAGGCAAACCTTTGTTTTTGTACCGGAAGCGAGTGCAGGAACAGACCACCATTAAAACCGGTTGTATTTGTAAGCAATACGATAAAAATGGGGTGCGTTGTTGCTTTATAGCTGCGAAGTAATCAACTTAAGAAGTTTGAAACAAAGAACTTAAGAGCAATATACGCTTTTTAGGTTTCTGTACCCAAAGGGTAAGAACAAGACCCTAGCCCATCCGTCTGTCTGTCAGTCTGTCACCAAGCTGTATCTCATGAACCGTGACAGCTAGACAGTTGAAATTTTCACAGGTGATGTATGTGGGTTTAACATGAATTTGTTACAACTGGTAGGTAACAGCTGGGACTTTTTTCCCTATCTTTTACTACTAAAGTACTCGGTGGTAACAACTGGGAATATTTTCCCAGTTGTTACCACTAAAATATTTGGTGATAGCTACTGGGCAAAAAAAAACCAGTAGGTACTTAACCACTGGTAAAAGATGAGAAAAAAATCCCGCCTGTTACCAGTGGTAACAAATTGGTGGTAACAGGTGGGAATAACCCATGTATGTCGGTTACCGCTGTAACAACAAATACAAAAAAAATATTTACAACCAATGTATTTTTTTTTTGAGTTTTTTACTAATGTTGTATACACGGTGGGGCCTGTAACTAGAGCAAAAATTAAAAATGTACATTCTTCTCCTCAAACTACGGAACGTTTGTTTGACGACTTTGAAAAAACCTGGCGGTTTGAATTTTATTACATATTAAAGTTAATTCGAACACGCAATGTTCTATGAAATTGATTATGTCTGTAGAGTGACTAGACTGACAGGCGATGTCAATTAGACGGAGTTTTTAGTACATCGAAAATACTATTTACTTTGTTTGAAAAAAGAACAATCTAAAACTTAATGATTTTAAAAAGTTGCTAAACAATGTTAGTATGACCATAGGTACTTAAAAAATAAACGGTCAAGTGGGAGTCGTATTCGCTCACCGAGAGTTCCGTACCGCCGCACAATAGGTATTATATTCGGATTTGAATTCGATTTTGGAACGAATCAACGTAAGCCCAACTCACACTTGACCATTTTTATTCTATACCAAATTTGACGCTTCTATGTTTTATCGTTACACAATAAAAATGAAAAACGTTTCTTGTACGGAGGACACCCTATATTAATTTAGGGATCCCGCCGTATGGCCAAAATTATTTTGATCAAATGTATTATTTCCCAAATTTTCATTTCCCAAAAAGCATTTTGTATTATTTTGGTTTTATATCCAGTATATCGAAACCGCTTGCTACGTATAGGTTAGGTTACACTTGTGACTACATAAAAAATAAATCAACTGCAACGGGAAACACCTCTTGGGAAATTAAAATTTGTGAAATGATACATTTGACCAAAATAATTTTGTAGACCCATTAATTTACCTATTTATGAATAATAAATTAGTTGTAAAATGCGAAAATACGGAACCCAAACTTGACCGGTTTTTTAACGATTTAAGTACTGTTATAACCGAGTTTTTTTTTCACTTCAAATAATTTCACTCACTTTATGTTAACTACTAACCAATAATTGATAAACTCTGCCGCATAAGCGACTCCCGCGCATGACAAATGGCGTTATCGCTCACCCGCGATAAAATCGGGAATTACTAAGCCAATTAAGATGCAAATTTGATCAGGTGGACGATTCATTAGTGTCAACGCGGTAGGGTGACGAGGTGGTTGGGGAAAGTGCAGGATAATTTGAAAAAAACAACTTTTTTAACCGTAATAGTTGCAAAGATAAATAATGATGACTTTAAAAAGTTTAATCCCTGTAGGTATCTAGATTTTGTGGTTTGTTTAGGACTATATTGTTTTTGATTTAATTTTGTTTAGTTACAGTAGGGTGATGGAACCAGTAATGGACAAGGCACCAATAATGGACACTTGATTCTTATTTTACAGCAGATAAGGGTTATTCATTTGTTTTGCAACAATCAATTTAGGACAATATGAAATTTGGATTAAGAGTGAAGTGTCCATTACTGGTGCCTGTCAGCTAAAAGTGTCCATCATTGGTGCCGTCACCCTAAGTATTTCAAGATCGTAGCAAATAGAAAGAAGTGGTATCTGCCTGCCCCTCTGGGAAACAGGCGCGATTTAATGTATGTATATGTAGGTATGTATGTAGTTACAGTATGCTTAACTGCAGTAGTAAATAAGTGATGCGCCTTTTACAGTCGTGTTTATTGTGGTCGACAAACGAGGATAAAGCATCTGTCCATCTCACTCCCACGCTTATCCGTTGGTTAAAAAGTGAACCCTAACATTACATGACGTTAAATTTATAATAACGAACGATAAAAGTCGAGCAGATGCAATCTGGACATATTTTTTTTGGATATAACTTCAAAAGTCATTATCAGTAGAAATAAATGGACCGGTGTTTTTCTTGTCAGTGTCATTTGAATACATTTGATTTTATACGTAAATTTATTAAATGGTTTAAATCTCTAACATATCATTGTCACGCCTGTACCTAACCCTATTCACAGTAATGTCACTTCAACCTCCTTTTCCCAGAAACTTGTCTATGTGTATTTGTAAACTCAGATTCATAACACTGTCCAATAACACTGTCAATAACAGTACGTCGGTGTAGATGCCTCTACACTTTCTTAATTAAAAAAAAATAGAACGTCTATCTGATTTCAACAATGTGGTCACCGTCTAAATTTAATTTAATTAATGCATCTGTCTTTTACACCTTGATTTGGCTGTCCAATCACAATTTAGATGAAATAACCACACGGGTAATGACGTGAAGAATCAAGTATAGGCATCCGTACTACTAGTTTAGCGAAATTTAGAGAAATCCAATGAAATACACAGCAAAAATAATAACAGAGATTAACAACGCAATACGACAAGCAGTCTTTAAATCTTAGTTTGATGAAACAGTTACCTTATCTTATCTTACAGATGGGCCCTTTCGGATACGTCGACCCATTAGGATCTTCTGTCCAATTACCCTCTTACACACTCAGCTGTTCGAAGGTGCAGGTTTCCTCACAATGTTTTTCCTTCACCGTAAGACCATCGGGTAATGCACTTAAGTTAGAAAGTGAAGTTAGTTGTAGGACCTTGTGCAGAGTCCGTCCGGATCGCTACCACCATCTTATCCATTAACCTACCGCCAAACAACAGTGTTCGCATGGTTGTGTTCCGGTTTGGGGATAAGACACCCGGAGAAATTACTAGCATAGAGGCATTCCATCTTAGTCCTCAGGGTTGGCAACGCATATGCAGTCTTAGGATTGCATTGCAGTCTTGTGAATGCGAATGTCTATGGGTCACAGTTTCCACTTACCATCAGGTAGCCTGTGGGTTCGTTTGTCTTCTCTATGCCATGAAAAAAAACCCTAGAACCACCTAAACTGTTAAGTATTTTTGTTTGTTCGCCAGATATAGCGTGACTGTAATGGGTTATGAAAGGGTGCTAACCAAAAACCGCTCTGCGGTCTCCGAACCACAGTATTATGTTGGAAAATATGACGCCGCCATTTGCTTTTTGTTTTATTTGCCATGTTTTTTTTTGTGATACCCCAGTTATTCTAATAAAACGAACTCTCAATTAAATAAAGCAAAGCTTAAAACTTAAAAATTAGGATATGTCCAACTGCTTTGGAGGTACAAACAGGTAAAGATACCTAGTTGTCTAATATACTGGGTGTCCCAGAAATCGACGCAACCCGCCTAGGGCTCATAGAGCAGCTAAAAAGCTACCGATTTAACCCCTTTATGTGTCCATTATATTGATAATTTTAATCTGAATTTATTTAATTTTCCCATAATATGTCCATGTTACGAGAAATTATTAATTTTCTTGTTTTCTTTTATAAGTTTTTCAGTGGTAAGTAATGTTTATCAGTATCGGTAGGAGCCCATATAGTACCTAAAACTAGAACAAGTACTTAGTTTGGGATGGTAGGCCATTGTATGTCTGTTTGTCCTCTGATATTTATTTATTTATATATGATTTATTGCATTTCGAATCACAATGTTTCATAATATTCTCGCATTGGTACATTTGTTATTTATTACGGCTATGTAACCTCCCCTCAAAAACCTATATACATTATCAGCTGTCAGTTCGAAAAAGGAACACGTCGTTATTATATTTTCAAATATGGAACCCGGCGAATCGTGACCGGCCGCGGGCGAGCTGCCTCGTGATTGGCTGACTCGATATGTGCGAGCGCAGGAATGCGAATCGAAAGGGAAAATCTTTGTTTAAATTTACAATTTGAAATGTCCGCCATTTTACAATGTTTGTATCTTGAAGACTGACATAGTACTTCTAAAGAAGGTAATAAAAACTACTCATGAATCCTCCAATACTGATATTCAGAGCCCGGATTTTTCGCGGCAAAACAAAAAACTGTCGCAATCTAGCTAGTGTAAAAAAAAAATTATCGATATATTGATAGTTATGTAACAAAAGATCCACGAAATAAAAAATATTAAATAAAACATTTTACGTGAGTTTTGTATAAAATAGAAACAGATGCAATTCCTTCTTCGAAATCCGTCAGCACACACAGCAGCATGTGACATTTTATTTGGTTTGTAATAGTGATAGGAGTAGATTATCATTAATTTCTTAACATTCTCCGGGAGTAGACAGTTTCTGACGTGTCTATTATTTTCCATGAAGTAGTATAGTCACTTCATTCAAAGTGTTACCTCTTAGTTACCCGACGGGTTATTTTATTACTTGATATAAAAAAGTAGAAGTCAAAATTTAGATGGAATAACACATAAACAACTGTCGCGAATGATTGTAAAGTAATGTAAATATAATAATACTCGAAATCGATAAAAAAATATTTCTAACACTAGTTAGATTGCGACAGTCTTTGGTTTTGCATAGAAAAATCCAGGCTCTGCTGATATTATAATACCGAAATGTGCTGTCAAATACAATCTAGGTAGGGGAACACATTTTTCCGAAAATTATACGCCCTAGGTACCGATTTTTGATTAAATGCATTAGTGTAATCGTTATATGTAGGTTAAGTTACGTTTGAACCTATATCAAATGAAGGGTTCTATCAGACATTGTATTCGGAATTATCGGGATTTTGATCGATTCGGAATTATGTACAGTCGACGCCATAAATATGTTTACACTTTAGTACCTTGTCTATTTAGCGTCATGTTTAAACTGCCATTTGAAATTGTCATAGCGGGTAAAGTGACGAGGTATTTTATGGCGTGTCGCCTGTACTTGAACCGTGGATAGGTTACGTAACTCAAAATTATAATTTTACTGATATAATTTGTGCCTAAAGTATTTTTTTTAAATCAAAGTACCATGTCTTCCCCTGGATGTCGTAAGAGGCGACTTGGGGAATAAAGGCTTTTAGTCCTGTTAGGCGATGGGCTTGCAACCTCGCAATCTTAGCCTAAGTAATTGTACAAAATGTGATTACAGAATTATCAACAAGTTTTTAGAGTAGCTAAACAATTTGATTTCTTGGCCACAATGGACTTTGTCAAGATGACGTTGTAAACCAAAATCATAGGAAGTCTACGTCACTTTCACATAGTTCATAATGGCCAAGAAATCAAATTGTTTGGCTGTACCCTCTAGTTAGTTTTATACTACCATACTTACTTTACTTCGTCATACAAACAAAAGTACTTAAATCAAGTAAATCTCCATACAATATCCTTTCATCCCCATTAATATCTGTACTTAACAAGAATAGTAAATCACTAAGCAAAATAGAGGAGTTTTGATTGATGCTCGTCGGGGATCGAACCCGCAACCCGAGGTAACTGTCTTGCCGTAATCACTGGGTCTTCAAGCTTGATTGATTTAACTTCGTATACTAACAAACTTACATATTTATTTGCCAAGCCATGAACAACCTTATACTTGAAACTATAGGGAACAGAAATTTGTTATTTGCGGTCGAGAAAGAATTCAAAAATTGCTTAAAAGAATTTGTATTCTTACGATTTTGATTTTCTATAAATGTTCGGCAATTTGACGAGTTAAATCGTTTTGGTTTTAGGCATTTTTTGGAGGTAATATAATCGTTTTTTTTTTTTTGACGCCTAATCGCTGTTTGATACGTGGTTGAATATCAACATTAATTGTCTATGAATTCCGATGCAGATATTTTATAGAAGGTACACTTACCGCGTTACTAAGGTAAATTATAGACATAGTTAGCTTGTTCCTTTTTCTAACTAAGGAACTACTTAATCGTCGTTATCTGACTGAGTACGGCCGTTTGTTTTTCTATTTTCCCTATAAAGATGAGCTATAGTCTGTACCGATCGAAATTTTCAAAGATGTAAACACAACTCGATAATCATGTACAGTCAACCAATTTGATTCCTAGGCCACTATGGACTTTGTCAACGTGACGTTGTAAACCAAATCATAGAGAGTCTCTTACGTTTTGGTTGACAACGTCACTTTAACATTGTCCAAAGTGGCCTAGAAATCAAATTGGTTGACTGTACCTACTTATACTCGTCCGTCCGTTAGATTAGGTTATATAAACTCATAAACTTACGGCTTCGATCCCAGAGAGGGTAGGCGGGCTACAGAATTACCAACAACTCTAAAAATTGTTGATAATTCTGTTATCACATTTTGTACAATTACTTAGGCTAAGATTGCAAGGTTGCAAGACCATCGCCTAATAGGACTAAAAGCCTTTATTCCCTTAGTCGCCTCTTACGACATCCACGGGAAGACATGGAGTACCTAGCACTATTCTAACACGGCAACCACGCGGGTACTTTGAGTTAAAAAAATATACTTTAGGCACAAATGATATTAGTAAACTTATAATTTTCAGTTAGGTACGTAACCTATCCTCGGTTCAAGTAATACACAGCAGATATTAAAAAAAATCTACGAAGCAGTGGCATAAGGGAGTTTAACAAAGAAAATTATAACATAACAGAACATTGCACCATAATTACTGTAAAATAGGACATCTCTAATAGGCTGGGAATCAACTAGAAGGGGTTTTAATAATTCATTGAAGAGCTCGGTGTCCGCCATCTTGAATTTGAAAATGGCGGCTCCAGTATGGCGACATTTATATTTTAAGTCTAGCAGGGAAATGAGCCGGTTTATAATTTTGTGTTTAATTATTGATAAGAAAAGTAGTATGTTACGGTATTTATTGATGTTATAAGTAGGTTTGGAAATTATGGTTGAGTGAGCTGCATTCACAGAATTAATAATAGAACGTAACTTATTATTGGTCGAATAAAACAAAACAAATTCTCAGTTTTAATCTCTAGCTAGTAATAACATTGGCCAGGAACGAGTAGGACTATGTTATGGTTTCGAACGCCGTTACTACAAATTCAAAAAACATACCTACATACCTACATACCTTCACGCCTCTGATCCCATAGTGTGGTAGGCCGAGCTACAGAATTAATAACTTTATTATTTTATTTTATTTTATTTTATTCGGAAAGCTTACTGCCTAATACAAATTGATCGAACATACTTATATCTAAAAGCAAATTACAAGCTTCCACACATTCACTTAAAGAATAACATGCAAAGTCTCGAATTAAATATGTAATCAATAACAAATGTACTACTTAAGAGTCAGAACAATCGATCACCACAATAGTCATATGGGATCAGATTCTCAAAAAACAAACGGATAAGGAAACAAAGAATACAATGATGCAAAATAGTACATTACTTAACAAGGGCTGTAAAAGAAAGAAAGCCCGAAATCGCAGGTATTTGAGACCCGAGCCGTAGGCGAGGGTTGTAAATATGCGATAGAGGGCTTTCTTTTTTACTGCCCGTGATGAGTACAGAATTTTACGTCTTCACCTGGCCACAATGCGAGTTTTACCGTGCGCGCAGCGTGCGATAAAACTCACATTATGGCCAGGTGTTACGTAAATAAAATAAAAGATGCGAAAATACAATTACGAAGAGCGAGTGTAGTACTATACAGACATTATTTTAATGTTATAATATTTTTGACAAAGAGAGTGCTATTATAAAAGAGATCTATTCTCGAGTCAGAATTCAATTCATTGAACATTTTAGTAGTGCGGGGGAAAAAGCATTTTTTGCGGATATTAGTGTGAGAAAGGGGAATGTGAAACAATCCTCTTTTTCTGAGTTGAGAGGCGGGTGTATAAAAAACTAATTTGCTTAGGAGCTCTGGGCTGTCCACATGGCCCTGTGCAATCTTCATCAGCAGACTCACGTCATTAGCAAGCCGTCTTTTGATCAGAGGGACGAGGTGAAGACTACGGCAAGAACTCAAGTAGTTGTCTTGTGATAAATTAAATTTGTATGATAGGAATCGAATGAACTTCTTCTGTATCATCTCAATCCTATCCGTATAGACCTTATAGTGAGGATTCCATACTTGGGAGGCATACTCCAGTTGCGATCGCACATAGGCGCAGTAAATAATTTTGATTGTCTTCATTTTTCTGAAATCTCTTGCAGAACGAATAATAAATCCAAGGGCTTTATATGCCTTATCAACAATATTTTCAATATGCAAGTTAAATATAAGTTTAGAATCATGCAATACTCCCAAATCTCTAGTCGAGGTATTTACTGTTAAATTTTCTGATTTAATCCTATAAGTATGTTTAAAGACATTGCGTTTTCTAGTGAAGTTAATAACTTTATTACTTTTATTAGTGACAGGTTGCACGCCTGACAGTACTGCAAGCTCACGGAGCTTGACTTTAACAGTCCTTGGTGGATCTGTTTTTTTTTGTTTGATTTTGAAATACGATTGTAAATTGGAACATGCTGTGTGTTAGAATAAAAGGTGCTTATTTATCCTTTATTACACATACATACATACATATACATACATAACCTCACGCATTCCCAGAGTGGGGTCGGCAGAGCTACACAGAATTTCCAACAACTCAAAAAATTTGTTGATAATTCTGTAACCACATTTTGCACACTTAGGCTAAGATGCTTACTAGTGTATTAGTGACAGGTTGCAAGCCCATCGCCTAACAGTACTACAAGACTTTATTCCCTTAGTCGTCTCTTACGACATCCACGGGAAGACATTGAGTGGCTCAACAACAACATAAATGACATAATTTTCTAAGCATTTAAAGTGATTTGGTGCTGTCTTAGATGTTTTTTTTAGTCGGTATAAACACTTGTCTGTGTCTATAGAACCTTTCAAGTCTACGTAGACGTGATAATTTAAATTCGTTTTTCATCACACTTGCTCGTAAATAGTGTCCTAACATGCTAGAAAAATCGACCGTAAATCCAAAATAATACCCGTGTGCCTTTTTTTACCATTACGTTACTTAAGTGCGTAATAGCTTTTTTTTTAAATATTATACGTGGACTCAAACTATCACAATACGTCAGGACCCCAATTCTTGTGCTACTCGATATGAAGTGTCATTCGAGATGAAATGTCAGTTGCATACAATTTCCTAAAAATCTCGCATATAAACTATTGATCTCGACATTCTCGACTGTCACTAGAATCGGACTCCAAACACGTTTGACATTAGGTATCTGTGGTAAGTCACAGACAATGATGTAGTCTGCCGCTAATAGGTTAAAAATATGAACTTTTGTCTGATTTTATTTCATTTCCTCGCAATTGTGATGAAAAACATTGTATGTTACACGGGTGGTAAAGGAAATACAAAGCTCGAGTCATTAAAGCCCTCAGCCTTCGGCTTCGGGCTTCAAACAGACTCTCGTTTGTAATTCTTTCTTTACCACCCTTAATACACAATGTACTATTTCATCACACTTGCTCGTAAATAGTGTCCTTACATGCTAGAAAAATCGATCGTAAATCCAAAATAATACCCGGGGGCCTTTTTTTTACCATTACGTTACTTAAGTGCGTAATAGCTTTTTTTTTAAATATTATACGTGGACTCGAACTATCGCAATACGTCAGGACCCCAATTCTTGTGCCATTCGATATGAAGTTTCATTCGAGATGAAATGTCAGTTGAATACTATTTCCTAACAATCTCGCATAATAAACTATTGATCTCATATGTCACTAGAATCGGACTCCGAACACGTTTGACATTATCTGTGGTAAGTCACAGACAATGACGTAGTCTGCCGCTAATAAGTTAAAAATATGATCTTTTGTCTGATTTTATTTCATTTCCTCGCAATTGTGATGAAAAACATTGTATGTTACACGGGTGGTAAAGGAAATACAAAGCTCGAGTCATTAAAGCCCTCAGCCTTCGGCTACGGGCTTCTAACAGACTCTCGTTTGTAATTCTTTCTTTACCACCCTTAATACACAATGTACTATATTATGTGGTTTCATTTAACATATTAGGATTTTTAGTATTTGTAGTTTTGGCTGTAGTGGTGGGGATTGGAACACGTAGGAAATAATAAAATAATGAAATTACTCTAGGAAAAATAGTGTATATGTATGTAAACACTTTATTGAACAAAAAACAGAAAATCAAATACAATATTTACAGAATCAAAACGTACAAAGGCGAACTTATCCCTTTAAGTGATCTCTTCCAGCTAACCTGTGGGCAATTGAGGAAAACCCAAAAAAATGAATGTGGTAGACATTAGTACACAACGGAGTACTATTAGAGTTTCTTACTCACGAGTATTAACATGATTGATCTATGTGCGCGGCCTAAATATACTATGCACGTATAAGTACGAGTACAAAAGTTCAGTTCTGTAAATAAGGTAGTTTCTAAGAAAAACTAAGTTACAGACAGACAAACAGAAGTCTCACTATAACTGTACCTTTTTAGGGTTCCGTAGTCAAACTACGAACCCTTACAGTTTCGCCATGTCTGTCCGTCCGTCCGCAGCCTAGCTCAAAGACTCTTAGTCCTAGAAAGCTGTAATTTGGCATGAATATTAGTCACGTCAACAAAGTGGTCAAATAAAAGGTTAATAAAAATTTTTTTTACTGTACCTCCCGTACACGTAATCTGGGGATGATTTCTTTTTCTGGTCTAACCCATAGCGTGGGGTGTCGTTGGATAGGTCAGTTGGTAAAAAATATTGCGGGTTTGTGAAAACAACATTTCGATTTAGGGATCCTTTTATGAAAACTATTACGACTAAGTAGACTTAATTAGTTCCTCAGATAAGTACTAAACAATACAGGGCGACTAAAGTGTTTATCACTACATAGTATAAAACAAAGTCGCTTCCCGCTGTCTGTCCCTATGTATGCTTAGATCTGTAAAACTACGCAACGGATTTTGATGCGGTTTTTTTTAGTAGATAGAGTGATTCAAGAGGAAGGTTTTTATGTATAATAAATTTTACGTAACACCTGGCCATAATGTGAGTTTTTTCGCACGCTGCGCGCACGGTAAAACTCGCATTGTGGCCAGGTGAAGACGTAAAATTGTGTACTCATCACGGGCAGTAAAAAAGAAAGCCCTCTATCGCATATTTACAACCCTCGCCTACGGCTCGGGTCTCAAATACCTGCGATTTCGGGCTTTCTTTCTTTTACAGCCCTTGTTAAGTAATGTACTATTGTTTTATGTACGTGTGTTATAGAAAACTCAAATAAACCGAAGCGAAGCGAGGGCGGGTCGCTAGTATTTACTAAAAATCATCTAAGACGGCACCAAATAACTTTAAATAGTAAAATAGTTTTTAGTGTTTGTCGTTACGGTTTCGGAACCCTAAACTGAGCATGGTTCGACATGCTCCTGTCCGGTTTTTTTTCCATTTTTGTACGGAACCCTAAAAATGTTCGGTTTCCCATAGCAACCACATTGCGAGTTTTGTTGACTTGTATACTTGTGAATATCTTGTGGGATATGGGGCTGATCGTGCCACTGACGTGACGGCTGTGATACGCCTTTATTAAGCACTTAACGCACAACCACGCGGCGCGGTTGCGGTGCGTGGAAAAAAAACATAAGAGTATAGCCAAGTTGTATGAAAATGCATGAAATAGAATTGGCATTGTTTTTTTTGGTGATACTTAATGTAATTTGTTTTTATAATTATTGAAAGTCGTAACAACATCAACATTTTTGAATTTCCTTAATAGGTTCCGAACGTGTTGATAAGACTAGATTAGGTTAGATTCGTTTTGACCTGAAAAAACAACGTTTAAAAACAAGACTTGCGAGAATTACGATTTAAAATGCATTATCACTAAAAAAACATTTAGTAGGTATTACGGCAGTCATCAAGGCTTATTCTCGATATGAGAACTTTAAAATACTCTGGCACTCTAAATATACTGAAATCCCAATTCTTAACATTAAATTCAAGGTGTAGTTTATTATTTTTAACACAGTATTTCGAATCTAGTGTTTTGAGAATCTGGTATAGTGTCATGTCAAGCGTCATACATACTTACCTAAAAGTCAAGTTTTTACTTAAGTTTTTTTACCTAAGCTATTTATTATTAATGTCACGATAAAACGCCTGAATATTTGTAAACTTAATTTGTAACTTGTCCTGTAAAAAAAACCCGAAATGGTGGAGTTTTACGTACGAATTTGGGAAAAAATCTAGATTCGGTATCACTAGTCTACCCGCAACTTCGTTTAAGTAGAACTCGCGTTTTTAGGCCCGTATTGATAAACTAATCTCAACTCTAATGAGTTTATAAATACCTACGGGCCTTAAGGCCCGTATTAATAAACTCATCTTGGCTGAGATGCGCGTCACAAGATACGTCAAAGTAAACGTCAAACCATAGAACACTGTCATCTTTGACACATCTCAAGACGAGCATTAGAGTTGAGATTAGTTTATAAATACGGGCCTAAGTGTATTCAACTCACGAAGTCGCGCCACGTTAGATACTAAAACTGACGTTGCACGATTGGGTCAGTGTTCGTTATATTAAGTAGTGGGGCGCGTCCTCGTGGGTTACGGTAAGTGTATTACCAAATTTCATCCGCATTTGTGTTTCGGATTTATTTCCGCAATTTCAGATTTAATAACAAGAAACGATAACAATCATACTCTGTATACCAATTTCCGCGGTTCTATCTTCAAAAATGAATGACTTCCATAATAAACTTCCACCTCCAATTTCATTCTCTTATCGGTTACGGTGGTATTTCGAAAAATCCTTTCTTAGTTACCCCTAGGGTACCCAAGGTCCAAGAAATATTCCCTCCAAATTTGACGTCTCTAGGACCAGCGGTTTTGATATATAACTTAGTCAGTCAGTCAGTCAATCGGAACTTTGAATTTTAGATACTTACCTATAGGTATAATATTAGTTTTATTTAACACGCTGCCGTCGCGTCGCCAGTCTGACGTGGTCTTTACCTTTCGGACGATTAGGTCAAGACCGTTAGAACGGCCAACCTTGGCGGTGTCACGAAGGCTTTGTCTGCAGAAGGTACGTACTAGATAAAAGGTAAACCGCCACGAAATGTTCAGTAGGGGGATTCTCTTATTTACCCGTTAGCAGTAGGTACCTATTTAAGCTCGGATAGATTACGCTACGTTGGGTTAAAATTCAATTTTATACGACATGCAGTGGCGGAGGGTCCGTCTAATCGATACCACCATCTTATTCTTTAACCTTAATTTAACTTGCATAAAAACGTTTATCATAATTTCGTTTAACTACCTACGTTCGACAAGCATAATAAACGTTGAGCAGTAGGTACCTTTTATTTAATCTGTGGTTGAGCGCTAAAACAAATTGTATAATTTTATCAGGCATTATGATCAAATACCTAACATAATATAACACTCATAAATAATCATGCCAAACGATTCTTAATATTGTTCCTAGTCGAAGGCAAGGAATTATTACAGCAAGGTGCATCGCAGTTTTTTCCTTTATTGTTAGATATAGAGTACAACTAAAGCCATCTAACGTCAAATAGCTACAACATACATTTAGCTTTTTGACGATAGATGGCACTAACTGTACTCATTTTCGATTTCATACATCCAATGAATTTGTATTTTGATGTCCATTATTTGGGTTATTAATAATGTGAGATTCTAAATGTGTAACAAGTGAATGTTAATAAACAAATGAACGTATAACAAATAGATTGTTTTTTTTATTCTGCTAGTAGTATTCATAACCGCTGAAATATAGTAAAATAGATGTTTATACCTACTTATGAACTCACAATATTATCCATTTTAGTTTGACACGCCGCGCCACTCGAAAGGAAACCAAAAAAAAAATCAGAAACCCTCACTTTTTTTGGTATAAAATCCGACGTATTGGCGTAAAATTGGAACATCCCTACCATACCCATACTTTTGGTTTTTCCGTAGTCGGGTAAAAGTCGGGCGTTTCTCGCGCGACAAAGTTTGGATAAGGCATCCGTCAATAAGTACGAGAGTGACGGATGCTTGGTCCACATTTGACACGCGATATAGACGCAGCCATTCTATGCCCGCATAATGTGTGGTGTTGCCATCAATTGACATGTTTGTGTAGACAGGACAAATCTTCGTCGCCGAGTTGCCTTACGAGTTCTTTAGGAGAATATCCCTAGAGGTATCATTGAGGGCTGCGGTAGTTATGGGACAAAGGTTAGAAGTAATGAGATGGTTTGAATCGGTAGCAGTTCGTGGTGTGGACCTACTTACAGTCAAGGACGCAATATTGAAGCAGAGAAGTTACAGATGTAGTGAATAATCCTTTCCCATCGTTTTTTTTTCGGATAAGTTCGTATTTATTGCTTTCGCAGTTGACTTATTGATAGGTAATGATGCCAATTGAGAAAACAAGATAAATACGAATTTATACGACAAAAAACGATGGAAAAGGATTATGTTTTACATCTGTAGGTACTCAAAGTTGAATCAAGTTTTAGAGACCTCTTTTCTACTCGGGAAAACAATATTGCTGTTGACATGCCATCGTATAATTGTCAGTTAATTTTATGAATTAATAAAAAATAGCAATAATATTTTGAATAATATTTTTACAGCAGAATAAAGGTTTTTTTGACAGTAAACAGTTTGCACACTTTGAATGACATTTTGGAACACAAGCTTTGGAGTGGTTGATCAGATATGCGACTAGAGTAGCCCAGAGGGTCCGACAAAACGCACTACGCTTACTATCGTTTCCCTCCGTTTAGTTTTTAAACCAATCGCGTCACTGGTAGATGATGTGATACGAAAAAAGTCACGTGATGTGCCTGTGACGCGATTGGTCTAAAAACTAAACGAATAGAATAGAATCGATAGTTAGTGTAATGCATCTTGTCTTGGCCCTCTGGACTCATAAGCGTAAAACACAACATGTGAAATTTCAGTTTGTAATTACTAATTAGTACCATACGCAATGTATGGAAAAAGTTTTCTTTGATTTGTGGGTGTTCTAGTACTCTAACCTTAGTTGGTCTCAGAGTATTTCAATCCTTGATAGAATTGGGACAAATAGGCTGTAAAAAAAACTCAAATCTGACGATTTTATCGCTGACTGTACATTTTATCAAGAATTTGTGATTGTCATCCGTTAAAAAGTTAGTAAGAGCCTTACTACACTTGCGATTTGCAGGCGAGTATAAAGCGAGACGAGGGCGCAGCGAGTTCGCCGCGAGCGCGAAACAAATTCGCTGCGTACGCGCGAAAAATTCTAACTATAGACGCGCTGAACTAGCTGCACGCTCGCAGTACACTATAGTCTATACTTTTAGGCATTTAAAAAAATGTAAACAATACAATCACGTGATATAGTTCGTCAGCCAATAGAAGCAGTCAGTGTTCTGCTTCTATTGGCTGACGTCAAAGTCGTACGTCAAAGTTCGATAAAACTGTTTTGATTGGCTGTTTAACAATGTCACGTGGTTTGGAATGTTATTTTTTTTTTAAATACGTAAAAGTATAGACTATAGCTGCGCGCTCGCCTCGAAATCGTTACGCGGGTCATACACAGATTTAGGTTCCCGTCTTTCCTGTGGACATACCCGAAGTTAACGTGTTTAAGGCCTAATTTTCTGGCTGAACCCACATCCGCATAAACGGCGTCAGGTCTACTTTAGTCCTATCAAATAAAAACATAACTTATATGCACACAAGCACTTAGCTATTGACCACAGGAGAGACAACTTTTGTTTTTGTGATTGTGTATGTCCCACGCACTCGCTGCGCTCTCGCCTCGCTTTCAACTCGCCCGCAAATCGCAAGTGTGATAAGGGCCTAAAGGTCTCCTAAGAGCATTTTCGGATGGCAGCAAGGGATCTAGTAGCTGTCCTTACTGCCCCATCTTAACTTTCCACCGTGAATATGTTATTAGGAAAATGTTAATAGGAAAATTTCAACCTTGTTTCATTTACACAATTCTGGATGCTCATTTTAATCTACTCAAGGAAATTCATAAAAATAAAACGAAAACTCAGTCGAGAATAAAATATAATTTGTATAAGTAAACACACAAGCGATTGGATTATATAAAATTCCATATAAAAATACATTTCTACTACACTTATAATAATTTTCATGTAAAATATTAACATCTAGCACACAACATTAATTTCCAAAAATATTATAATCTTCAGAAACCTATGCTTAAGTTTTACAAAATAATTATTTCTATCAAATCACTTTGAGCCACAAAATGCAATTTAAAATGCAGAAAAAGTTTCAAGGAACTTATTATAATACTGGTTTCAAATAACTCTCATGGGATTTTTGGATAATTTCAAAGTAAAGCCGATTTTATTATGGCACTATAAAATTATTAGAGATTCATGCTTAAATAAATAGAAATTTATAAATTATAATAAAGCTAGTGAAACGATATAAGGTCATTTCGTGCAAGATAAAAATAGGATATGTCCGTCGTAGGGCTTGAGAAATTACTTTTTAAAGACCTAAAAAAGGTGTTCTTATGAAATTATGATCTTTTGATGTAGGTAGAATTGAACAACTTTTTTTTTTCAAAAAATATGGCGAAAAGTACTTTCCATTCGGAATAAAAAAATATTCCGTTGAAATTAAATTTTTTAAGTCGTTTGAAAAAAAACTTGCATGCTTGCTTTGTTCTTAACCCTTATATGCACGTTTTAATGTTTTTAGATTGCATTCGACCAAAGTGGGATAAGGTGTTATTCCAAGATTAAATGCCGAATTTGTATAGTCTAATCTCAGAGTAAGTCTTATTCCAGTTTGGTGAAATGCGGCCTAAGTTACTTATAAGTTCTATTACACGTAAAAGTGTACTGATTACAGTTAAACATTACGTAGGATGCATCCCTACATCATGCATTTAAAGGTTAAACGCAATTTAACACAACCATAACGTCTCTTTTTTTTCAAATATCTTTTCCATCATACTGCAATTTCATTTTGCGACATCGATAATATGACAATTTGACAATTGTATGTAGCGTTTTCCATACGTACTACGAAGTACAAACATTGGTTGTGAATTACTTTTCTTACTTACATACATACATACATAAACTCACGTCTTTATTCCCAGAGTGGGGTAGGCAGAGCTACAGAATTACCAAAAACTCTAAAAAACTTTTCTTACTTTTATGCTTAAATTGCAGTTGATTCTATACATACATTTGACACTCACAAAATACAGGATCAAATTGCCATCAATGAAAAAACATCATTCCTACAAAGTATGATGTATTTTCAGTCAGCATCAAAAGTAGCTAACCAGAATAACATGCTCAAAATGATCTAGACACGACGTATTCTCTTGACAATAGAGTCGAGTGCAGATCATTTCGACCTCTTCGGTTGCGTAGCTATTTCTGCTACTGACTATTCAATGGCTAGTTTTTAACAATTCCACATGACCTTATCGTTTCATAGTCTTTAAGGATTATTTAAGGAAAAGTAATATCATATATTGTAAATTGTAAATTTGACGTTGTTTTTTAACTGGAAGAAAGTACCAAGAAAATAAATAATTTTGATACTTTCTTTGTATATAAACAGCTGCATATACTTACGTGTATATTATATTTAACTATATATTTATCTATAAAAACGCTAATAATATATAATTATACAATATAATAATGAGTATTAAGATTTCTTTGTATGCTTAAACGGTAAACTTATAACTATATACTAAAGCGATCAGTGGCCTTATTCCAGATTGACTTAACACCAATTGTTTTAGTATTGTCAACCTTATGAGAACTCTTACATACTTGATAACATCTCGTAAGGAATAAGACCCCAGAGTACAGATGATTGGAAGTATAATTCAGTCTATAGTTTGCGAATGAAATGAAAATACAGTTAATGCCTGATGTTCTTAATTCACAACGAGAATATTATGATCAGGTTTTATGATAAAATTCATGCTTATTATTTTTTATTTTTTACTTTTTGTTCGATAGCGTTTTGTTTTTTCAAGTCCAGCACTAGCTGTGAATTTGTTTATTTGTTTTCTTTGTAAACAACAAAAAAAAAACCTCTATAAGCATGTATTTTTTTCGGACACCTTTTAAATAAATCCCGTTGTTAATTCCTATACAAAGTAAGCACTATTTTGAGTTCTTGACAATGTACAGGATGCCTAAAATTATGATTAGTGTGTGTGTTAAGCTGGGCATTCACGGACGCGCCGTTTGTCTCGGCGACAGGGATGTATACAACTGGATGGGCGTAATATTTTGACCATATTCACAGGCGCGCCACGCCACGCCTCAACGGTGCGATATCACGGAGCAGACTGATTAGAAAATGGCAGCCAGAGAACGCATTCACGACGCTATTTGCCTTGGCGCGGTTCCAACGTTAAATTTCGACATTCACACTAGTTCCATCACTATATGATGATTAAAATATATAACCATAAACCAAATTCTATGAAAAACTTAGTTAAATTGACGATATTTAGCAAAGAACTAAAGAAATTCTTAATAAGCAAATGCTTTTACAATCTTAGCGAATTTTTCAATGAAATGTAGTACCTTCAAATACCTATGTAATAATTTTTATTGTCAAATAATTTCATAAATTCAGAAATAAATGTAATTTAATTTGAGGTAATTAATTATAAAATATGTATAGTCGCATTTTTGCTGTGCCCTTCCAGGGCGTCACATGTATACCTCTGTATTTTGTTCCATCTGTTGTTTTGTGTAATGTGACATGCAATAAATATTTTGACTTTGACTTTGACTTTGGATTGCGTTGGCTTTCCTTCTATTTGGAAATCCTACCGGCCGCGCCAAGTACTTTTAAACGGTAACATTTTGACATCGGTTTTCGCGCGGCGCTGCTGTATTCAGCTTGTTGGAGCGATCGTGAATGCCCAGCTTTATGGTGTCACTTAACACCTAACATATTTGATACATTTAAAAAATAATAGCCATGACCAAACATTAGCATAATTTGTTTATTTGACAAATAAAGCCAATAGCAAATACGCGTACATAACCGCTATAGTGGGACTCCACAGGGGTAGGGTCTTTCTTAATCAAACAACGTTATGGTTGAAATGCCGAGAGAAGAATGTATTGGAATAAAAGCAACAATATTCTAAAAAATAAGAGAACAGGTTTTGTAAACAAAGAGTTATAAAAAGGTCACAAAAAGGCCGGCACAGGGCCAGCGCAGGTGTTTTGCTATTGGCTTTATTTATGACATGACGTGAAATTTATTTAAAAAAAAATACAATAAATGAGCGGAAAATTCTAGCATCGATCGAATTTTGAAAATGAGACGGCAAAGAGTTATCTCTATCTTTTATTCAACAGTTTTTTGTGGTCAGCGTTTTAGAGAAACCCTTATGCTAAGTTCAGGGCCGTATGGGGTCCATTTTCTATAAATATCTAGAAGCAGGGCATTAAATGTATAAATGAAATGGTTATGTCATTGAGATTCAAAAGGACATAAAAGTGACACAACACAAAGTGACCGTAAGAATGTAAATTCCTTACGCGTTTTTTTAATAAATATAAATGTTTGTTGTATTTATTTGTACAACCAGGTTGCAGGCGTTACTGATCATCCTGACGAGTGACAAGTGTCAATTCGGTATACATTGCAAACCCAACGCGTTCTATAATCACTGGGTTTCATATAAAGTACGCAATGTACATCTAATTATATAAAAAACTCTCCAACCAGTATCAAAGACACTTTACTTTATCTCGAAGGGTGTCGATTCGGACACATTTGTGATTTTAACCCTCGCTCAGATCAAAAAAAAATACGACTGATCAGAGATTAAAAACTTCTCATCTGATGTTATGTGTCTGTTTGTGGCACTGTAGCTCCAAAACGGGTGAACCGATTTGGATGCGTTTTTTTTTATTCAAAAGCAGATTTTCTAGCGGTGCTTCTGAGCTACGTTTCATATAAATCAGTCGGGCCGTTTAAGAGCTATCAGCTCTGAAAGAAGGGGGTCATCATCACGGGGGTTTTTATCCATCTAATTGCTAGTCCACGCTGAGCTTTACCTATAAACTCCTTCATAGTGATCTTTCATCATCAGAGCTCGGGAAGGGTGAGCTATTCTTCATGAATGTCACGTGTAGATATTAACATGGATATGCCCGGAAAATAAATCGCACCTTTGCGACAAAACTGTGACAACTTCTTTTGTCGCAACTTTGAAGATAGCACAGTTTTGTCGCAAAGGTGCGAAATATTAAAGCTAATCAAAACAATTCATTATGATTAAACTAACTTGAATCCACCAAAAATATTAGGTGTTGTTTTTGTAAACATCCCTTCAATTGAGAATGACACTGACTTTGAGGTACGGTCACGAGCGTTAATTTGGGACCCATTTCAAGAAAAATATGCTTGAAGTCGTCGATGTCATTAGAGATGTCAAGTCATTTGTAACTTTTAGGAAACTCAACCTAGTTGTTGTAGAATGTCAGATTGACTTTGGACCTAAGGTGGGTACCAAATTAAATCTCGTGATTGTATCAAAGATACAAAAAGTTCAAAGTCATATCAATGTGGATGTGGAAACCTCTTTAGATATAGAGGTTTGCTCTAATAGTAGTTAGAACTGTTTTCGTACTTAAGCGAACTGCAACGGAGCTATGCAAAATCGACCAATTCGACATTCCGTACATTCTAATCCACTTGGGTTCGTTTTAACGGCGACGTAAAGCTCGTAACAGAAAGGCAGCCTAATTAAAATCATTTCATTAATTATAAAATTACACATGGGACGACTATCGGTAAATGACAGGGTATGTCCATGTTATGCAAACTCTCAAAACAGATCACCCTTTCCGAACCCTATCCATCATTATCATACATCGGGGTTTTAGGTGCGGGAACGTTTGACATAAACCAGAGTAGATATTGACTTAACAAACAGAATATACTGTAGCAGGTTTCTACGTAATGAATAATTAATTGAAAAAAATACTTGAATAAAAGTTAAGTATTTTATAAATGAAATGGTCAAAGTACTACACGAGTTAAAATTGTATCAGTGTACAATTCGCAGAGAGGTAGTTATTCATTAGGCATTATAATATATTTTCTAAGACTAAACTATCTGTGCCCCGTGTGTTTGCCGGGTTAGAATAGTGCCACTTCATGTCTTCCCGTGGATGTCGTAAGAGGCGACTAAGGGAATAAAGGCGTATAGTACTGTTAGGCGATGGGCTTGCAATCTGTCACTAATACACTGGTAAACATCTTAGCCAAAATGTGGTTACAGAATTATCAACAAGTTATTAGTTGTTGGAAATTCTGTAGCTCTGCCTACCCCACTCTGGGAATAAAGGTGTAAGTTTATGTATGTACAGTCAGGGTAAAAAAAGGATCGTCACTTTTGTACCTTAACGGCATTGAAATAGAGTGACGAACTTGACTGTATGTATCTATCTGTTTATCTCTACTCTTTCTTAAATCATTCCCGCACAGAAAACCCCGATGTATGATCATTATCATAGGGCGGAATTGCTCATGGCAAAAATCAGTCATTAGAGTCGGAACGTTGAATTTTATCGACTTTTTCTTCGATCTATAAGTTCAGTCACCTTTTACATTTCTGATTTTAACATTAACCTCTTTGATTAGCTAGTTAACCAGTTGACCTCTTTGATTAGATTAAAAGAAAATTGCATAGCATTTAACTGTTATTTCTGCCACTAATCTTTTTGCAACTAATTCACATATACTGCTCTAAATGTAACGTTCACTTAAAGCAACTACAAAAATATTGCATTGAAACTTACATAGCGAGTAAAACGCATTCACCTGAGTTTAAAGATGTTTTCTCGTTTGTTGCAACATTCCATGGGAGAAAAATTAATGATCCACATTACCGGTTATTTTTTGAAAAATATATTTGTGAATCGTTATTGCGGAAAGATACGCTAGGTAAATATAATTTCAGTTTATTCTATAGGCGATAAAATTCAACGTTCCAACTCTATTGACGTTTGATTTTTGCCATGAGCAATTCCGCCCTCTGATCATTATAGAGCGTCATCAAGCGAGGCAGATGAGGTGTTTCCCCTCGTCCATCTGGAATTGAACCTTGTCCGAGTTGGCGGCGCGGTCGGCGCTCTTGGACAGCGCGCTGGCGAGGAACACCTGCGCCACCCCGGTCGCTGTCACGAACAGGGACCAGCCTGGAACACGAGATTGGGAATATGGAGGACTTGAAATAAAAACCGGGCAAGAAACTGTCGGACCAGGGTCCAAAGCAAAAAAAAACTATCACAAAAAAACTACAAGTAGGTACAGTACAACCCAACCGATATGGCTTACCGATGCACCTGCGCAGATGACATTTTTTTTTCTTATGGCATAGAGTAGACAAACGAGCACACAGGCCACCTGATGGTAAGTGGAAACTGTGACCCATAGACACTCGCATTCACAAGAATGCAAAGCAATCTTAAGACAGCAAATGCGTTGCCAACCCTGAGGACTAAGATGGAATGCCTCTATGCTGGGCATTTAACCGGCTCTCTTATCCCCAAACCGGAACACAACAATGCGAACACTGCTATTATTTTTTTACGAAGCGCGGGAACCAATCAGCGTTGCGTGGTTGTGTTCTGTGCTATTATTGGTTATTAGTGACGCCATGTTGACGTGCGGCCGTGTGTCATTCAGTCAGCTGTCAAACGTGCGTGAGAGATGGAAAAAATTTATGCAATTTAATTTGCACCTTATAACTATTATGTACAAGTCTGATCGTGGGTTATAATCGTGCTTTCGGAAATCATCGGAATCGTTGTTCGTGTCTGCGCGAACAAAGATTCACGAAACGCCATATAAATTGTGTTCTACTGTATGAACTATATTTTTCAGATGTTTACTATAGTTTTGACTGTAACCTTTAATCTTTTTTACGGGCCGCACATACAGCCAAGCGCGGTACATAGATTTTTTCACTGGCAAATCATCGTCGTCTTTGGACATCTTCTTTGCATAAGTATAAAACAAAGTCGTTTCCGCCGTCTGTTCGCTTAGATCAAAACTACGCTACGGATTTTGATGCGGTTTCCATCAATAGGTAGAGTGATTCAAGAGGAAGGTTTTTATGTATAATTTATTTATTTTATTTATTATAACAAATACAAAGTTTAGATGGTTATGCATTGATCCACAAAACTGTTTGCCCAGTTTGACTGCGGAATCTTCGGTCCAGCTTGTTGATCATTAGTATCATTTCACATGTTATAAAAGCGGTACTTATTAATAAATTCTAGTTTATGTACGGGTGTTACAGAAATCTCACATAAACCGAAGCGAAGCGAGGGCGGATCACTAGTATTGAAAGCGTCTCCTGAACATGTATGACATGTTATTTATGATCTTATTTCAACTCATCCAAAGACGATAATACTTTGGCAGTAAAAAAGACTCCGTGATGCGCTTCTGGCACTATATTCTCATTAAACACAGGATAGCTCACCGATGGAACAGTCTCCGGGTAGATAGGGCTCCGAGTTATCCCCGCAGAGACGGCGGACGCGCGCGGAGCCCCAGCCCCAGGGGTACAGGAGGAGTCCTAGGACTCCAAACAATCCTGGAAATACATTTTCCGATGTTATGATTATGTTATGATATGACAACCCGTGTGGTTGCCGGGTTAGAATAGTGTTACTCCATGTCTTCCTGTGGATGTCGTAAATTGGTGTTAGATTGTCCCCTTATAATTGACCACATTTCATTTTGGTGACACCTGCAAATTACTATACGAAGCGAAAGGGTTTTACCTCCTGAACACGGCAAAATATTTATTTAGATTTATTTTTTCTTTATTTACAAAATTACAAGTAAGTTAATAAAAATATCGATTTTTACCAATACTATGCCTGAATAGATATAATACCATTGCCTTTTTCACGAGAAAAAAAGCTGTTATACTTACTTCAAATGTAATATTGACACTATTGACAGATGGATAGATACTTAGGGTCACTTGCACGCAGAATTTAACCCTGGGTTAAGGCACTAACTCGAGTTAGTAGACGTCAGATTCATACGAAAACTGACATTTTAACTCGAGTTAGTGTCTTAACCCAGGGTTAAACTTTTCGTGCAAGTGGCCCTTTGAGAATTATCGGTTGACATGATACTTTTTTATATACAGATTGGACTAACGTAATATGTCCATTGTGTTGTAGAAATGAAGTTACGCCCTTTTAGAATAAGTACATCTTAATAAATTAATAATAAAATAATTATTCATTCTAGAGAAAATTTTAAACTATTAGTGTCTTCCTCCTTCCTAATAGTATCTATAAAACGAATAAATTTAAAGTCTTGAAAATATAAAATCTTGTCAATCACTATCATTACATACCTAGTATAAAACAAAGTCGCTTCCCGCTGTCTGTCCCTATGTATGCTTAGATCTTTAAAACTACGCGACGGATTTTGATGCGGTTTTTTTTAGTAGATAGAGTGATTCAAGAGGAAGGTTTTTATGTATAATAAATAATAAATTTTGTTTTATGTACGTTTGTTATAGAAAACTCAAATAAACCGAAGCGAAGCGAGGGCGGGTCGCTAGTCACTTATAAAACAAAGTCGCTTCCCGCTGTCTGTCCCTATGTATGCTTAGATCTTTAAAACTACGCAACGGATTTTGATGCGGTTTTTTTTAGTAGATAGAGTGACTCAAGAGGAAGGTTTTTATGTATAATAAATTTTGTTTTATGTACGTTCGTTATAGAAAACTCAAATAAACCGAAGCGAAGCGAGGGCGGGTCGCTAGTTTATAATAATGTTTTTAGTTCCTGTGACCTTCGATTCAATTATAATTATTATTATTTAATTTTTTGCTCTTAATAAAGTCTATAGGATTACTGTGGCATGCTATGATAATATTAGATTCTTAATAATACTGAATATTTGAATGCTGTAATTATGGCAAAATATGTATGCAACAAACTTCTGTACCATAAGAACTTATTTAGACTAATGTTTTTTCAAATAAAATCTATCTATCTATCTATCTAATGTCAGTGCGACAAGATAACGGGGTCTATTTATAATTAGTACCTCCCAGCGCCTGCGCGGCACCCGCCAGAGAGATGACGCTCTTCTTGAACACCGCCTGCACGCAGCACGCCATCACGCCGCACAGCACCGTCGAGAACTGGATGGCGGCACCTGGTTAAAAACATTCCGATGACGGAACCAGTAATGGACAAGCACAGACCACTTACCCTATAGACTCCGCATACAAAGGCGCCCCCGTAAGCCATACTTATGCTCACAGAACACTAATTGGTTGCCATGGTTCTATTGGCGCGCACCACGACGCGCACACTTGATTATTCGTTGACTTTGAACTAGCCAATCACGGTGCACGCCCCGCCCCCCGCGCCCCGCCATTTTGGCTTAATGAGATACTAGACAAACTGTTCCGAAGCGGAGTCATAGGGTAAGTGGTCTGTGTGGACAAGGCACCTTGGACACTCGATTCTAATTTTACAGAAGATAAGGGTTGTTCATTTGTTTTGAAACAATCAATTCAAGAAAGACGTGTCAGATATTTTTCCACCCAATGTTGGATAACATATTACCTATAGCTGGTGACTGTACAGTCAAGGAATTTAATTGCTATTCCACTTAGGAGTATGTCAAAGTGACGTAATCGATCAAAACGTAAGAGACATCTTATGATTTTATTTACAGTGTCAATTTGACATAGTCCAGTTTTTTTTTGGCGTAGGGAAGACTAACGAGCACACAGGCCACCTGATGGTAAGTGGAAACTGTGACCCATAGACATTCGCATTCACAAGACTGCAATGCAATCCTAAGACTGCAAATGCGTTGCCAACCCTGAGGACTAAGATGGAATGCCTCTATGCTAGTCATTTCACCGGCTGTCTTATGCACAAACCGGAACACAACAATGCGAACACTGCTGTTTGGCGGTAGGTTAATGGATATGATGGTGGTAGCGATCCGGACGGACCCTGCATAAGGTCCTACCACCCGCAAGAACTAAACTAGACTAGACTAGGAATTAAATTCCGTGACTGTACGTCAACTCCATCGTACATACATAATTACATAAATCATTGGGTATTAGGTCCACCATTTGTACCTACTGAATTCGTGCAATAAACATTAACCCCCTTACTAATAAACGTTGAGTAACGGTGGTATAGCTATACAATGTTTTGTTCTTATCTGTCAAATTCAAATGTCACAATGTCAGATAAGGACAAAACATTGTATAGCTATACCACCGTTACTCAACGTTTATTAGTACCTAAGGGGGTTAATAAATAAATCAATAAACCAGTACAAGACACATTTGCATCGTTACAGCAAATGTACAAAGGTAAACTTATCCCATATGATCTCTCCCAGTTAGCCTTGCAGTAAAGTATGCGAGAACAATGCAAGGGGATAGACAAACTAACATAATAACAGAAAAGATCTATCCTATCGGAGAAATACTGGAAAAGAGCCGAGTCTTAAGCACCCGATACCGACAGCAGGAGCAAAAAAAGATTTGTCAGTATCATAGCAGGTGGAAAGAAGTGGTCTCTGTGTTGGAAACAGGCGTGATTTAATATATATGTATCCAATAGTACAATTAAAAGCACTAATATCTATACAGCTATCAAGCTAAATGTATGGTATACATGCACCTTATTAAAGGGTGAGTACTATTAAATGGTCGCCAACATTTTCCGTATTTTTTTTTCGGGCTCGCGTCCTTTTTGAGTAAAACTTATCATATTTCAAATTTAGAACGTATTTGCATGTTTAAGTGTTTAAAAAAACATTCAGTTGTGGTTACCAGTCAAGATGTCGTCAAAAGAAAAAAGCGTTCGTGAATTAATTTTGCGAGAATTTTCAATAAATCCCAATGTAGACACTTTGGATCTTGCGAAATCGTGTAATACAAGTCGGAGAACAGTGCAAAGGACCCTAAAAAAACTAAAACAAGGTGGAACTATTGAAAGAAAGCAGCGAGAGGGCCATCCTACAAGGAAACGGAACAAAAAATTGGATTTAAAGGTGTGTAAGCTGTTTGATCAGAATCCGGCAATCTCTTCTCGAGATGTGTCCAAAAAAGTTGGTACATGTCAAAGAAATGTACAAAAAATAAAAATAAAGTATGGTATTTCTACTTACAAGAAGCAAAAAGCCCCCAAAAGAACTGTAGAACAGTATAATCGAGCAATTAGACGGTTTAGATTTCTGTACACCTTGTTAGTTCAAAAAACAGGTTGCTTAATTATTGATGACGAAACGTACGTAAAAGCGGATTTCAAATCAATTCCTGGAAACCAGTACTTTTCTTCTCGCAACGTCTCGGGTCTACATGAATCAGAAAAAGTGATTCCAGTGGAGAAATTGGCTAAGAAGTTCCTCGTGTGGCAAGCGATATGCCAGTGCGGCATGAGAAGTTCGCCTTTTGTAACCACTGGCACAATAAACACAGATATTTATATATCCGAATGCTTAAAAAAACGGTTATTACCACTTGTAAAAAAACATACTTTTTCGACATTGTTTTGGCCAGATTTGGCAAGTTGTCACTATTCGTCGCGAGCTTTGGAGTGGTATAGTCAGAATTCTGTCGAAGTAGTATCGAAGAATATGAATCCGCCAAATTGCCCAGAACTACGGCCGATAGAAAAATACTGGGCTAATATTAAAACAAAGTTGCGAAAAACATGCCAACCGGCCACATCATTGCCCGATTTTAAAAGAAAGTGGATGAAATGTACAAAACTGATCACAAGTGAATCAGTGCAAAATTCTATGAGTAGCGTCAAGAGTAAAGTCCGAGAATTCTCTCGTCGTGCTCTGGAGAAACCTTAATTGTGTTAGCTGATCCATTTTATGTCTTTAACTTTCTTATAATAAAAAAAAATGAGTTACTAGAACATTATTTCATTTTGTAAAACTTACTTCAAATGGCGACAATTTAATAGTACTCACCCTTTATCAGTAGAATTTTTGACGCCTTGGGAACGTTTTACTTTAAAAAGATAATGGTGATGAAGTGTTTTCATCGGTGATACTGCAAAACCACGTAACCAACATATTCACTACAAAGCAAAATAAACCTTAATATCTTAGAAAAAAGGTGCATTTTACTCCTCATTAAAAATGACACTTACGCGGTTTTGCAGTTTCACCGACATTTTGATACTCACAAAGGGACAAGAAGAACAAGGCAGCTTTCCATGGAGTCGGATAGAGTTTCGATTCCGTCGCGAACCCGTAGAACGAGAAAGAGCCGCAGTCGTTGGAATAATCCTGGATTCTTGTGCACCTGCAACACAACATGTTGATAAAAAACATCTACATTCATACTAAAAAGAGGAAAGATTTGATTGTTTGTTTGTTTGAATTTGGCTTCGAAACTAGTGAACCGATTTGAAAATGTTCCACCATGAGAATCCTCCCAATCTACAAACCAATTTTAGGAATGGGGCCTGCTTGCCTATTGCCTAACGCACTCTCAATCGCGATCGGCTTCAAAGCGGAACAATTGTTTTCATTTTGTATGCAGACAAGCCTTCGATTTTCAAAATGAAAATGATCATGATTACGAGTGCGTTAGACAATTGGCCCGCTGGTTCAAAGTTCATTATTTAAACTAAACAACTGAATGTGTAAAGCTCAACAAAATATTAAAACAAAACTAGGTAAGAATAAGAATACAAAGACCAAGTTATATAAAAAGCTTCCTGGAATAGCACACCATATTTTAATTCAAAACACTATTCAATTTAAATGAACAATGACAGTGAGTGAAATAATCACCTTAGAACTATATTGTTATTAATTCTATTCATGTCCAACTGTATCATACCATTCGTGCCTTCTTAAAGGTACGCAACTAAGTTAAATATATATATTTAACCTATCTGTTTCGGTATTATCCTGACCGTGTCTCAATAATGTACATCTTATGTATTTATGATTAATAAAGAAATGTCAAAAACTAAAACTACAATTCATTGTTATATTAAATGACTCGGAGTGCGCCCGTTTTTTTTTTTATATCAGGGGACAATCTCACACTAATTCGCCTAGTCCCAAACTAAGCTCTAGACTTGTACTATGGGTACTAGACAACGATATAAATACTTAATATAGAGAAATATATACTTAAATAGAAATACATAGAAAACATCCATGACACACGAACAAATATTTGTGCTCATCACACAAATATCTGCTCTTACCAGGATTCGAAACCCAGGACCACTAGCTTCGTAGGCAGGGTCACTACCCACTAGGCCAGCGCGTCGTCCGTTATTGTATAAGTTCGTGACATATACTATATTTTGACCCCTATACATAGTAAACTACAGATATAATAATGCTGCAATAGCAAGGCATGTATGTGAAATGCAAATGCACAGCCATACACACAGGAAAACGACCACTTTTCAATAATAATACAATTATAATGAAAAAAAAACAAGTTTATTGTCTGTAAAATTTCTCTGAGTATGGCGGAGTGATTTAAATTGTTGTTGTATAAAGTATGTGTGCATGTGTATGTGTTTGGTAACCCTGTTATCTCTGAATCATTGCGATTGTATGTTTGTGTGCAAATGAAATGGTAATAATATAAAGTATTGTAAATAAATAAAGGATATAATTTTTTTTTATTGTACCAATTATTTATAACAAGTAATGCAGAGTACAGATAATAATAGCAGTCAGAGGTAATTAATGTATTTATAATTTATGGTGATAGTGATTTAACCTCCTAAGGCCCAAGGTCCTACCCGTAGTACTTATTAACTTTGTCATTCAGACCCAGATCCTTCGACAGTTGTGTAGTCATAGCGTACCACGGTCCTACCAGTAGGACTTAATAGCAAAACCTCAATTTTGTTTTAAAATTTTGCGCTAAATGAATTATGGCGTGTCCTCTAAGTAAGTCTTTGAAGTACTTGGGTCTGAATGAATACAAAATAATAGGACTACTGGTAGGACTATGGATCGTAGTGACTACAAGCTGAATTTTTCGTTGGGACTTAGGAGGTTAATGTGGTAAGCTGCCGGCATACTTGACAAATTCTAAAGACGTTTCGTCCCTTTACTTTCTCATCCTCATATCTAGTTGAATAGTGAGATATGAAAGTAGTCATTATTCTTTAAAGACCATGAGTGTTTTTCCTATCTAACTATTCAATAAGATCGAGGTTAAGTAAAAAGACGTTGTACTTTAAGCAAGCATCTTTAAAAATCTGCTTACATTTATTATAAGGGTCAATGAACTCTTTGTTGTACCTTGTCGTCCTAGAGACATCTCTTGGTTTACCCATTTCAATTTAATTGCAAGGCGATTTATTTATTAATTTTCTTCAAGTGTATGACTAATACATTATTAAACCATTGTTTCTAAGAAACTATTATTGTCACACTCTTTTCCCGTTTGTAGAATAAATATTATTATATACATACACCTAGCAAGATGGAGTGATGATTTGTAAACAACAGCCCAAGGACCTACAGGCAGTGTTGTCACATCTACCAACTTTTTGGTAGATCTACCTATCTACCACCCTCGGCCCCACAGCTACGTAATTTTGTTATTTTTCAAAATGTTATGATGGGAAATATTTTTCCATGCGTGTAGGTATGTAACAAAATGTTACTTGCTATCATATTTAGCCTGTCTTATAATTTCAGCAATTAAAACTGAACGCGTTATGTTAAGTGTATAACCTGTGTTTAAGGTAAGATTAAAAAAAAATTGAAGCTGTCTGTGAGTGACAGCTGACACTGAGAGATAGCAAAACATTTCGCAGCATTTGAGGTAAGTTTGGTGTTAATTTTGAACATTTTCTACGCATTTTTAATCATTAAAAACAGGGTGGTAGATCTACCTAATTTTCATTTCAAATTCTACCAGTTTCTACAAATTTTTGGATCGTGTTCTACCAATTTTCCAAAATTAGACATGACAACACGGCCTAGGCCTACAGGCCTACATCCATCAGTGGACGGATATAGGCCGATGATGATGATGAAATACATACATACACTGTTTTCCCCTGGTTTACAGGACACAAAAATAACAAAGAGTTGATTGACCCATAAAGCAGAAAATTACTTTTTCATACCTTAGCTCAGATAGAACGTAATTATTGTGTTACAAATCTAAAACAGGATTTAATTTGAAACTTAGAGGTATAGGTTCTAAAAACAGAATGTAACTGGGTGTTTGAACTGTTCCGCTTTTATGTTACCAAAATAGAAAAAAATATGTCTATGGCATTTATTTTCCATTAAAATAGATAGTTGTGATTAGGCCCATACATTATACCTGGAAAATAAATGCTTTATGTAATGCTACATGTATTTTTTTGGTAACACAAAAACAGAGGCAGTCAAACAGTTTGCGGCTTTACCCAACTAGTCCTTCTCTCCACTTCTACAACAAGTCTAGAAGATAATACTTCCCACAATATTAGGCCGCTTAATATGACCGTAAAAGTATTCATAAGTAAGTTAGAAGTAGTTTGAGCCACTCACGGTTACTCAAAATATATTTACTTACCTGTTATAAATCCCAACGCTTGGGACGTAAAACCCGGTGATATTGTTTTCATTAAGCACAACGGGCTGCCCTAACAACCACTTTGGTGTCATTATACCGGAAAGAATTAACATAAACGCTACCAAACTCAGCAAAAGCCAAGCTAAGCTTCGCCCGGTAATAATCACGTAGCACATTTTGTTGTACTTTGAATATAAGTGAAGATTCCAAAGTCAAACAATTAAAATGTTTAGAACAATGCAGTATTGTGCGTGTAATCAGTTTGAAAACTACCTACAACTGAAAAGTGTGAATGAGTTTAATGAGGTTGATGTTGATAATGAGTTTGACAGATACAGTCGATACAGATATATTTTAGCAACAAATAGACATAATGTTGCCACTAGTCATTAATCCCAGTGAAACTAAAACCGGCTATACATGCTTGTCATTACTATAATATACAAAGAGTCTACACCAATTCTAGGTAAAGCACAGCCATCCTGTACGATTAGCCTAAATATAGCCCGTGCCGCACCTTTTCTATTAAGTGACATTAATTATTAAGAAATTTGTCAAGATCGTAGTAAGTGGAAAGAAGTGGTCTCTGCCTACCCCTCTGGGAAACAGGCGTGATTTAATGTATGTATGTATGTATGACATTCGAATTCTATGAAACCAAATTGTGGCGACATTTCCTATATTCAATGTCATCTATGACATTCATCACCGATCACCGCAATACGACGATGACAACTTTATACCGTGTGATTATACTTGACATTGGCAAAATTACGTTAATATGTAGTCGCCATTAAATAAATAAATAATGATAATACCCTGTGATTTGCACAAAATTATTTACGGCTGATTGTGTCCATGTTACATTTATTTAATAATAAGTGCAGAATATAAATAATGATCATTATTTAAAAAAAGAGCATTTCAAATAGTCCATAGTAAGTGCTAAAACTATATTTTTTTTAACAAAACATTTTCAAGGCCCTTTCACTTTCCTTGTCTGTTGTAGATGTTATTGAACGCACCTTGTAAAGCGTCATCTAGCGGGAAGTAAACAAAACGCAAAAATTTGTTCCTCTCCCTCGTCTTGTTTCTTTTTTCTCTACGTGCGTGAAATGGTCAATCGAAAGGCCTATTTTATTTGAAGAATTGAATAATTTTATCAATAAATGTGTAAATATTTATAGATGTATATACCTCGCATTTAGTTGTTGTGCGTGCTAGATCTGAAGTGAAGTGAAATGTGGTCGATGACAGTGTAAAACTGGGTGCTAATGTAAGTAATACCTGACCGAATTATTGTCCACCTCTGTCTATTGCTCGCTTTGTCAATTAGTCAACCTTTCTGTTTGGTTGTATTATATCAGCTTGTCATTGTAATGTTCAGGCACTATTACATTGTAGAAAGAAATCAGACGTATTTGTACAGTTATTTTACTCTAAGTCTTCGTTTTAGCCTAATCTTTAGTGTCTATTAATAGTGCCATGAGATATCTCGATATACAAAGGAGGGAGGTCGATGCCAGAAAAGGTAAGGAAGACGTAAAAAAAACATGTTTTCATTCCCTTCATTGGTTGCTAAATCTCGAATCCTTTGTGAGACGTACTTTTACTTTGAGCCAGTGTCTTTGATTCGATGTTTCTCCTTAAAGTTCCATTTGTGTTATGTGGGTAGATTAGAAAGTTATTTTACGTATCATCATGAAGTCCTTGTTTTTTTTTAATAGAGTTTCTACCAAGATAATATGGTAAACAGCTTGTGTGCATTATGCATGGTGTAAAAAATGCTAACAAACCAGATTGTTATCCAGTTCTAACTGTTATGCTGCCAGTGTGATATACCTTATTTATATAACTGTTTCACTCAGTTGCACACAGGTGTTAGTTCCATGGAGAACCCTACTTTTACTTTGTATCGCTGTGGATGTCCCAAATAAAATAAATAAATAAAAGTGACTAGTTTTAGGTTTATTTTTTATTGTTTGGAACTAAATTATTTTACTATTGGGTAGTCTTTCTATGAAACACCTGTGAATAGTATAAAAAAGGTGAAGCAATCTTCTCTGAGTCTCTATTCTCTTCTGGTATTAAGCAAGCTCCTGATAAATCACATTAACCTTGAATTTGTGTGTGTGTGTAAACAAATATAAATAGATAACAATCATAGCTGATATTCTAATCCATAAAAGTACTAATGTGTTTGTCTGTTTTTTTGTTCTGAATCCTTCTTCTTTTGCTTTGCTATGACATTTAAAGACTGAATACTTTGATTGATTTGTGTTAACATTTGCCCTATCATCTGGTTATTATCTGGAATGCTGAAGATTACAATTGGGTCATTGTAGAATGATCTCTGCGTTTTAACAATTAGCTGTATTTCATAATTTTAAATGCCCTCTAATTCGTATACATGCAATAACTAAAGTGTGCTTGAAATATGCTCTGTTCTTATAGTTATGATATTTGATTTTGACAGAAAGCGATGAAGAAATAGCGAGTATATGAATAACAGGGTTATTATACTTGCAATATTGTTATTTAAAAGAGGCTATTAACTAATTAAATTACTGAATTAAATTGCAAAGTTTGTATCAATGTTTGAATGAAATATAATTAAAAATAAGGACCTAATATAATGTTTATAAAAGATGTCACAGGAATTCCTCTTGATTGACACAACTATAGTCCTTTCTGCCTTTAATGTATATTGAGAAGTAGCCTAGGTGAAATTCCAGACTATAACAATAACAATAACCATCTATCTGTGTTATATTTTATCTAGATCCATTCAGCGGTTCTAGAGTAATTAAAGAACAAACATACAAAATTTCACATTTATAATATTAGTAAGAGCAAGAATGTTTTTTCACCACTTCAATGCTATGTTTCCGGTTCGTTAGAACCTAAACTCAAATTACCCTATTACACAATACAACCTAAAGGACTTGGTTTTTTTAATCAATAGAACTTTTAATTGGTTTTTGAGGGTCACCTTCAATTTGTGTAGGTACTTGAACAAATTTGTTAATTATAATAGAACTCCTCAATTAGTTTTAAAATCACTTTACAATCCCAGGATTTCTTTAAGCGGCGTCCATGGAACCCAGACGGGTCTGTATCATAAATGCAAGGGGTCTATACTGCCCTCCTAATAAAGATGCTTCTTAACAAATAAGGTCTCTATTACATATGCGGTTCTATAAGGCTAACACTTTTTTTTATAAGGAGGGCAGTATAGGTAACACATTCTAAAGAGCTTAATTCATGTTGTTTTTATTGCAAATTATTTAACTATTCTATTAAAAAATATATGTTAAATTTGAAAATTATCTGCTTCTACAAAAATGTTAAGAAACTGATAAGTGATAATAATCCTATAATTCCCTACTCTTTTAATAACAAAAGTTCAGCAAGATATTTTGTTGTTTGTGCATTTTGTGCAAGGATAAATAAAAATGCCAATATTAGGTTGGTAGACTGTTTTCGTCCCTAAAAATTGACCAGTTCCAGAAGTAGCAGTGGTAAATTATATTCAAGATAAAACACTTAGTCTTACTTATATTAAAAAATGTGAAAGATTTGATGTTTCCTACTCAATCACGCCAGAAAGGCTGCACGGATCTATAGTCTATACGGATCTATAATTTAGGTATTTAAAAAAATGTGAATAAAACAACCACGTGATATAGTTCGTCAGGCAATAGAAGCAGAACACTGATACGTCAAAGTTCGATAAAACAGTTTTGATTGGCTGTTTAACAATGTCACGTGGTTTGGATTGTTTTTTTTTTAAATACCTAAAAGCATAGAGACTATGAATGAAATTTGGCACAGGTATTTTTTTGAGACGGTTCCCGAGGGCATAGCGATAAACGCCTACGCAGACGGAGTCGCGGGTAAAATCTACTTTAAAATAAATAAAACACAAGATTGTAATCAAATGACCCAACGATTTTGCAAGATTTACAAAGAGCATAAATTACATGCCATTTATGGTGTATCGCAATGGTATTACCGTAGCTGGCTTTTTAATATATTCTCAAGGCATCTGCAGACACTGTTATAATTTGTAGTTCCTTATTTTTTTAAATGCATAAATTTACAAAATAAAAAAATACAGCAATGTCATAAACTACCGAGTTAGGAATAAACCTGTATAAGTCTTCTTCCTTGTACACTACAGTCAGCTAAAATGTGCTCTACCACCCTACAGTTGAAGTTCATTTGCACATTCGATTTTCCCTTGCAATGACAAGTGTCAACCTTAGCGAAAATTTGATCTCATAGAAACTTTTGTAAAATCTGGTAGACCACTTTCTTGGCCGACTGTACATTGGAGTTGCACCTTAATTAAATTTTATCAAATAGACCAATAGCATTAAAGTTGAATATCCACTATCTATGCACCAATAGAAAAGCTGCAGTGAGCCAAGATAGGGAAATAGGGAATAATCATGACTTTTCCACTGCTTTAATAAAAGCAGATTTACACAAACAGATGAGAAAAATCATTTATTGGATAGGTATAAAAATATACAGATCGAAAGTGAGTGGACGGGTCGGAAGGGGCCGCCCTAGGCGTACTTTTTCGAGTAAAATCGGAGAAATACTGGAAAAGGGCCGAATCTTAAGTACCCGAAACCGACGTGCGTGCATGACTCGATGTATGAATGTGTAAGAAGCGAAAGAAATTTGTCAAGATCGTAGCAAGTGGAAAGAAGTGGTCTCTGCCTACTCCTCTGGGAAACAGGCGTGATTTAATGTATGTATGTATGTATAAAAATAACCAGGATATAAGCCAACACATTTGTTCCTATCTATTTCTAGCAAAACAGAATTTAACATGGAGTTTATATGGCCGACCTGTTCCATGACGTCGCAATGCATATCGGATCTCTCTGTCTAATCGCTGTCTAATAAGCAGTTTAAAATGCTTGAATCATATTTTTTACCGTTATCATATTTTATTGCGAAATGCGATAAAAATCCATATGCATATTCCTTATTAGGCAATCCTATTGGTGGTTTTCCACCTCGTACAGCACGGCTAGCACATGTTATCCCCGATCCCCGACTTGTTTGTCGCTCGGATCTCCCTTTCTTTCTAGTATGTAACGATAGAGACTCACTGAGCGACAAGCGAGAAACAACTTGTGCTACTCGTACAGCTCAGGTGGATATGCAAAAATACACTATTTAAAACCGCGTAAGTAACATTTTTAATATGAAGCAAAATGCACCTTTTCTATAACGCAGTAAGGTTTATGTTGCTCTATCAAAACTTTGTTATTGGTGCATTTTGCAGTATCACAAACGAAATGCCACGCAACTCGACTAAACTCTCAGCGTGTTGCGTTGAATCCGATCTTGTTTTTTATCACCAGTCAAACTATGAACATCTGACGTGATGGTTATTTACATATGATGCATGCCGCGTGTCGACATGTTGAATTTCACTAGTGTATTTCGGCCATTAGGTGCGTCAGACACGGAGATATATTAATATGCCAAAATATATATATTCTAGCAATGCAAACATCTTAGCCTAATTGTGCAAAATGTGGTTACAGAATTATTAACAAGTTTTTAGAGCTGTTAGTAATTCTGTAGCTCTGCCTGCCCCACTCTGGGAATAAAGGCGTGAGCTTATGCATGTATGTATGTATGTAGCAATGCATTTTACCATACATTTTCCGCACTAGTTGTCAGAGTCCACATACGCAGAGATAATATACCTATAAGATATATTTATCTCTACCCCGCCAGTATATTGCTATAATATCACTATCACTACATAGTATAAAACAAACAAATCTTTAAAACTACGCAACGGATTTTGATGCGGTTTTTTTTAGTAGATAGAGTGATTCAAGAGGAAGGTTTTTATCTATAATACATTTTGTTTTATGTACGTGGGTTATAGACAACTCAAATAAACCGAAGCGAAGCGAGGGCGGGTCGCTAGTGATATATATTTTATATATACACTGGCCCGCAAAATTAAGTATCACGCTTGTAATGAAAATTTCATTTAAAGTGTTATACTTAGGTTTGCGGGCCAGTGTATCCTTCACGCTTAAACTGCTGAACCGATTTAGGTGAAATTTGGTGCAAAGATAGTTTGAATCCTGGGAAAGGACATAGGATAGATTTTTCCCGAAATTCATCCCCTAAGGGGGTGAAATAGAGGGTGAAAATTTGTATGGAGCTACGATATAAACGAGTTCCACGCGGACAGAGTCGCGGGCAGAAGCTAGTATAAGATATCCCGAATTTCATGAAACTATTCTAATTTTCTGTATGATTGAGCATTAAACGTTAACCTCGTCACACACTTTCACATTATGTAATGTTAAGCAACGGTAATTACGAATGTTATGTTATATAAAATACTTCCAAACAGAAAAACGACAGGAAACCATAAAATAGACAGAAAGACAAAATTAATTAATTACGAATGCTTTAGGATTTTGGGATTATTGCTACTTAATTACTAGAAAGAAATTAAATAAATAATTAATGATTTATTTTTCTTTGTTTCAGCAATACCCAGTGGGAAGCCATTAAATTATGTTATTTTAAATAACAATTAATCTACCTTTGATCTCGTTTATGTGACTAGCGTGATCATTTATGCTAATAGCGTGAACATTTATGCTACTAGCGTGATCATTTATGCGACTAGCTGTGTCATTTATGTGACTAGCGTATTTTTATACTTGTATGAATCGGATTTAGCGCAATTCTGTTAATTTGTTTATGTGAAGACTTACGATGTCGCTTGCGCATATGAGGCCACCTCTGCCGCTGAAGCAGATCGATTTGGATCAGGTGAGTTTGTTTTAATTACTAAACTAGATATGCCACATGTGCGTTGCGTATTCGAAACGCTGTAATTTTAACAGACCGACGCAAGTGTTTCAATCGGCGTGTTTCCTAATTTATATTGTAGAACAACGGAATGCACAAGAAACGCTCGTGTGTTATCACTCTTAACCTTGTATTGCCCAACGTCCTATATTAAGGACATTTGTCAAAGTGTCTTTGAACCAACGAAATTTGACGTAGGCCTAACGAGGTTAAGTTTTGTTGCATATCTGCAATTTGCTAGTATAGTAACGCATATAAGCTTTTTCCGGCGTTTCACCAAGTGTTTTGAACGCATCTGTGTGTTTTTAACCTTCGACGCAAAGTAAATACCCAAGTAGCAAAACTAAGTCGTATGAAAGTCGAGAGCACGTTCCTATTTTCACCTAAAGCTGAGAAAAGGGTCTTAGAATTGTCGAGTAATAGATCTGTAAACGTTTACTCGACGCGATTTGGGCACAAATTACTCAGCTTAAAGTGCTATAACTGCCGTAAAATAGTCGAGTAAAGAGCCAAATGACGCTATAATAGTCGGGACAAAGTGACATACAGCACTATTAATGCTATAATAGCAATCATTTCACCATTAGTCGACTAATATGTCGGTTGAAAACAACGAAATTGCTTTTATTCGACTTAATAGTGCTGTGATAGCTACTTTGTTGCATTCACTCAGCTGTTTAGTCGATTGATCGCAACGAGGCAAGCTTTATAGCACTAAGTGTTTGATGTGCAGCTTAAATGAAGTGCGCGTAACTGGTGTGAGAAAAAAAAGAAAACAATTGAAGTAAGTACAACATATTCAATTTTTCTACTCAACAACTCTATAGAATGGTAGCCATGTTCTTTCAAATAATATGTTTTCGGTGTTAGCTAGTATTCGTGTAACATACTAAATTTTAATGCGAAATTTTATTTTTCGATTAACTTCTTTATGTTTCTAGTTATTATTTTGATGGGCCTTCTTATTTTTGAGGTATTAAGACATTATTTATAAAATAAAAATATCTAAAGGAATTGTTCCGCCATTATAGAAGTACTTTTGCCATCTTAGGACCTTTACTCGACTTTTAGTCGAAAAATAGAAAATATATTACATTTACATCACTATGCAGCCGCCATTATAGACAATATTTAGGGTTCCTTACTGCACATAATAAATCCTGTCTCTTAAACAAAACACTGACACAAATATACAGTTTAATATTTTTGTTATGCTTGTGGCTTTTACGTTCATGACGAAAATATACCAAAGCACTTTATTTTGTAGAATATATTATGTGAGCCTCGACTAACCTAAACTCATGAAATGGCGGTTTGGTGCTGTAGAAGATTTTAAAGATCATTTATACTACTTTTTGCTGCATGATGGCTTTAAAAGTGCATTTCAATTGTTATAGGTGCTATAACAAATCACTTTGAGAACTTTCTCTCGGCAGGTGCTGTAATAGTGAATCGAATCCTTTTATATAACTCTTAGTGCTTTAAGAGTAACTGAGATGCTATTTGGTCATATAAGCAGCTTTTTTACCATTATAATACTTACACGGGAACAATGTCGAATGACAGTGCTATAAAGACTTCTTCAGCATCTAATTAGAAAATAATAAGCTTTTATACGACTATTTTAGAACTTACAGTGTTAAAAAAGTGAAATATGACACCTTTATACAATAATTGAGTAAACGCGTTGTAAACATGTGGAGTAAACGTTTAGTCGACATAGTTTTATGGCCAAAATGCGAAAATGCTAAAGAGTTGAGTATAGTTCTTTTATACAACGGTTTGGCATCTTTAACTCCTTTTAACGACTATTTCTCGATCTTAAGCTGTAAAAAGCTTTGCTTTTACGACTGCTTTGCTACTTGGGTAAGCTATCAAAACGTTAACAACACGATAACATGTCAAAAGCAACATTGTTTTACGTCGTAGAATAGCCTAGTAAGACGCAACGTCCTAAATATAGGACATTTTGTCAAAATGACTTGACTTTAGTTGACCAACACACGATTATTTTTCGAATTAATGAAATTTGACATGGGCCTTACGAGGATAGAGGCCCTGTGTACCTACCTACTCTTTTGCCTTCTCAATGCCTTAAAAAAACATCTATACTAATATTATAAATCTGAAGAAGTTTGAAAGAAAAGAAAGAAGAAGAGTCAGAAAGAAACTGTTTGTTTGTTTGCTTGAACTCGCTAATCTCAGGAACTACTGGTACAAATGACTTGACATCTCTAATGACATTGACGACTTCAAGCATATTTTACTTGAAATGGGTCCCAAATTAACGCTGGTGACCGCAATATAACGACCAACTGAGTCATAGAAGCAAAGTCAGCAACATTCAATATGTTTTAAAATACTATCTATACTAATATTACTAAGCCGAAGAGTTCGTTTGTTTGCTTGAACGCGCTAAGGAGGAACTACTGGTCCGATTTGAAAAATTATTTCAGTATAAGATAGCCCAGTTATCGAGGAAGGCTATATATCATTCTCCCATAAACTCTCTAGTTGTAAAATAAAGCTACTAACTACAAGATTCATGCCTACACTTTAGTACCTTGTCACCATAATCGCTGTAACAATTCGTATATGGCAGTTTAAACATGACATTAAATAGCCAAGGTACTAAAGTGTACACATTTTTAAGTTTGCACACCTATAATTTAGCCGTACGACAGTCAAACCATTCTTTCGCCGGAGTGACCCAGTTTCCAACAATGCCATCATTACGTTTCGTCATCACGACTACAGTTGCTAATTTGAATTTAAATGCAGTCTGGGAGATTATTGATTTGTCTTGAAAAACTTGTGTCGTTAGCGAGTTTACTTTGTGGATCGTTTTATGAGGAAATTACCGCGAGTATTTGTTACTCAGACTTAGATGTTTTCTATGTTAAGACTGCGCCGAGCAAACGTCGAGCGTCCAGTGGCGCCCTCATTACTATTGTGTTATTTAATAAACTAAAATATTTTCTTGAAATTGGTCGGTATGGTAGGTACTTGGTTTAAGATGAAACAACTATTAATTATACGTTATCATCACTACATAGTATAAAACAAAGTCGCTTTCCGCTGTCCGTCCCTATGTATGCTTAGATCTTTAAAACTACGCAACAGATTTTGATGCGGTTATTTTTAATAGATAGAGGGATTCAAAAGGAAGGTTTATATGTATAACATTTTTTTATTTTATGTTTTGTGTTACAGAAAACTCATATAAACCGAAGCGAAGCGAGGGCGGGTCGCTTAAATCACCCAAATCGGTTCAGTCGTTCTCGAGTTATGCGCTTACCAAAACATTTTGTGATTCATTTTTATATTATAGACTAGCGACTCGCTAGTATAGATAGTATTGTCAGAGTAAGGTTTATATGTAAGAAAAAATAGAAAAATCCAACGGGAAGGTCGGGAATTTGCAGCGGGGCGAAGCCGCTGGCGAGCAACTAGTTTTAAATAAAAACATACTTGAGAAACATTTGAGGTTATGTGTCAAACAGTTACTAGTTTGTTTACATCTTTGGCAGTTTCGATTGACACAGACTATACGTTCTACTAGACTAGGATAAACATACTTATATATAGAAAAATACATAGAGAACATCCAAGACTCAGGAACCGAACCAGGGGATCGAACTTGGGCCCGCTAGCTTCGCAGGCAGAGTCACTGCGAACTTGTCTAAACACCTATCTACGTTTATCATACTTTCTCAGATAGCATATCAATACAAATGAGATTATCCGACAAAATGCAATGTCATCTGATTATTCACTACACCTGTAAATCCGTACTAATATTGTAAATGGGAAAATTACCCTGTCTGTCTGTCTGCTATTCTTTTGAGGATTAACTGCTGAACCGATTTTAATGAAATTTAGTATGAATGTAGCTTGAATCCCGGGGAAGGACATAGGGTACTTTTTATCCCGGAAAATTGGACAGTTCCCAAAGGAATAGCGACAATCTGGGGAACTAGTGAAAAAGGGTCGTCTGAAGATCAAGTGCAAAAGGGTTCAAGTCTAGTATACTCCGTTCGTGTACAGTCAACCAATTTGATTCCTAGGCCACTATGGACTTTGTCAACGTGACGTTGTAAACCAAATCATATGGAGTCTCTTACGTTTTGGTTGACAACGTCACTTTAACATAGTTCAAAGTCATAACCCTTTTTTATTCCGAGTTAAGTCGACTTGTCCCCCTTTTTCTCTAAAACCCCAGAAATATCAGCCAAATAACGGATCTTCTTCAAAATTTACTCGCATACTGACCTACAAACTTCACAAACATGTAAGATTAAAAATATAAGCTTGTTAAAAAGATGTATACAGTGAAGTCGTTAACCGTAATGAATTGCTTCTTGAGTCCTAACGAGCAGTAATCGATATAAATATATTATGAAACTTCGCGGTACGTTGTGCACGCCCTCGTGTTTAAGGAATTTTATATTTAAACTAGCGACCTGCCCTCGCTTCGCTTCGGTTTATGTGAGTTTTCTGTAACACCCGTACATGAAACAGAATTTATCTTCTAAATATATAAAAGGAGAAACTGAGTCACTGACTGACTGACATATCAACGCACAGCCTAAACGGCTAAACGTACGCACTTGAAATTTGGAAGGGACGTAGCTTAGGTGCCGTAGAGGTGCACTAAGAAAGGAATTCCCGAAATTCCCACGGGAACGAAAAATCTAAACCGAAGCGAAGCGAGGGCGGGTCGCTAGTTATACATAAAAACCTTCCTGTTGAAGCACTCTATCTATTTAAACCGCATCAAAATCCGTTGCGTAGTTTGAAAGATCTAACCATACATAGGGACAGACAGACAGTGGGAAGCGACTTTGTTTTATACTATGTAGTGAAACACAGTTGCTGTAAAAAGGGTACCTAGTAGCTGTCTAGTCTATGGTAGGTAGCTATTATTCGACTCCCAGTCATATCAAGTATTCCTTATAGGAAGATAGATTTGGTTTCTAAGTCCTAATTATATCCCATATTAATCCTTGCACTTTCCTGTTAGTAAAAAGGTAGATCAATTCAATTCGACCCATGGTTAAATTGTAGTAGCTCATTTTATCTTTTTTTATCACTTCTGGCAAAATAAATCTCCCTGTTTGTAGTATGGTGGACCTCACGTGGTACAGTCGGCGAAAAATGTGGTCTAACACCCTACGGTTGAAGTTCATTTACACGTCATGAATGTCATGATACAACAAGTTCGATTTTCCCTTGCAATAATATTATGACTGACAAGTGTCAGCCTTAGCGATAATTAGATCTCATCTCACAGAAACTTGTGACAAAACTGGTAGACAAATTTCTTGGCCGACCGTCCTTAGATGATGTAGAGAACTCTTTTTATGTTATTTTAGTTAAAATTGTTTAGCTTGACAAAATTGCGAACTGTAAAGCCAATACGATGCCTTACGATGCTGTTTTTTTGAGCAAAGGTCAAGATAAGAGACGTCATGCTGAAATTTTCGAGTAAACTCTTAGTAAATTCTGCACATTATGTTGTTTGCCTTGTAAAGTTACAAACAATGTAGTATATGTAGTAAAAATTAGGCCCTATTTCACCGCCCTGACAATGACAGTAGACAGGTGACATTTCAGTGTACATGGAGTAGCTTATATGAATCCAGGTGATGTGAAAACTTGTTAATGCAATGTGTACCGAATTGTCACATGCCACCTGTCATTGTCAAGATAGTGAAAAGGAGGATGACAGTCGATTTTAACGAACTTGTAATTGTCGGATTGTCTTGTAAATTGGCATACTTATGCAATTTCGATGACGATACAATAGTTTCTCAATTGCTAGTTTTTAGTAGTTAGTCGTAAAAATGCCTTTGCTTTACAAAAAGTGGAGCATGTTTTTTTAGTGAATATTGTTAAGGCATGGGTTCCAAATAAAAATCCAATCTCTTGACCTTAGAAGGGGGGAGGCGTGAGCCGCCATCTTGAATTGAAAATGCCAAAATTGGTTAATTGTTACAAGCTTTTATATAATTTGCACTGTTCGTATGTTTGTTCGTCAAAATTTGCTATTCTATTTTGAACCAGTTCCCGTCAATGGAATTGGCTGAAAAGACCACATGTAAACCCGATGACAATGCAATAATATGGTAGGTATCTAAGAGCTACCTAAGTAAACCTACCCTGTTGGAACTAAGTAGTTTGATCTTGATAAGCAGATAATGACTGCAAAAACAAACCCCGCGGAAACAAAAGCTTTTCCCAGAAATGAAATTCTTGACAAAATCATATTAAATAACTAGCGACCCCTCGCTTCGCTTCGGTTTATGTAAGTATGATATATAGCGATTCCTCGATAAATGGGCTATCTAACACTGAAATTATTTTTCAAATCGGACCAGTAGTTTATGAGATTAGCGCGTTCAAGCAAACAAACAAACTCTGCAACTTAATAATATTAGTATAGAATTAGTCAACAATTGACTTTACGACAAAAGTGTCTGTAAGAAGTTATAACAAGACAAAATTGCGTACACTGTGCGTACATACATGTCTTTTTGTGTCTTTTCGATGGAAAATTACGTGCTGCGGTAGAAAAAAAAAAAAGAAAAAAATTACAACTCATTCCTCATTTTCCTGCACGTCGACGAAAGAAAACAGCGGCACCGTGAACTTTATCTGTGGCGTTACGTCAATAGCCGTATTTTACTTCATTTGTATGTTAGTAGGTTATGTACAGTCAACCAATTTGATTCCTAGACCACTATGGACACTAACATAGTCCAAAGTGGCCTAGAAATCAAATTGGTTGACTGTACAGTCTCGAGATTTAATTTGGTACTTACCTTAGGTCCAAAGTCAATCTGACATTGCACAACAATACGGTTGAGTTTCCTAAAAGTTACAAATGACTTGACATCTCTAATGACATTGATGACTACAACAATATTTTTCTTGATATGGGTCTTAAATTAACGCTCGTGACCGTGTGTTGTGTATGTTTATATGATATCTATAGCAAGTCAACTTTGAACCAGTTCCGGTTATTGGAATGGCCCGATATTTCGAATACATATTATGTAAACCCATGTATTTGGTCTGGCTCTGCTCTGGTGGCCATCCTAAACCAATAAGCAGTATCTTAAATTCAATGAACAAAGCAGATTCAATTCTATGTAGTTGATAATAAGGTCGATATTACTACATAAGGTTTATCTTAGTTACTGCATTTTTGCTTAGAACAGATCTAGCAAAGTGACACAGAAAGCAGCAGTTTTATGAAAAATAACGGTTAGACATGTTCTAATATAAAAAAAAATGTATTGTAATATATTCTGTTGGCTATTTCAGATATGGGGCGATCTACGCGAAGGCATCGAGCACGTGTTCACAAGGGAAACGATGGCGAAACCCAGATACATGGACTTGTATACGTATCCTTTGTTAAAAAAATTACAACGGCGTACACACACACACACGCACGCATAAATAAATGAAATAAATGTCAGTGGACAATGTCACACCAATTGACCTAGTCCTTAAGACTGCGCCAAAGAGTATAATAATATATATAGGTAAAGAGAGCCATCTCTCGCGAATTTTATGAACCTTGCGACAACAGCGCCTCTGGTAGTTGGACGGGAACTAATTGTGCGTAATATATATACCTAGGTATAACTAACTATACTTGCCTCAAGTGTGGTGGTGGTGAATTTCTTAAATATTGTACATAATTAAGACGTGATTAAGCAAACATTTAAATCACGTCTTAACTAACTACGTACAATATTTAAGAAATTCACCTGTATAAAGGACCCGTGAGAAGAATAAGAAAAACTTTTTTTTAACAAATTTATTTGTCTAGCTAATATTTTTTACATCTATGTTTATTAAAATAAATTTGGGCACTTTTCTTGATAGGATCACCTCCGCAATACTTAATTTTGCCGGCCAAAATTCGATTCACGGATCGACACCAACTGTAAATAATTATGTTTACCGCTGTATTTATAAATATTTCTTTAAATAATTCTTTATGCTTTGGGCATTGAAATGGGAATTCGACTAACATGTCAATAACCATTTTAATGTTCTCCTTTAAACATGTTGCTCTGATATTATTCTTTAAAAATGAACAAGTAATTTTTTTTACTTCTGAAAAACAAAGACATAGGGAGTTACTGGGATAAATCAGCCATTTTTTGTTCGGTTCATATTCTTTGGATTGAATATATTCATTGCCTTTTTGTCCTTTCTCTGCTAATATATTTACTTTGCAATCTCTGCATTTAATCTTTTTGAAACATTTTGTCAGGACCCAGCCGCAAACGTAATTAGGTAAGTCTGCTTCATCAGTATTATTAATGTTACATAATATATCATCATCGATCATGATATTTGTGGGAGTGCCGCTTAAACTTTTAGTATGAGTTTGTTTAAAGCTATCTTTTTCTTTTATTAAATATTGTATGGATTGCAGACATTTATTAATGTCCTCTTCACAATTTGAATTCACCGAATGGGGTGAATTAAAATTGTTAAGTAACAGTGTTTTGTAAGCGGCCTCAAAAGCGACGCAATTGGGAGAATTATTTCGGGCCCCCAAACTTCGTATATTGCCGAAAAAATTCTCGACTGGATCCTGATTGAAATTTCGGGTCAACATTACATCCAATGAATATTTACAGTGTAGTATCTCCCATAATGCTTGCATACCTTCGATTGTTAGTATAAAATTATTTACCGAAGGTACTTTACTTTCCACAAATTGAACCTTGGCTCCAGCTGGTTTTTTGGAAATAAATTTTACACTTTTTAAGACCTTTTTGGCTTCCTGCCACAACGAATGATGAGGTGATCCTCTTTTGACGGGTCCACGATATTTTTTTCCGCTTGGGATATGAAAAGTGCCCGAATTTAAGGAATCAAATAGCTTATCGATTAAAAGGACAAATGGTATGATTTGCCGACATTCCTCTGCGAGGTCACCTCGTCGGGTTAAGTGTTCAGTCGTGACAGCGACACTGTGACTGAACACTTGTGCAGCTAACTTGACCCGCATTTTTTTTATTTTATCGGGATAAATGTGTTCGTCCGTCAATTTGTGGAGGAATGTCAGCTCATCGTTAGGCTTGTCTGCCTCGTACAACTGCTGGAAATAGTCCCATTTAACATTCTTTTCCTTATTATCTTTAAAATCAAAGTAATACATAGTTTTATTCAATAAATTATTTCTCAAACCTTTCAACAAATGTGGTACATCATAAAGCGGAATAAGTTTTTTTCTTTTAATTTCGAAAAACTCATTCCGCCATTCCTGACCGGCCTTTAAATAAACTTCTTTTGTATCTTGTTTTAAACTATTTATGGCTGATACATTTACCTGACTTTGGTCACAGACTGTACATATAACATTTAATCCAGTACTAAGAACATTTGTAATCACCTCTTTTATACATTTTTTTAAATCATTTTTGGTTAACGATTGCGTAAAATAGTACGCAACAGGCTGTTTAAAATTAACTTTGATGCCCTTTATCATAAACACTAAAGCGTGGTTTGCTACTTTTAAAGTCTGGTTAACTGTTGAGAATCCCATGAACATATCATTTTTCGCGTCATAATGTACTTGAGGGTTTAAAGACATTTCATCAAAGATGACTGTGCATAATTTATCTGTTTCACTCCAATCCGACACTGTTTCCTTCAATTTTTTAAATATCATATTATTGATCCCTGGATGGATTTTAATATCCCCAAGTAAGTTTTTTAGAGATTTAGCCGAAGGCAATGTGAAATATCTGTACAATAAATTATACGCTTTCTGACTTTTTTTAAATAAAGAAAGAGCCATAATTTTTTCTTCCAAAGTAAACCTTCGTCCTTTTGGTTTCTTTTTACTTTGGCGTATCTGCATGGCAGTAAATATTTTAGACGCTACTGTCATGTTTTTGGATACTTTATCCAAAAACCTAGGGTGGCTAAGTTTCTCAGCTTCTTCAAGTCTCATTTTAAAAGATTTTATTTTGGCATTTGCATGTGTTACTTCTTTCTTCAAACGTCTAATTTTTCTTTCAGCAGCTCGACGATTTTGAATTAGAGTAGCCGGCGATTCTCTACTTTTTCCTGAAAAATAATAGTACATAATAATAATATTAAATTAAGATCATACAACATGTAATAGCTATTGCATGTGTAGGTACTCAAAATCAAAACATGGAGCCATCAAGTTAGTAATTATGGTAATGGGGACTTAAATGGCCATGTGGGGTCCCAATTGGCTAATAGTTTTGTCCGTCGAGTTTTTATTTTAGTGATAAGTTTTGGGCTATTATTGGTCTGTAATCATGACTTTTGACATACATACCTACTATTATAAAAACAAACATACATTACATACGGGTCAAACTGAGAACCTTCTTTTTTTGAAGTCGGTTAAAAATGAATACAGCTAGCCTAACAAAATGAATTGGACTTTAAAGACAATTTAATGTTACTTACATAAAACGCATTACATTTATAATTTATAACTGAAGATTTGTTAAAAAATAAAAATGGAATCCACTTGCTTGCAAAAACAAAATTGAAAATAATGAACTTTTTATAAGTATATTTATCTAATACATATATACCATGCCTACGCTGTCCGTCCGTCTGTTTGTCTGTCCTAACTTTATGGTCTGTATCTGGTGAACCGTAAAACCATATACTAATAAAAATTAAAGTGTATTTTACCATTTCGAGAGGTTGACGGCAGGTTTAATTCGCTGACTGGGTCCATTATTGTATGTGTAGGTGCAACATGATCTGGAAAATCAGGAAAGCACAATTAGATTAAAAACATTTTTTATCCTGAACATCACAAAAATATTATGAATAATGGTTTAAAACAATTAATATATTGAATAACTGTTGGAAATACCCATTTTTTTTCATCAACAGGTTTCCCGGTTAATCTGAATTATGTAAATGTAAATCTTAAGTTAAAGTGGTACTATTTATTTATTTAGTTATGGTTCACCAATAGTTGTTACAAATAAATACATACCATGCTGTTTGCTGGCTGAATATGTAGATTGATGATCTTTATCTGAAGTGTAACCACGCATTCTTGGGATGCAATAGTTATGCTCAGTTTCAATATTTGTTACTTGGGACTTAAAAACACCTGTAAAATTCAAATATAAGATTAGTACCTAGTTATAACAATGTGTTTTAAATTCTAAAACGCAATTTTTTATTTTAAAATGAAGGAATTCAAAAGCCTGGGTTTTTCTGCAAAAAAGTGTCATTGCACTGGTGATATGTAAACTTCTATAAGAATAAACTTAGTAGGTATTATCAATTAGTAGAAAATTGAATGTGCAAGTGGAAATGTTGTGAGACATTATTACTATTATTCGACCTAAGGAGCCACGTGGCATTTTTTGAACTCAAAATGCGAATCGTGTAAGACTGTTTAACATCAACATTTACCATCATTTACCTTCAAGATGTAAAGCTGGCTCAGCTATAGCTGACAATCTGTGACCATAAGTCTTATGTTCAGGCTTAAAGTGATAGTCACAAATTCTTTTGTTTATATAAATTTTCATACGATCTATCCCTTTGAGTCTTTCTCCCGTGGTTGATAACCAAACGGCAAATTGCTCTGGACGTCTTAAAGGGTGAGGAAATCGATGAAGATACGCCTCTGTAACAATTATTAGTAATCTGTTAATATTGTTCAACACTTAGATATAACAATTATTAATATAGAATATCGACAAATAGCACACTTACCAAACTCTTCGCAGCCAAAAACACACTTCTTTTTACCACAACTCATCGTTACAACAACATACAACCGTAACAAAAAGCAACAACAATAATTAACAATGAAAATTCAACAAAAACAATAACAAATAACAATGAAAATTCAACAAAAACAAGATTAACTCGATTGCGTTAACTACGGAAATATTTCGAACCCAACTGATTATTAAACACTTTGACAACTGACAATAAAGACAGTTCTTACGTTTCGTTTCTACAGATTGGTGAATCATAATTTGTATTGTTCTGTTCCTCGACGCGAATCGTATTTTGGTTTAATTGGAACGTAGCAAATAGTTCCGAGTTACGTTTCCAGATGGCGTTTCTGCTATCAGAAATACGCCGTAATAAGACAGTTTCTCCCCCCTGGACTGCGCCGAGCGAACGTCCAGTGGCGCCCTCATGACTATTATTGGGTTTTCTAATTACTCGTAACCACAGACCACTTACCCTATAGACTCCGCTTCGGAACAGTTTGTGTAGTATCTCATTAAGCCAAAATGGCGGGGCGCGGGGGGCGGAAAGTGCATCGTGATTGGCTAGTTCAAAGTCAACGAATAATCAAGTGTGCGCGTCGTGGTGCGCGCCAATAGAACCATGGCAACCAATTAGTGTTCTGTGAGCATAAGCATGGCTTACGGGGGCGCCTTTGTATGCGGAGTCTATAGGGTAAGTGGTCTGTGCTCGTAACTAAAGAATTTCCTTGGAACCAAACAAAATGTGTTTGTAGCGCAAGTTTAAACACAATTTATGGGATACGTAACAAACTTTAATAACAATTACCCTTTGAGTAGTCAGCTTAACGGGAAAAGGTGGCCACTTTTTTTCGTTAAGTTAATAACTCGAAGGTGAATTGTTATTAAACTATATGATATGTACCCTATAAGTTGTGTTTTCATTTGTAGTACAAACAAATTTCGTCCAATTTCAAGAAAATACTTTAGTTTATTAGAAAACACAATAAAAGTAATGAGGGCGCCACTGTACATCCGGCGTACGCTCGGCGTAGTCTTAACTTAGTTCTAGGCTTGTACTATGGGTACTAGACAACGATATACATACTTACATAGTGAAATAAATACATCCAAAACTCACAAACAAATACTCGTGCCCATACCGGCAATCGAAATCTAGCTGCGTGGGCAGGGTCACTACCGTCAATACCAATGCATCTTCAATGGCACCTCTCTTTTGTTCGGGTTTAGAAAGAAGTACCATCTTGTATTATATAAACTAATGCAAAATGAAATACATAATTTTTATTTTAATGTATTTATCTACAACAATACAATACAATACAAAACACTTTATTGCATACCAAACAAAAACATTACAGAGCAACAGTACAATTTAAAATAACACAGGTAAACAACAGGCGGTCTTATCGCTGATAAGCGATCTCTTCCAGACAACCTTAGTAGGGATAAGGTGTCAAATTAAAATATTTTACACAGCAGGTGGAGTAGACTTTACGCGAGCTAACAAGAAATCTATACTATCTACTAACTTTGACGACGCGCTGGCCTAGTGGGTAGTGACCCTGCCTACGAAGCTAGCGGTCCTGGGTTCGAATCCCGGTAAGGGCAGATATTTGTGTGATGAGCGCGAATATTTGTTCCCGAGTCATGGATGTTTTCTAATGTATTTAAGTATATATTTCTCTATATAAGTATTTATATCGTTGTCTAGTACCCATAGTACAAGCCTAGAGCTTAGTTTGGGACTGGGTCAATTGGTGTGATATTGTCCCCTTATATTTATTTATTTTATTTACTCTAGTATTATTATACTAGAGTCATGCCACTGGCATTTTTTTGACACTGCCATCTGATTCCTCTGATTCCCTTAACGAAGTGCAGTCACGTGTATAACTACTGCACGTCGGTGCACCAGCAGAACCATGGCAGCAGCAGCGGCAGCAGCCTGGCGTGCGTGCGGGCCAGCATGAGCGGCGGCACGAGGAACTACACGGGCAAGAAGCAGGTATGCGCTGTGCGTGACAAACCGAGGGAAACAGGGATTCATTTGTATATACAGGGTGTCCCAGAAACCAACGTCAACCCGCTTAGGGCTGATAGAACAGCTCATAAGCTATCGACTTAACCCCCATGTATGTTCAGCAATTGTTATTAGTCTCCGAGATATTGATCATTTTAATCGGATTTTTTGTCATTTTTCCTTATGTCCATGATGATACGAAAAACCCCTAAATTCATGTATTTTTACTTTTGTTTTTCAGTGTTTTCTTGCATGATTAGAATCACTGTGAAATAAGGAAGTTTTTAAAGCTAAATGCCATTTTTTTTCATTACAACTTTTTGAGTAACCTCACAAAATTGGTTTTTCCATACTTGGTGAAAAACAAACGCGGCGTTCTCTTAGTATGGAGAAACCAATTTTGTGAGGTTACTGATCAATATCTCGGAAACTAATAACAATTGCTGAACATACATGGGGGTTAAATCGATAGCTTATGAGCTGCTCTATCAGCCCTAGGCGGGTTGACGTTGGTTTCTGGGACACCCTGTATATTACATACATACTTAAACTCACGCCTTCATTCCCAGAGTGGGGTAGGCAGAGCTACAGAATTACCAACAACTCTAAAAACTTGTTAATAATTCTGTAACCACATTTTGCACTTTTAGGCTAAGATGTTTACCAGTGTATTAGTGACAGGTTGCAAGCTCATCGCCTAACAATACTATACGCCTTTACTCCTTTAGCCGTCTCTTACGACATCCACGGGAAGACATGGAGTGGCACTATTCTAACCCGGCAACCACACGGGTGTTTATATATATTGAGCTTGGATATTAAACCTCTTATTCATAAACGCGTCATAGCTATAGTCTATACCTTTAGGCATTAAAAAAAATGTAAACAAATTAACCACGTGGTATAGTTCGTCAGCCAATAGAAGTAGACAGTGTTCTGCTTCTATTGGCTGCCGTCAAAGTCGTCGTACGTCAAAGTTTTGATTGGTTGTTTAACAAAGTCACGTGATTTGGAATGTTTACATTTTTTTAAATAGGTACCTAAAAGTATAGACTATAGAGTATGCTCAAAATAAGATTTGTCCTTATCTGTCATTGTGACATTTCAATTTATGAAATAAGGGGGTTTCACCTTCCTATGTCAGTAAGTTAAAAGGTTTCTTGCGAGAAAAACATTTTATAGTATTAAGTATTATAGGATTGACGTGTAAAAGTGCCCGTGCGGCCTACTTACTGAATAAATATCTTTTATCTTTTTTTTATCTTTTAGCGATTTCGTGTTATACTTTGGAAGGAAGATATAGAAGCGATTAACATTACTTTGTAATATAGAGTTATGTAATTCTTAGGTTAAGTGCTATCTGTAATTATCATAGGGGCGAATATCAATGTTAATATTGTGTGAGTGAGAGACAAATCGCCGCCATGTTTAATTTCATTGTGAAAGTAGGTACAGTAGAACACAATTGATATGGCGTGTCGTGAATCTTCGTTCGCGCAGACACTGACAACGATTCCGATGATTTCCGAACGCACGATTAAAACCGACGATCAGACTTGTACGTAATAGTTACAAGGTGCAAATTAAATTGCATATTTTTTTCCATCTGACTCACGCACATTTGACAGCTGACTGAATGACACGTGGGCGCGCGTCAAAATGGTGTCACTAATAACCAATAATAGCACAGAATACATCCACGCAACGCTGATTGGTTCCCGCGCTTCGAATAAATGTCATCTGCGCAGGTACATCGGCAAGCCATATCGGTTGTGTTTTACTGTCAGTACCTGGAATGTGCTAAAAATCGGCTGCTCTGGAGCTGGCAAAAATGTTGAAGCTGTTCGGTGTTATATTGGCAACATGATCCAACGATTACTTCTAATGGCCGGTTCCTATATTCAAACCGCGGACAGATAGGCTTACTTCGGATTAAAATTTGACACATTTTGCATGGGCAAATGTCAAATTTTAACCCGGAGTGAGCCTTATCTATCCACGGTTTGAATATAGGAACCCGACATAAGTGGCTGCTTAATGCGGTGGTTGCCATTTGAGTTGTAGTTCCATCTGTCACCATGACAAACTGTTTTACTGGGAATCTGAATACTTTGTTTGGTTTTCACGTTATAATAATAATTGTCAAATTCGCACAAGTTTTCTTTAATAACGAATCTCTACTTACTATTACTTAGAGAAGATACAATTTTAGTCAATCTCAAATTTTGAAAATGTGTGCATAATATTAGTTATTTATTCTCATTACTTTTTTTGTAAGATCGTTCAGGAAATTTATGTTTCGTTATTTATTTCGCAGCAAAGTGGACAAGTATCCAGCGGGGCGCAACTAGTCGGCTTGGAGCTGTACAAGCGGCTGCGTGAGTTTCTCCGGAACTACCTCATCCAACTACTAACGGTGAGTTATTGTTACAATATTTATTTTTTAAATATATAAAATAAATGTAATTGTAAATACTACAGCAGCAAACGTTTATCAAACATTTCCTTTCAAAAGTGTTTTCAAATGCTAAAATAATTTCCTAATAAGTTAATTAATCCTGGTCACGGCACCAGATACACTCTTTTGCATTTTCCAACATATACGTTTTCATTATCCAAAGTAAACACGATTACATTTTTAATTTTGTATACCGATTAAATCAATTATCAATACATTTTATCACTTTAATGATCGCACACAGATGTAAAGATTGCGCTGCATTATCGAAGAAACCCTTATATCGTGCATATATCGTGCAATAAAGATAATTCAATTTGTTAAGACGAAAATATACAGTTACACACATAAAAAATGTTTAGGCATCAAAAATGACCTTATTGTAATATTCTACATTTAAATAAATATCTAAATAGTGTGGGTATATTTTTTAACCCTGAACATTTTTGATGTACACGTCAAAATTTGGACAAACAAAACAAGTTTAACAATAAAACCGATCGTATCCTGGTCACGGCACCTATATTAGCTGGTCTACACATTATTGTACTCGACTGTACCTTCATGCTAAGACGTTTTTTTTTTACAGAATGGTGCCGAACTGATGGGCGAAGATGTTCTAGCCTTCTACACGAAGCAATGGGAGGAGTACCAGTTCAGCTCTCGCGTGCTTAATGGAGTGTGCTCTTACCTTAACCGGCACTGGGTCAAGCGTGAGTGCGAGGAAGGACGAAAGGTTGGTGTGGACGAGCCTTTAACTTTTTTAACGCTATCTGTAGCGGCTCTGGCCGTCTAATGAAAGTTGTGCCTGTAAAAGAGACTTAGTTTCGTATGAATTCAGTTGCAATTTGCATAGCATAGCAAACATGTTTGGCGTGTGACACATTTTGTATTTGACGTAAGCCGTTCAAATTGTTAAATGCCGATTGTAAAAAACTGAATTACACATCCACGAGTATGATGGTAGAGTCCACTTTTTATTTATTACGATACTAAAACCCACTTTTCGATAAATTATATTTATTAATTATTTAATCAGAATCACTTATTTCCACACTGTTTTTGCATGGTAATATAAAATTTTAAAGAACTAAACTTCACGTGGTAACCATTAGAGGATAGAATGCTTCGACTACTATATTGCAGTTAGTCACCTTCTTTGGTATTACGGCAGTATGTATACTTATACTTATATATGGATGCGAAAAGCACAAGACCGGTCTGAGTGGAGAGCCTTGGGGGAGGCCTATGTCCAGCAGTGGACGTCTTTCGGCTGCCATGATGATGATGATGTATACTTATCAGAGCTCTTTCAAGGTTGCCTGGAAGCTTTTTTTAGGACAATGTTTTGTATTGTATACCATTTGTTTCAGGGCATCTACGAGATATACCAGCTGGCCTTGGTCACGTGGCGCGACAACTTGTTCAAATGTTTGAACAAACAGGTCACCAATGCTGTGCTCAAGCTGATCGAGAAGGAGCGCAACGGGGAGACCATCAACACTCGACTCGTTTCAGGGGTAAGTTTGTCTTATTTTATATAATCATCAGAGCCCGGATTTTTCGCGGCAAAAAAAAAAGACTGTCGCAATTTGGCGAGTGTTAGAAATATTTTTTATCGATATCGAGTATTATTATACTTATTATCATTCGCGACAGTTGTTTTGTGTGTTATTACATCTAAATCTTAACTCCAACTTTTTCATATCAGGTAATAAAATAACCCGTCGGGTAACTAAGAGGTAAAATTTTGAATGAAGTGACAATACCTCATGGAAAATAATAGACACTTCAGAAACTGTCTACTCTCAGAGAATGTTGAGAAATTAATGATTATCTACTCCTATCACTATCACAAACCAAATAAAATGTCATGTGCTGCTGTGTGTACTGACGTGGATTTCGAAGAAGGAATTGCATCTTTTCCTATAGAGTTTTACACAAAACTCAAGTAAAATGTTTTATTTAATATTTTTTCGAATTCGTGGATCTTCCATTACACAACTCGATAAATCGATAAAAAATATATTCTAACACTAACACTAGCTAGATTGCAACAGTTTTTTGTTTTTTTTGCCGCGAGGAATCCGGGCTCTGATAATCATAATTATCATCAGCCCATAGTGCACTGCCGGACATAGTTTAGAGTATAGTCTGTGCCAAATGAGATTGGCAAAGATGTAAACACGACCAAACGAACCAATTTACCATTGTTACTCGATATAATCACTCGCTTTTAAAGATCAAGTGAAATCTTAACAATGATTTATTAATTGTATCTTTACTTTCACATTAAGTTTGTGATAAAATAACTATTAGTTATACGTTATTTTAAATAAAAACGCGCTCGATGAATATTTGAGATTATGTATCAAACAATACTAAGTTGTTTACATCTTTGCCAATTTCCATTGATACAGGCTATAGTGGTGCGTGGTCATACCGGATAGCTATCACTATCTTGTATAGAAATAAAAGAAAACCGGTAAGCTCGGTTCCGTTTTTCTGGTTAAAATAGTTATTCGGTTATTTTAATTTTTTTAAACTAAGTAATAAAGAGCAACGGCGTTAATATTTTCTGTACTAGGTTTTGGCAAAAAAATATTTTCATAATTTACGCAGGATAATTAAGATAAACAGCTGTAAATTGAATAAACAAATAAAACTCTTCAAGCACAACTCTCTTTTAAGCCATCACCAGGTGACCTATCTGCTGCATAACCTCTTTTACTTCCTAACAGAAAACCCTCCATTTCCAGGTCATCAACTGCTACGTAGCTCTAGGCCTAAACGAGGAGGACCCCAGCGCCCGCGGGCAGAACCTGGCCATCTACAAGGACACCTTCGAGGCGGTGTTCTTAGAGGACACTGAACGGTTCTACACCAGGGAGAGTACCGACTTCCTCAGAAACAACCCGGTTACGGAGTACATGATTAAGGTACAAGATTTTTTTGTTTGTTGGGTTACTTTACTACCTACCTCAATTGAGTATAGTCAAAGCTAAGGGAATAGCGATTACAACGTCTGCGCCGACTGTTGTCGTCAAAAGCTAGTAAAATGTCAACTGATAATTTTAATCGTGTTTTTTTTTTTCAAGAGATGATAAGTCTTGTCAACTTACGTATGCTAGGGTTTTAAAATCATGCGACGACATAGGTAGATAGATAAACATCTCTACTTTTTATAAAATCTACATTGTTGTCAAGGTCAAATATAATACCCGAAAACTTTAGAACTGGACCATGCAATTTAAACACTTCATCTAATTTCAGATGACTAACTTAAGATAATTTGGAGTCAGGAAGTTTGTAAATTGTGCTGTTGTATTTTTAGATTATCTCGGACATCATTGTATCCTGGTCACGGCACCAATTTTTCTCTACATAATCCATTGTAAAATATTGTGTTGAGACTTAATATTGGTCCTCTTTACTTGTCTTTATATTTTTCTGTCTGTCACAGGCCGAACAACGTTTACAAGAAGAGCAGCGGCGCGTGCAAGTGTACCTACACGAGACCACGATGGAGCGTCTGGGCAAAACGTGCGACAGAGTCCTCATTGAGAAACATCTCGAGATATTCCACGCTGAATTCCAAGTGAGTAGATCTCTTGTGTAGTGGATCTCTTTGGAATTACCACGGTAGGAGTATTTTTACATAGTATAAAATAATTTAGCTTCCCGCCGCCTTTCCATCTGTTTTTTTTTTTTTTTACGGGGACAATCTCATACCAATTGGCCTAGTCCCAAACTAAGCTCTAGGCTTGTACTATGGGTACTAGACAATTATATAAATACTTATATACGAGTAGAGAAATATAATACTTAAATACACAGAAAACATCCATGACTCAGGAACAAATATTCGAGCTCATCACACAAATATCAGCCCTTACCGGGACTCGAACCCAGGACCACTAGCTTCGTAGGCACGGTCACTACCCACTAAGCCAGCGCGTCGTCAATTTACGCTAAGATCTTTCAAACTATGCAATGGATAATAATGCGGTTTTCATCTTATTAGTAGGACGGTGAATTAGGTTAGTTTCAATCCCAGTTATTGTTGTCTTCAATGTATTTAAGAAAATAATGATAAATTAAATACCAGCAACTTCTCATGTAAATAGAAGCAGAAACTGGAGTTTTATTTCAGAAGAAAAATAAACTATTATGATTTAATCATGTAAATTAATTAATTAATTTAATGGATTAATATGGAAATAAATACGAAAACGATGGCGGTTAAAGCGCCGAAGAATCGACCAGGAGTGAGATTCTAAATCCGAAGAAAGGTTGGCTGTATTTTCTAAAGACCAAACCAAAATAATGAGGTTAGGTCGAAATACAAACCTTCAATTGCGCTCTTTGACCTTATAGGTGAGAAACCCTTTTTTGATAATGTCTATGAGCAATGTAATAAAACAAACGTTTTATTCTTTTGATCAAAGTAACTGACAACCGTTTATACATACATACATACATAAACTCACGCCTTTATTCCCACCACTTGGGGTAGGCAGAGCTACAGATTTTCCAACAACTATAAAAACTTTTTGATAATACTTTAACCACATTTTGCACACTTAGGCGAAGATGTTTACCAGTGTATTAGTGACAGGTTGCAAGCCCATCGCCTAACAGTACTACACGCCTTTATTACCTTAGTCGGCTTAAACGACATCCACGGAAAGATACGGAGTGGCACTATTATAATTCGGCTACCACACGGGGATTTATCTATCCACCCATTCACTTTGCTAGTGTACAAAGAATGAATTCACATGCGAAGTTTATTAAAGCCCCGCAATGCGGAGCTTTTATCTACGCACACTCAATTCTCACCTCACCACTCATTATTATTCCTACACAAACGTATCTGATTATTTCCAGAAACTCCTCGACGGCGACAAGAACACAGATCTGGGGCGCATGTACAGCCTGCTCGCGCGCATCCCGGACGGCCTGTGCGAGCTGCGCCGCCTGCTCGAGCAGCACATCTCGCAGCAGGGGCTGCACGCCATCGACAAGTGCGGCGAGCCCGCGCACACGGTACACGACACACAGACAGATACACGCGCGATGGCCAGTAAGATCACCTGGTAGGATCACACTTACAAAATTAATAGGTAGGGGATCCTACCAGGTGATCTTACTGGCTATCGCGGATACACGGGCTGACTGAAGTGTACTGCCTTTTTGCCGAATTATGTTTTTTTTTTATGGCATGGAGAAGACAAACGAGCACACAGGCCACCTGATGGTAAGTGGAAACTGTGACCCATAGACATTCGCATTCACAAGACTGCAGAGCAATCCTAAGACTACAAATGCGTTGCCAACCCAGAGAACTAAGATGGAATGCCTCTATGCTAGTCATTTCACCGGCTGTCTTATCCCCAAACCGGAACACAACAATGCGAACACTGCTGTTTGGCGGTAGGTTAATGGATAATATGTTTCGTCAAATTTCGTTTAGCAATCAACTTTTTGCCTAAGTTTTATTTGGCAAATCAATCGTTGGCATAATTTTACATCATAGTTTTTTTTTAATGAAAAATTTTATTACGCTAAATTTTATGTGGTAAATAATTGTGTAGCAAATGATTTGCTAAGGCAAATAACATATTGTCAAATTTTATGTGGAACCTGCTCCCAGAGATAGGTAGGTTAGGGTTATTTTTTTATGACCCTAAAAACTAAACTGCTCCTAGAGATGCCAATCAATACATTTGACGAAAACATAATCGACATCTTAAAAAAAATCGAGGTAATAATTTATCAAATCATTAGTTGGGAAATGATATCAGTGCGATACGTTAGGGAAATGAAAATTTGCCCAAATAAAAATATGGAATACGTAGTTTGGGGAGTTAAAAATTTGCTAAATAATAATAATTAGAGATGTCAAGTCATTTGTAACTTTTAGGACACTCAACGTTTTTGTTGTAAAATTTCAGATTGACTTTGGACCTAAGGTGAAATCTTATGACTGTACGTGTCAAAAAGTCAAACGCAGCCATATTAGACCCCCATGCCCTGTAGACACGCAGTCCGAACCGATGGAGCGCTACAGTGTGACCCAACTTTAGTGACCTTCAAGAGACAACTACTCATTTCTCAAAGGCACCTTATTTCACTGCGGGTGTCGGTTGTCATTAAAATCTCGCCCTTATTCCCAGGACCCGAAGGTGTACGTGTCGACTGTACTGGAGGTGCACAAGAAATACAACGCACTAGTGTTGGTGGCATTCAACAACGACTCCGGCTTCGTGGCGGCACTTGACAAAGCTTGCGGCAGATTCATTAACAGTAAGTACTGCAGTCGGACTTTTCATTTTGCTCACTCTAAGATATACACTCGCGGTCAAATAATTCGGGTCAGAGTGCGTTTTTCATACAAACGAGGCTATTTCGAAGCCTTGGTTCCTCGCCAGGGGATGCTTGTAGTGAAATCTGATGATGGATGCCCCGAGCATCGATACAGGACTTCCAGAGTGCCTAGGACACCCAACTGATTGAATCTGCGGCTAACGCCGGAATTGTGCATCTTCAGAAAAACATCTAAAATTATAATAAAATGTAAGGAAATCCAAATGCTGACCCAAACTCTCTCGCTGTGGTGTCAACTGATTGTGCTATCAGTTAGGTATCTTAAGAACTTTTGACCTCCTCTATTGAACCTTGCAGTATCCACCATTAAACCTCACTCAAAAAAACCCCTGGCTAGGGACCAAGGCTTCGAAATAGCCTCGTTTGTATGAAAAACGCACTCTGACCCGAATTATTTGACCGCGAGTGTAGTTACGTCCTGCAGGGTTTGCGGCAAACACAAAGCGTGTGGCGCCGGCAGTAGACCCTTTTCTTGGCCAACCGTACCAAAATTAGTTGCAACTGGTTTAGCGATTTAACAAATGAATTAATTTTGTAATATGACAATACTGAAGGTTAAAATCAACGTGGTATGTATCATAAAAAATAGGATCTTATCCATCTTATCCATTAACCTACCGCCAAACAGCAGTGTTCGCATTGTTGTGTTCCGGTTTGGGAATGAAACAGCCTATGAATGCATAGACGCATTCCATCTTAGTCCTCAGGGTTGGCAACGCATTTGCAGTCTTAGGATTGCATTGCAGTCTTGTGAACGCGAATGTCTATGGGTCACAGTTTCCACTTACCATCAGGTGGTCTGTGTGCTCGTTTGTATTCCCTATGCCATAAAAAAAAGTCAGTATTCACTTGCTCATGTTTCTTTTTCTATGAACATAGTCCGTGCATATTTTTACCCCCTTACTTATAAACGTGGCATAAGCTTGGAATAGTTTATGCCATGCTTTGTCACTTTCTGTCAGATGCAAATGTCACAATTACAGATAAGGACAAAGCATGGCATAAACTATTCCAAGCTTATTCCACGTTTATAAGTAAGGGGTTAATGTCCACCTTGAACTTTAAAACGTATCGCAACGCAGTACATTGCAAAATATCATAATAATCCTAGGGTATTCGTTATCTCCGGTAATTTTTCAAGTATAGCTATTTTGGCAAAGATTTTTTCTTTCCATTATCCTTTCAGTGTTGTATCTGAATTGTTATATAATTTATAATATAAATAAAATCTGATATAGCGACTGCATGGATTCTAGAAGCACGATTTGCCACCAAACCCTCATTTCCTCCTGTCTCAGGTAACGCGGTGACCCGGGCAGCTAACTCGTCCTCCAAGAGCCCTGAACTCCTGGCCAAGTACTGCGACCTGCTGCTCAAGAAGTCCAGCAAGAACCCAGAGGAGGCTGAGCTCGAAGACACGCTCAACCAAGTGGTGGGTTTACAATTTGTCAAAGTCAAAGTCAAAGTCAAATATATTTTCATCACACTTGCTCGTAAATAGTGTCCTAACATGCTAGAAAAATCGACCGTAAATCCAAAATAATACCCGCGGGCCTTTTTTTTACCATTACGTAACTAAAGTGCGTAATAGCTTTTTTTTTTAATATTATACGTGGACTCAAACTATCACAATACGTCAGGACCCCAATTCTTGTGCCATTCGATATGAAGTGTCATTCGAGATGAAATGTCAGTTGCATACAATTTCCAAAAAATCTCGCATATAAACTATTGATCTCGACTGTCACTAGAATCGGACTCCAAACACGTTTGACATTATCTGTGGTAAGTCACAGACAATGATGTAGTCTGCCGCTAATAAGTTAAAAATATGATCTTTTGTCTGATTTTATTTAATTTCCTCGCAATTGTGATGAAAAACATTGTATGTTACACGGGTGGTAAAGGAAATACAAAGCTCGAGTCATTAAAGCCCTCAGCCTTCGGCTTCGGGCTTCAAGCAGACTCTCGTTTGTAATTATTTCTTTACCACCCTTAATACACAATGTACTATTATTGCATGGTCATGAGTTATACAGGTCTTATAGAATTTGTGTTAATGTTCGTCATGTCCTGCCTCGGAGAGGCGTACAATATTTAAGCTTAATTCTAAATATTAATTAATTAATTAAGTATTTAATACATGTGTTAGTATCACATTAGATGTCGCCGTATTACAAAAAAAGGAGTTACATAACAGGTTCCAACAATATTATTATATTATACCGATAAGAATTCAGATACACTATAAATACATTTAATAATTAACCAATTAAGCTTTGTTTTAAAATTCGCAGGTGGCAGTTTTTTTAAGTCTACTGGAAGTTTATTATAAATTTTGGTACTCATGCATACGATTGTTATGATCATTCCCTGATTTCAATCCGTGTTAGAATATTCTTCACATATTATAATTATGATTTTACATACATACATACATTAAATCACGCCTGTTTCTCAGAGGGGTATGCAGAGACCACTTCCTTCCACCTGCTACGATCCTGACAAATTTCCCTCGCTTCTTCCATATTCATACATCGAGTCATGCACGCACGTCGGTTTCCGGTACTTAAGATTCGGCCCTTTTCCAGTATTTCACCGATTTGACTCGAAAAAGCACGCCTAGGGCGGCCCCTTCCGACCCGTCCACTCACTTTCGATCTGTATATCTCTTTCGTCAATCTTCTTTCATCCATCCTTTCCAAATGACCGAACCATCGAAGCATGCCCTTTTCAATCTTAGTCAATACATCTTCTTTTATTCCACATTTCTCTCTGACTTTTCACTCCTTACTCTATCAATCAGTTTCACACCACACATACTACGCATTTTTTTTTTATTAGTATTAAGACTGTGCCGAGCGTACGCCGGATGTACAGTGGCGCCCTCATTACTCTTATTGTGTTTTCTAATAAACTAGGTAGGTTTATGTACTACAAATTAAAACACAACTTATTGAGTATATCACATAGTTTAATAACAATTCATATTCGAGTTATCAACTTAACGCAAAAAAAGTTCCTTTTTCCCGTCAAGCTGACTACTCAAATGGTAATTGTTATTAAAGTTTGTTACGCATCCCATAAATTGTGTTTTTAGTTGCGCTACAAAAACGTATCGTCTGATTGCAAGAAAATTCTTTAGTTAATTAGAAAACACGATAGTCAAAACACGACGTTTTGCACGGTGCAGTCTTAACTTGCAATGTATGTATGTAAGGGTCCAATTTTGCAAGTGAAATTTGACCCACTTCCCGGTGTCCGATGAAGCTGAATATTTGCATACGCCTTTAGTTCTGATGACAATACACTAATATAGTACCATCGACGTGGTCTGGTGATGGAGACTCAGGGTGGCCATCATCGAAATATAATAAGTATGGAAGAGTAATCGACGCTCAAAATCTGCCCCACTGACTTAGTGCCGGCGGGGGTGGAGCTATAAATGAGTGCCGAACTGTCTATCAGTCGACTTTCTAACGTAGTGTCAAACAGTTGTTTACAATCACAAAAGAAAAAAATCGATATTAATGATTACCGGATTTAAATGACGCTGCAACCATGCCAAGTTGCATTGTAAATTGGTGCAGGACCCACGCAGATGCAAAACAAAGCGATATTTATTTTCATTAGTAAGATATTGAATTTTTAATATTCCCATACCAAATGTCATGGCCGATGTTATGCAATATATCTTTGAAAAATGTGAATTACAAGCAACTACTTCGAATGAATAGGAAATTGAGTTTTATGTCATCTTTACTATCGTTAGTTTATGTACATAATAAAAAAAACGAAATATGACCTTTTTAAGTTTTCCAAAAAATGAAGAACGCCGTCTGGCTTGGGTGGATGCAGTTCGTCGCGAATTGCGAAACGAGAATTGGATGCCTAGAAAACATTGCAGGATTTGCAAATATAAATAATAATAATAATATAATCTGTCTAATACGCTTTACTTGTCGATTGTGAAACAGGCGGTTAATATAAATTATACTGTCACGTATCTTTATGCCTATAAGAATGAAAAAGGGGTTGCAATATATTTGGCACTTAAGATGCTTAATTAAGACTATTTGACGCTGACTACTCTTACAACATAATATCTTCTGATATACTATTTTACAACTTTATAATAGTGTAACATAAGTATGTTAAATGATTCAAGGGGACAATCATTCAATCATATAAAAAAATATTAATACATACATACACATACATAAACTCACGCCTTTATTCCCAGAGTGGGGTGGGCAGAGCCACAGAATTACCAACAACTCTAAAAACTTGTTAACAATTATGTAACCACATTTTGCACTTTTAGGCTAAGATGTTTACCAGTGTATTAGTGACAGGTTGCAAGCCCATCGCCTAACAGTACTACACGCCTTTATTCCCTTAGCCGTCTCTTACGACATCCACGGGAAGATATGGAGTGGCACTATTCTAACCCGGCAACCACACTATTCAAAAAAATAATAAAAATAAAAATAAAATTCATTATTCAATTACTGTGTTGATTTTGTATTAAACCATCCACGTCAAATGTTGAAAGGCATGGCCGCGTTCAAATAACCCTTATGAAAAAAAATATTGACCAATGGAAATCTTGTGTCAGAGAGCTTATAACCAATTGCAGATTTTTGTCTTTCAAACGGTATAAAACCTTACTGAAATTACTGTCTACTCAAACGTTATACCAGCATCTGACATAAATGACTTCATACCTTAACTCAATTAATATTTAGTTGATTATTGAAACCACTCGTTACATAAGATCTTTTCATTTCAAAAAGTGGGCGTTTTGGAGCGGATTTGTCAGTCGTTTTTGTTAGACGTTACTCTTCCATACTTATTATATTTCGATGGTGGCCATATGAACTCCTCAATTACACACATTATAAACCCGTCGTGTTACGGCTTGTTAGAATCGTCTTGACGAGAAAATGACGATTGTGTAAAAAAAAGTAGGTACAGTCGGCAATAAAAGCTTGCCCAAAAAAAATTTTTTGCCAGAAACTTACAATTAAAATTAATAATGTATATTGATTGAGATTATCTATAAAGAATGTATATGTAACAAACATACACGTTGTTCATTTTAGATGGTGGTATTCAAGTACATCGAAGACAAAGACGTTTTCCAAAAGTTCTACAGCAAAATGCTCGCGAAGAGGCTCGTGCAACACATGTCCGCCAGCGACGACGCGGAAGTAAGTTTTTTTTTTCAACATATATTTATGATGATGATGATGATGATGATGATGATGATGATGATGATGATGTAAAGATGAAAGAGACCTATTATGATGTTGATTGTATATTGATTCTGTCTTTCCAGGCGTCAATGATCTCAAAACTGAAACAAGCTTGCGGCTTCGAATACACGAGCAAACTGCAGAGGATGTTCCAGGTATGTATTGTAACAGCTACATATCTAAATACTTAGGGGTTTCCTCTGTTAGATAGGATCATCAACCTTAAGACGGTCGTCTTCTGCGTTTTTTTTTTGCGATGATGTCGCGCATTCTGTGTCGTTATCACTTTCACACTTAAGAGAGCAAAAGTGACAGCGATATGGAACGCCCGACTGCAAAACTGGGCCCCCCTTATACTGGACGGCATAAAATTAAAAAAATTCAAAAAAAATATTTAGTTAATAGTAGTGGGAGATCTTAGGTCCCGAACCTTGCATTTTTGAGACAAAGCAAATCCCTTGGACCAGGTGTTCCTGGGGGTGATCTGAGCTGATTTAGGCCGGGTGCCCAGTGGTACCCCCCCGCAGGTGGGCAGGGGAGGGGGGGGAAAAGTGCATCCGGCGCACCTCACTCTAAATTTGATATCTCCATACATCTAGCAACTATATCAAGTTTGGTGTCTTTTTCTTATAATTAGAGGACGAGGAATTCATTTCTGGAATAAAAAATTTACCCACCCATACAAAAAAAATGAGAAATTAAAAAATAAAAAAAAATCTTGAAATTTTTTTGCCCGAAAATTTTTTTTTTCTTAAAACTACGGTGATTTGCGTCACAAAAAAAATACTAGTAAATAGCCCAGTTATCTTACTATATAAAAAAAATACTTGTCATACATTATTTGTCTGAAAACGGTGTAAAAAATTTTTTTGTGCCGCGCGGCAGACCACGCCGAAATAGGTACCTACACGCTGTCAGATTTAGTATAAGGGACGCATTCAATTTTAAACTTTATTCTACATACACAAGTAGGTAATAAAATAAATACGTCCTGTAATTATAAAAGAAAATAAGGGTAAATAAATTTAAAATTAAAATATAACTGAATATAGGATTATTAGAGATCTTAGGTCCCGATTTCTAAGCGAACCTTGCATTTTTGAGACAAAGCAAATCCCTTGGACCAGGTGTTCCTGGGGGTGATCTGGCCTGATTTAGACCGGATGCCCTGTGGTACCCCCCCCGCAGGTGGTCAGGGGAGGGGGGGGAGTGCATCCGGCGAACCTCACTCTAAGCTTCATATCTGCATACACCTAGCACCTATGTCAAGTTAGGTGTCTTTTTCGTATAATTCGAAGACGACGAATTCATTTCTGGAACTAATTTTTTACTATCCCATACAAAAATAAAAATAAATAAAAAAAAACAAAAAAATCTTTACTTTTTTTTTTTAAATCCTCTCCTTGCTTAAAATTATGGTGATTCTCCCAAGAAACAAACTACTAGTGAATAGCCCAGATATCCTACTATATAAAAAATAAACTTGACGTACATTTTTTTTTAATAATTGTGTTCAAAAAAAATATTTGTATCGCGAGGCGAACCACGGTACGGTCAGCCATACCATGTTGAGACAACTTTTCGTAGGCAGCCACCTCTCGGCCATATTGCATAAGTATACAGGGTGATAAATTGAAATGTCACAGTACGGGGAATTCGAAAACTAAAAGTTAAATAATGTTTTAAGGATCCAAAGCCTTGATTTTGGATAAGACGTAATACTTACTGCATTTAAAGGTTTCGCCTTGGTATTGGAATGGGAATCAAACCAAGTACTTTTCCCGAATAAATATACATCGTTTTATTGCTGTATTTGATGCGTAAAGTGGTAAGCAATGATTAACATTCGAACAGCTGTTTCCAAAATGAACAAAATTAAGAGAAATTATGCAAAAAAGGTCAACCATTGGGTTTGTTTCCCGGTTAGTTACTACGTAACGTACGAGGCGAGGGCCGGTCCAAAAAAAGTTAGTCAACGGCGTATTATTAATCCTATTGATTTCATTTTATTGCAGCTTAAAGGCAAATTTCATTACAAACTCTTTTGTGTAGTGGCTAGTAACATACAGTTATTTTTTTATGAAATTAGAAAAAAATGTCTGTTACTTTTTGGGATGGAGGTATCGCGGGAATCATTTCGTGCTATGATATATTACGATTATAAACGAGGGCTAACTTACAATGATTCTCATGAAAAGTTAACCAGTGCTTTTAGGGCATTATCCCCATCTCTCCTCTGTCAGTTACTGGTTCCGTGAATTTAAGCGTGGGCGGAGCGACGTCAAAGATTATCCTAAACCGGGGCGACCGCTAACGGCAGTCACTCCAGAAAACGTCATCAGGATGGAGTGGCTAATCAAGGAATCTCGAAATATTACCAAGTGAGTGATCGAACTGAAGGTTGGATCCCAGGCAGTTTCAACCATTTTGCATGAGCACCTTAGAGTTCGGAAGGTTGCGTCTCGATAGATACCTACCTTCTCTCACACAGGAGCAAAAATATAGACGTGTCGATTGGTGCAAATTTTTGCTAAACTAGCTGTTCCCGTGTCCACTTCGTTGGGCAAAACATTTTTTTTTGAGTTAATAATTTTTCCGCTAATTCCCGTTCCCGTGGGGATTTCGGGAATACCTTTCTTAGTGCACCTCTACGGTACCTAAGCTACGTCCCTTCCAAATTTCAAGTGCCTACGTTTAGCCGTTTAGGCTGTGCGTTGATATGTCAGTCAGTCAGTCAGTCAGTTTCTCCTTTTATATATTTAGATAAATTCGAAAGAGGCATATCACAGCAAGTGACCTACATTGCGACATCTGACGAATCTTGGATATACAGCTACGACCCATTTACAAAACAACAATCGACAGTATGGGTCTTTGAAGAAGATGATTTACCCACTAAAGTAGTTCGCGGCTGAAGCGTCAACAAAAAAATGGTTGCTGTTTTTTTCGACGAAGTGGGCCTGTAGCCGTAATTCCACTAGAAGATCGGAAAACGGTTACCAGCCAATGGTACAGCGAAGTTTGTTTGCCACAAGCATTCCAGGAGCTGAGCGTCAGTCGTCCAAGTAGTGGAACCCGGGGCATCATTTTTCATCAAGATAACGCTCCTGCTCATACGGCTGCCAGAACCATGGATTTTCTGAACAAATCGGGAGTGCAACTGCTACCACACCCTCCCCATAGCCCTGACCTGGCTCCATGTGATTTTATTTATTTCCCACGGTAAAAAAATCATTACGTGGTCGAAAATTTTCGACGGCAGATGAAGCAGTGGACGAAATCAGGCGACTTTTTTGACCTTCCGCAAGAACGGTTTTTTTCCTGTTTTGAAAGTTGGTTTAGTCGAATGCATAAGTGCATAGATGTAGCAGGGCAATACTTTGAAAAGTTGTAATTAAAGTTTTATTAGGTATATTTCTTTTATTTTTTGTTTAACTAATAATTTTCGGACCGGCCCTCGAAGGTATGTTTTATTATTTAAACCCCTAAATGAAGATTTAAGGGTTACTTTTCCGAATGGAGACCAACGGGACCATAATAATATGTATTACCTATTAAGGAAGATTTAGACCAAAAAAGAAAAAATGAGTAAAATAATAAAGAGGTACCCACCCATACAAGACACGTTTCATTTCAACGTATTTTTATTTTTTCTGTTTCGTAAGAACAGTATAACATATACAAGCGCCAAATTTGGTATGATTATATGACAAACCCTGAAGAAAAACCACCAATACTAAAATATAGTCAATTGTGAGTTGGGTCGCGTGGATTCAATTCGAAATTGGAATATAATAATACGTAATGTGCGGCGGTACGGAACCCTCGGTGCGCGAGTCCGACTAGCACGCGACCGGTTTTTTCACAATAAAGGCCTTGGTTTCTAACAACATAATAATACCCAGTAACTTATCGTTTCCAATTTGTCCATATATGTATTGACTGACCCATTGTGATTGCTTGTAAAGTAAAAGTTTTACCTATAGCATAGGATAATCCCATATTCAGTTATATTTTAATTTTAACCCTTATTTTCTTTTATAATTACAGGACGTTTTTATTTTATTACCTACTTGTGTATGTAGAATAAAGTTTAAAATTGAATGCGTCCCTTATACTAAATCTGACAGCGTGTAGGTACCTATTTCGGCGTGGTCTGCCGCGCGGCACAAAAAAATTTTTTACACCGTTTTCAGTCAAATAATGTACGACAAGTATTTTTTTTTATATAGTAAGATAACTGGGCTATTTACTAGTATTTTTTTTGTGACGCAAATCACCGTAGTTTTAAGAAAAAATAAAATTTTCGGGAAAAAAAAATTTAAGATTTTTTTTTATTTTTTAATTTCTCATTTTTTTTGTATGGGTGGGTAAATTTTTTATTCCAGAAATGAATTCCTCGTCCTCTAATTATAAGAAAAAGACACCAAACTTGATATAGTTGCTAGATGTATGGAGATATCAAATTTAGAGTGAGGTGCGCCGGATGCACTTTTCCCCCCCCTCCCCTGCCCACCTGCGGGGGGGTACCACTGGGCACCCGGCCTAAATCAGCTCAGATCACCCCCAGGAACACCTGGTCCAAGGGATTTGCTTTGTCTCAAAAATGCAAGGTTCCCTTAGAAATCGGGACCTAAGATCTCCCACTATAGGCCACATGAGGGCTCTTTTACACGTCGGTAATATAGAGTGAGTCTACCAGCGCTTCGGACAAGACCATCGTTGCGGAGAAGATAGCTAACTCCACAGACCACTTACTTACCCTATAGACTCCGCTTCGGAACAGTTTGTCTAGTATCTTATTAAGCCAAAATGGCGGGGCGCGGGGGGCGGGGCGTGCACCGTGATTGGCTAGTTCAAAGTCAACGAATAATCAAGTGTGCGCGTCGTGGTGCGCGCCAATAGAACCATGGCAACCAATTAGTGTTCTGTGAGCATAAGCATGGCTTACGGGGGCGCCTTTGAATGCGGAGTCTATAGGGTAAGTGGTCTGTGGCTAACTCCAACCGCTCATTCCTGAATAACCAGAACTTTTAAATACCTTATTCTCGAGTTATGTAAAGTTATTTATTCTTATAAGAATTACTTACTTATATCTTGGATATATTACGACAAACATGGGATACCATTTATAAGCATACACCGGTTTACGGGGGCAAAAATTTACCAGTGCTAGTGATTCATTAAATATCGACTAAGTTTATCGACAACTTTTTTGTGTGAATCTTACATTTCTAGAAAAAGTAAGTCGTCCCTTAATCTTCTGTATCTGAATGATCAGCTTTCCATGAAGATAAGCAATCTTTTTTCTTTTGAGGCATTTTTAACCTACTTAAAAAACAAAAAGGTTTCCAATTAGTCGGAATGCTAAATAATATTGTTGTACTGAATGAATTTGTTATTCAATGTTTTTTCAATGGTTGTTGACAAGTGACTAGAGTCCAGAGTCAATGTCAGATACCGGTTGTTTATAGTTCGATGTATAAATAAAAGAGGTTTGCAGATAATTAAAAGGTAATCAAACTTGGCCATTACTGAGGATATTGAAGATAAAATATTGCTTTTAATCGATGTCGATAAACTTTGTCGACATTTAATGAATCACTCCGGTGTATGTTCATAAGGCTAGATTAAAAAAAATGAATTGAATGGAATCGAATATTCTGGAATCTTCGTTGCCCAGGACATCGGCGTGTCGAAGGACCTGAACGAGAACTTCCGCAAGCACATGGCGAACAGCAACGAGCCGCCGCTGCACATCGACTTCAGCATCCAGGTGCTCTCGTCGGGCTCCTGGCCGTTCCAGCAGTCCTCCTCGTTCCAGCTGCCCACAGAGGTCAGTTACCGGAACACAACAATCACATTTTTTTTTATGGCATACAGAAGACAAACGAGCACACAGGCCACCTGATGGTAAGTGGAAACTGTGACCCATAGACATTCGCATTCACAAGACTGCAGTGCAATCTTAAGACTGCAAATGCGTTGCCAACCCAGAGGACTAAGATGGAATGCCTCTATGCTAGTCATTTCACCGGCTGTCTTATCCCCAAACCGGAACACAACAACGCGAACAACTAATATCACTGGTTACACGAGTACTCATTCATGTTTTTATGAAACAATGTTAAAATGACGAAATAATCAAGATGGGAACTGTCAGATTTTGATCTTTAATTAGATTTCGAGTATAGATAAAGTATTTTGCACATAGGCCACGAGCGTTAATTTGGGACCCATCTCAAGAAAAATATGCTTGAAGTCATCAATGTCATTAGAGATGTCAAGTCATTTGTAACTGTTAGGAAACTCAACGTTATTGTTGTAGTATGTCAGATTGACTTTGGACCTAAGGTACCTGACTGTACGTGACTTTACGTAATTGGCATTACGCAGCGGTCACGTAAACTACTATTGTCCGCAGTTGGAGCGCTCGGTGTCCCGCTTCACGAGGTTTTACTCGTCACAGCACTCGGGACGCAAGCTCAACTGGCTCTACAACATGAGCAAGGGCGAGCTGGTCACCAACTGCTTCAAGAACAGGTCAGTTTTCAATCCGGTGCCACGACAATCCCTCGTTGCTTAGAGGTAACCGTGGCCAGATAATTGGTTATCTTTGAAGATATTTTTTCCTCCACTATAACGGGGTATCTCCGAGGATTTGGGTTATTCCCACCTGTTACCACCAATTTGCTACCACTGGTAACAGCTGGGATTTTTTATTCCCAGTAGTTACCAGTGGTAACAAATTGATGGTAACAGGTGGGAATAACCCGAGGATTTTACTTTCGTCGCAGATACGAGGGCTGCTACTTATGTAACCGGAATAGAAAAAATAAACAAACGTACATGGCTAAATATGGTTTTATTGTTTTTCGAACATCGAAATATAATAAGTATGGAAGAGTAATCGACGCTCAAAATCTGCCCCACTGACTTAGTGCCGGCGGGGGTGGAGCTATAAATGAGTGCCGAACTGTCTATCAGTCGACTTTGTGACGTAGTGTCAAACAGTTGTTTACTATCACAAAAGAAAAAAATCGATATTAATGATTACCGGATTTAAATGACGCTGCAACCATGCCAAGTTGCATTGTAAATTGGTGCAGGACCCACACAGATGCAAAACAAAGCGATATTTATTTTCATTATTAAGTTATTGAATTTTTAATATTCCCATACCAAAATGTCATGGTCGATGTTATGCAATATATCTTTGAAAAATGTGAATTACAAGCAACTACTTCGAATGAATAGGAAATTAAATTTTATGTCATCTTTAATATCGTTAGTTTATGTACCTACATAATAAAAAAAACGAAATATGACCTTTTTAACACGTTCACGGACACAACACCAACCTCGAAATTGCGTGATACGGCACAAATAAATTCCATACAACATTTTCTACGGCCATGGACGAACTGTCACATTTAACGTTGTTTCAAACATTGTGCCACTTTATGACGGAATAAATATGTATGTAATGTCGAACAAAAAAATCTTACCTATTGTGGCAGCTCGTCCACAGCCGTGATGTGCCATAACACGTGTCGTTCCCCTTTTAGGGTAGTGCATGAGGTTGAGGTTGCCCTAGAGCTTTTTTGCTGTGACACTAGCGGCGTAATTAAAAACACCGGCCACAGCCGCAGTGCCATTTCACGAGGGTCTCAATTTCCGTCTCTCGACGTACTGTCCGTGAACGTGTTAAGTTTTCCAAAAAATGAAGAACGCCTTGGTTGGATGCAGTTCGTCGCGAATTGCGAAACGAGAATTGGATGCCTAGCAAACATTGCAGGATTTGCAGTATCCATTTTGATGAATCGGATTATGTCATCTCAAAAACTGGAAAACATTTTTTAAAAGTCACAGCGGTCCCAAATTGTACAGTACGTTGTCAACATTTATTTACCTACAATAATTTAATTAATATTTAAATGAATATCAGACGTCGAGGAGTTTATCACAGGTCTATTAGATTATGTTTAGATGCTAAAGATTATTTGACGCTGACTACTCTTACAACATAATATCTTCTGATATACTATTTTACAACTTTATAATAATGTAACATAAGTATATTAAATGATTCAAGGGGAACAATCATTCAATCATATAAAAAAATATTAATAAAATTCATTATTCAATTACTGTGTTGTTTTTGTATTAAACCATCCACGTCAAATGTTGAAAGACATGGCCGCGTTCAAATAACCCTTATGAAAAAAAATATTGACAAATGGAAATCTTGTGTCAGAGAGCTTGTGACCAATTGCAGATTTTTGTCTTTCAGACGGTATAAAACCTTACTGAAATTACTGTCTACTCAAACGTTATACCAGCATCTGACATAAATGACTTCATACCTTAACTCAATTAATATTTAGTTGATTATTGAAACCACTCGATACATAAGATCTTTTCATTTCAAAAAGTGGGCGTTTTGGAGCGGATTTGTCAGTCGTTTTTGTTAGACGTTACTCTTCCATACTTATTATATTTCGATGTTTTCGAAGTATTCTCCGTGATAATCGATGCACTTTTGCATACGTTGAAACCAATTTATAAAGCACTTTTTCCACTCTGACTGAGGTATCTCCAAAACGTGCTGTCTGAACGCGTCGACGGCATCTTCACGGGTCGAAAATCGTTGACCACGTAATTTATTCTTTACATTTGGAAATGAATAAAAATCATTGGGTGCCAAATCAGGGCTGTAAGGTGGATGACCCGTTAATTCTATATTTTGACCTTCCAAAAATCGAGTCGTTTCACGTGATGTATGACAGCTGGCGTTATCATGGTGCAGAATGATTCTCCGTCGCTGGTTGTTTTTCCGTATTTTTTCAAATACTTCCGGCAAACAAATGGTCGTGTACCACTCCGAATTAACCGTTTTACGATTCTCTAGGGGCACTGTAGCCACATGGCCATTAATACCAAAAAAGCAGGCCACCATTTGCTTCAAGGTGCTTTTTGCACGAGTTACTTTCGTAGGGTTCGGCTCATTTTGAAACACCCACACCGTTGATTGTTGTTTAGTTTCGGGATCATACGCATAGATCCAGGATTCGTCACCAGTGTAGATATTATAAACAGCTTTTGAGTCACCACGGTTATATTTTTTCAACATTTCCTTGCACCATTCGACGCGAGCCTCTTTTTGATCCTTAGTTAAGTTGTGCGGGATCCAACGCGAACAAATTTTTTTCACAGCTAAGTGTTCATGTAATATCTTATTAATGCTCGTCATACGAGGGCTGCCTTTTAAGTTGTGTCGTTTGCCAACCTCCCGCGATTATTTAAAAAAAAACATATGGCATTTTCATCCTTTTGAATTTAGAACTCGAAAACAAAAGAATGTTTTCAAATTGGTCGAATAGTTTTATTACAGCGTCTATTCAAAGGTGACAAGTCGGTTGTAAAAATGGAAATGTCTAAGGAAAATTTGCGTGCGGTAATTTTCTACAACTTTAAAAGGGGATTATCGCGACTTCAGTGCTTTGAGGAGATCACATCTGTGTTTGGTGATGCAGCACCGTGTCTTAGGACTGTAGAACGCTGGTACTTAGAATTTTTACGTGGGCACTCTAGCCTCAGTGATAAGCTTCGTGAAGGTCGTCCAAAAACCGCCATGACGCAAGAGAATATCGAAGCCGTGCGGCAGCTAATACTCGAAGATCGTCATGTGACATACCGTGAAATAGAGGCATCCGTGGGCATTTCAGGGACCACTGTGTAACGGTCCAGAAATGCCCGTTCAATTCGCAAATATAATTCATTTCAGTTTAGGCTCTAACGAGAGTAAAAAAAACATTATACATTAAAGTTTAGTATTAAAATTCTATTTCGTTATTAAATAACATCATATCTGCAATTAACTAATTAATTACAATCAAACATAATGTCAAAAACTTTGAATCTCGAAATACAACTTTACTTCAAACATAATGAGGAACGCTATTATTGTTTTATACAAATTGAGAAACAGAGACCTCTCTGGAGGAAATCGAAAACTATTTAACAGCTAGTCTTAGAATTGACAGATTTATTCCCGGGCATCTAGTGAGGAAAGCGGGTTCCTTCCGATTCGTACAGATGGCGTTGTTTTATGTCCAATTACAACACAAAATAAAATTGTTGAAGTTTTTAATAAATATCAATATTAATACATTCAGATAATAATGTTTTATTAATATTCAGATAATAAACAAACTTAATTATTTGTGTTTATTAAATAAATTAAATGAGGAAGAATTATAAAATGTAACAAGGACTCTTCTGCTAACTAGACATAGTTAGCAGAAGTTAAACCAAACTAGATTAAAAAAAAGAAAGAGACAAATTCAAATGAAAGTGAGTCTTATTTGTTACTCATTACGTTAGCTTAAACAATGCGGCTAGGTGGATGAAGCTAGAATTGGCGGGATGGTTCGCGATCGACGCGGAGGGATGCCGGGGGACTCGCGCAAGGAACAGGGGAGAGAAATGGCGGGACAAGTAAAAGCTAACAGCTCGAAATACGAATGATTTAACATTAGTGTCGAATATCTGGAATATCTCGTAGTGTGCATGACAAAGAAAATAGATAAAAGGGCCGAGAAGGGGATGCTAGGCTTTTGGGGTCCAGTCGTCCGTCGAGGTGGTGAGTGATAGGATAGTGGCAGTGATGGTATTCGTGTCGTTCATTTTGTCTGTCCTTTTTAGTGTTTGTGCTTATTCTATAATTGGTGCTATGTGTTTTGTGTGACGCTTTAGGAAATGGATGGGTGGCATTAGGAGTTAGCGAAGGCCGCTAGCATGGCACGGGCTAGGGGAATGGTTTAATAATTTGTGTTAGTGATCTTGTGTTCCTTTTGTTGCTATGATTTGATTACGTAGTGTTTGGGTGGCGCTACGAGTTGGCGGAGGCAGCTATCGAGGCAGGGGTTATAAACACGTAATGTGGATAGCTAGGCATATTTTATTATGGTTATAGGGTTTGTTCAACTTTGCCAACTCCGCTATCGCTATGACTAAAACTATTGAAGTTAGACCTGGGAAATAAACTACTTACTCAAACAAACCTAACTTTGTTCTAAGGAGATATCAACTTATTTTGACTCTATTTAACTTTATTCCTAACCAATAATGCTCATGTAAGATTATCAGAAAGTAAATATTTCTAGTCTGAAGCAGAGTAACTGCGTTCATAAGTAATGTTCAAAGTCATATTTATGAATTGGACTGTCTTCCTACCAACTCTTCATCGGCTGGTATTCTCTGTTCAAACTGAGTTACGACTCGGCCGTACTGCCTACGGGCTGCGGCTAGTCCCTGTGCAGCAGAACTATCATGCTTTTCCCAAGGGAACCTATGCATAAAGAAGTGCATCTTGTTGGCCGACGACACTCCTTCTTGTGAATGTACTTTAGTATATCAAATAGTATCAAGACTGGAAAGCTTTACTATACCATATACCAACATTTGTAATGAATAATTGAGCCTGAGTGATTTGGTTTCTCCTATGAATAATAATAAATATCTACTGCAAGTATTGCAACTGATCAGTTATAATATCATTAATATATGACTCTATTTAACTTTATTCCTAGCCAATAATGCTCATGTAAGCTTATCAGAAAGTAAATATTTCTAGTCTGAAGCAGAGTAACTGCGTTCATAAGTAAAGTTCAAAGTCATATTTATGAATTGGACTGTCTTCCTACCAACACTTCGTCGGCTGGTATTCTCTGTTCAAACTGAGTTACGACTCGGCCGTACTGCCTACGGGCTGCGGCTAGTCCCTGTGCAGCAGAATTATCATGCTTTTCCCAAGGGAACCTATGCATAAAGAAGTGCATCTTGTTGGCCGACGACACTCCTTCTTGTGAATGTACTTTAATATATCAAATAGTATCAAGACTGGAAAGCTTTACTATACCACATACCAACATTTGAAATGAATAATTGAGCCTGAGTGATCTGGTTTTTCCTATGAATAATAATAAATATCTACTGCAAATATTGCAACTGACCAGTTATAATATCATCAAACTTAGCTACCTGATAGTAAGCTCGCAACGCCTCAATATATTGCTAGGACAAAGATCCTTAGCTAATGATATGTGATTATTTCTAGTCAATGGCAGATAGCCAATTATACTTCAACATTGAATATTATGAGATTGACTGATTTCTCTCAACCTACATTGAATATTATACGACGAGTGATTTCCCTGTTTAACACTATGGGATACGTCCCCTGCTTGGTATTACTCAAGGGTATACCAGCCTTATAGTCTGTTAGCAGTTGGAATCACTATCCAATTCCTACGGGAACATACTACAACAAATATCTACAAATTATGATTGAAATCATCAGACCCAGCTTTCATCAGATCCAGCTTTCAATCATGACTAGAAAGAGTCACAATCATCTTAAGGAATTATTATTGTTATAATTATAACTAGGCTCTTCATAGAAACTGCAGTAAATTGATACAATATCAAACTACATAACCTTGGTCTTAATTGACTACTAACCTATCTACATCTTAACAGTATGACTTTGACACATTAATAATACAGCTCCTAGTATATTATATTTCACTCCTGCAATGGAGTAAGGAGCTTTCGCGAATATTCCCTCTTGTCCATTGAAAACTGATGACATGACCAAATTATTATTAACAGCTGACAAAGACTGTAAAATCAAAGTCCCACCTGGAAAGAAAAGATTTAGTAGCGCTGGAGAGATGTCCCGTCAGGAGTCGAGTCTCACAGTCATGAGCGGGGAGTCGCGGGCTCTGACCGTAGGCGCAAAATAAAATGCCTTATGCATACTTTCCAGTTTTCATCCTAACAATCACTAAATAGACCCAGAGACTTTGACTGAACTTTTATTAGTTATAAGACCAATATTCATTCACTTTTATTATTTCCCTTCAATCCTCACTTAATCTTGTAGGCTAAAGAGCTAGGTTTTATTTAAATAACTATACCATTCTTATATGCATGAAAAGTTCTTAGGTTACTAACTAAACGGTTTCACAATGTAGGTTCTTAGACACTAGATGATCATTTGGCCAATTCAACAATCGTTATTCATGCTTACTCTGTATATTTCTAGGTAGAAAGTTAATACATAGGTTAATTATTATATTTAGGCTCTAGGTTTTAAAATAGGTAGAGGTTTTTCGTTAGGGAGGGTTACAATTTAGTATACCGTGACCAGGATGAAGAACTTTGTTTTTACACTTTTACCAATTAAATTTAATAGTAATTTCATTAAAGAGTAAGAATGTGTTAGGTAGGTACAATTTGGTGCCGTGAGAATGGATAGTGGTATAAGATATGGTATAGTTAATGATATTGGTTAGTTGTTAAATAAGTTAAACTCAAATTTAAAAACGTCACTTATAATTCACAAAAACAATACAAAAGGTTAGATTGCACTAAAGTTTCTTAGATTCTCAGACGCGTTAAACACTTCACTATAGTTAGGTTTGGTGTAACACTTGTTAATATGTCTATCATCATCATCATCATCATGTCTTGGTATTCTCGTCCACTTTATCTGCCACCGTCACGATAAACGTAAAAAGTTTTAGTCCAGGTTAACACGATACATCTTATTTGTAGCTAAGTACGGGTAGGTACGTCTTATTTGTTCTATAAGAACGACTCTCTTACAATTTAGATGAAACACTTCACTAACTTTAAAATTTAAGCAAAGCTAATTTGGTTGGATAGGTATAGGGCATTGTTATTTGACACTTGACACAGACAGATTAAATACAGTGAAGACACAACTGAAAAAAAAGTTGCTATGGTTAAAATATTAAATAATTTAGTATAATGCAATGATTGGAAATGATTGACGCCTTCAATTTACTTCACTAATATCTAAAAGTCATCTTTAATTTATTTATTTATTAATTACGATTGAATTAAAAATATTTTAGCTAAGTATAAGAAATGTATAATTGTATTTTTCTATTAAGTTTCACTGCAGGTAAATAAATGAAGAAAAAAAAAAAGTCTTTAAAATCTTAGCAAAATTATTTCAATAGTTAATAATAACTTAACCAATAAAAGGTACTTAAAATTTTAAGAGTTCATGGATTAATAATAATAATTATAATATCAGGGGACTATGTCACACCAATTGACCTAGTCCCAAACTAAGCTCTAGGCTTGTACTATGGGTACTAAACGACGATATAAATACTTATATAGATAAATATATACTTAAATATATAGAAGACATCCATGACTCAGAATCAAATTATATATTATATTAAAGATATACTTATGTTTATTGAGTATAGTTTAGGGTAGAACAGAACTCAATTATTACATTTATTATGTTTTCCTTAGTTGTAAGTTTGAACTTGACAAAATAAATTTAGTTAGTTACATAGCAGTACGAGCATAATATGTTCTATTACCTCTTTCTAGCAGTCATATATGACAGTCAAATATATTTAAAAATTCATTTTCCGATTTTAACTTTGTTAACTATATTTTTAACTTACCATTTTAAATAATTCAGATATAACATATATGATTCTTCTTCTCATCGCAAATATAATAAGAGTGTATCTCAGGCTAGACTGGAAAATAGCTAAAAGGGGAGATATACAAGACTGGTTTTTGTTAAGAGGCTTGATAGGTGCATTTATGAACAAGAAACAATAGTTAACTATTAAATCAGTGGCTCATAAAAGAATGTATGACAAAATGTAAATGTATGATGTATGTATGTGTGTAAGAATGTATGATATTTAACAATTTCTCAGTTTGATTTATTATTCAATATCATAGAATTTAGTGACTATGTCATTAATCTAAGAGATGAGGGGTTGGATAGTTTAACTTAGAACTGAGCTGGGCCGATGTATGTTTTGCCTTCAGTATGAATTAAGTAAAAAGTTTAGGTAAGGTATTTAGAATACAACATCTTATTTAACCTGCTAAGATACCAATTTATAAGATTTACAAGTTTTCTAATTTGGGGGTTGTTAAAATTGTTTACCAGAAAAGAATGATGACTTTTCAGTTTTCAGTTAAATAAAGTCATATTAATTAATATATTTAAAAATAGGTCTTTGATGTTGAATAACAAGGATTGAATACTAATTATTATAGTATCTAGTAACAAGGATTGAATACTAATTATTATAGTATCTAGTACCGCTGTCAATATTTAGGAACTTCTCACATATAGCAAAGTCTGGGGGTTGATAGAACATTTCCCATTAAACTATGTAGTATGTATATTAAACAAAGCTTTTTAACACCAGGCACTTACATAATAGAAAACCATGCTATAAACAGATTATTTCAAGTTAAAATTTGCCTAACGATGCATATAGTAAACAAACCATGCTAGTTTAGGTATGTTAGGAGAAAAATAATTAAGAAACACATAAGTAGGAATTGTATAATCCAAGAATAGTGCATAACAAAGGAAAATGTGCAAAAATACTATAAAAATGTATTTTAACATTCAAAAGCAATAAAACTCTTATCACATCACATAACTTAGTAGTTTAACCAGAAGGAGGAAACCAAATCCCATAGGTTGTGCATTGGTTCACCAGGGTTTTGCTTGTAGCGCAATCCTTTATAGTTTAGTTATAACTTGTAGAAACATAAACCTTCATTAACATTGTCAAGTCAGCAAGATACATTTTTCTCTAACAATATCAGCGGAGGATATTTCACGAAGCAGGCTGAAACAAAAAAAGATATTTAATTAGTTACTTAAAACAACATTAGGTAAAAATCACAACTAACTTTACTTACTACCAGGTAAACTAGGTAGGTTAGGTATCTTTATTGGGTAATCAAGTTTTAGAAAAGGACAAGATAAATAATATGCATTAGCGTTAATATTATAAGTTTTAACTAACAAATACATAAAATAGTTTATAATAGTAAAAGACGTCGATAATATACTTACGTTTTACGAATAGTACTCCTTTTTAGTAAAATAGACCAAGTCGTCGTTGGACGCGGGCACACATTCCATTATTGTCCACCTCAGTTTGTACAATTATTACACTATATGATCAGCTGATCAGGAGTTAAACATAGTCTAATATATATTAGTAACTAAGTAACTACTAGTTTAATAACAACTAATTTGTTTAACTTAGGTCTTCACCTCTTCAGTTTTATTTTGACGAACAATAACCATAGATGATAAAAATAAACAATAGATACCTAGCTGTCAAGTGCAATGGCGTCCGTCTGTCTCTATCCGTTCAGAAACCCAAACATTTTTGATAAGAAAGTACACTAATAAAATATAGGTGTAATGTGAAGTTAATTAAATGATTAGAATTATTATTTTCTTGAAGTAGATTTTCAATTACAATAATTTTGATGAAATAAAAAAAAGGGGCAAACCGAATGTTAGTGATAGAAAATTACTATACATTATGGAACAGTTATGTAGAAATTGAGTCATATTGCCGATTTAATTTTGAGTCGCCTCATTGAACTGAAATATACATAATTATTTTATTTTACATGTTTTGCAATACATGACTTGTATGTAGGTATAGTGTGTATGTAAAAGGTTGCAAATAATTAAGATAGTTTAAAATAAATAAATAGGGAAATACACAATATTTGTAACGTATGTAACGTTCTATGTATGTTGTATGGAAAAAGTAGCGATTCTAGGGTGATATTGTTGAAAAAAAAAAGGGTTTTTTTTTACAATACATGACGTATTGTATGTACTTATGTAAACTTGTCAAGTTGTATGTGTGTATGTAAAAGGTTGCGAATAATTAGGATAGCTAAGAATAAAAAGAAATAGGGATAAATTTCGCAATACATGACATCTGTAAGTTTGTAAGGTTGTTATGTTTAAAAAGTTGTATTTAAAAAAGTAGCTATTAATAAAGATGTTACATGACGTAATGTATGTATTTATGTAATTTTGACAATTCGTATGTGTGTGCGTATGCGTTTAATTAGGTCACGGGAGTTATTTCACACTGACATTGTACCAATGCTGTACGTTTAATACCTATGTAAAGTTTCGTGGATTAAAAATCGGATTAGTTAGATACATCTCAAGTAGGAAAATAATCGTATGATTATTTTGCTATAATGTATGTTTAGTTTAGGTTAAAATATTTATTGAACTTTTATAGGGTGGAAGTTGTAGAATCTCCGTTAGAGGGCGCTAATATTGGCCGAAACATTTTGTATTTTTGGTTAGCCATACTTTACACAAATCATTGCTAGATGGCGATTTTGTACTTATTTAAATCTCCGTTAGGGGGCGCTAATATTACCTGATAAGAACATATTTGATAATAGTTTACCCAAATAATTGCAAGATGACGATATCTGTCGATTAAAGGATTTACAGATGTTATCGTTATTCATAAGGTACTCGGGATAGGAAACGGTACTAGGTGTTGGATGGGAAAAACAAGGTTTATTTATGTTATAACACTAGTTGTTGTCTGCGACTCTGTATGTGTGGAAGTCGTTTACCGTTACTTGCGAGAAAAATAAAATGTACTTATACGTTGTAAATGTATGTTAGTTCTGAGTTTAGACTGTCTATAAATTGGATTTTATCGAAATCGGTTTAGAGGTGAAACATCTATCTATAGAATAGGTGGTTTTAGCTGTCGGAATTTAGGATAAATGATTGATAAAAACATTGAGTAAACTTAAAGTAAGTAGGATTAACACAGCGTTAATATAGTTATTAAGTAAGTTAAGTAGATAATTTGTTAGACGTCAGGTTACTAGCCATAGATAGTAGTCGTTAGCTATGTATTTTATTTTCAATATAAATTTACTAACAGGAAACATGAGTTTAGACTTGTTCTTGCGCAGGCATGAAGCTTAGAGATAAGGTGAAGGTAGTTATAATATGGTTAGGTATGTCAAGCTTGACAATTGTCAACAAATAATTATATTTTAAATTCGCAATTATTAATTTACAAGAAGACAGAATAGGACATTGAATATCTAATTAATTTAAAGTTATATTGTTCTGATAAATTTAAGCGCATCACTTATTATGTTTTAGTATACAAATAGAGTGACGTATAATTTTTTTCATAGGTGCCTATTGTCCAAGTCTCGTTTCAGGTTGTATGAATTGTTAAACTGGGGTATTATTCAAAACAAAGCAAAGTGGTAGAGGAAAAATATTTGGAGGTGCGGCGTACTAATGTAAATATTGCGAATTGATTAGCGTAGGAATTCATTGTTCAGAAAATCGTCTCGAGTTTGGGATTCTATGGTTGAGTAGTGATGTAATGAGTACAAATAATAATCATAGATATTTATTTACGTATTAAAATAAAATTGAACCTAGTTATTTTAAACTACAAAAGACTTAAAAAAAACGTACCAATAATAATAATATCTATTCAGTAAAATATAAAAAAAAAACAATTTAGCGATTACTATTGTGTAGGATCATACGCTGTTTTAAAGGATGACAAAAATAAATGTGTTATTAGTTATTATAAAGTAGACAAAAGTTGTTAATAAATAAAAAAAAAAAAACTTTTGTTTAGATATATGATATAACATCCAAAGTAAGGTTGTAGAATAATCATGTCGTTGTAAGAAAGGGGGGTTGTAGATTTAATGCGTAGTTACTTAAAAGTGAATTAATTGATTGACCAGGGGTAATGTATGTACATTAAAGTTAATAAATAGTTAAGTAGTTTTAAAGTTTCCATTCTAATTGATCCTGATGATTTGTTGGGGGCGTATGAAAGTGAGAATGAGGAAGGAATTAGGTAGACGAACGTTATTTCCGCAACAAAAAAAAAAGGAAAAAGTATGGGCCCTAATAATTCAATAGTTTCTTTAGAAATGGAATTCGATTTATTAATACTAAATCTCAAGGCGCTACACTAACAATGGGTTATCTGTGGAATAGGTGTTAGGTTAGATCTAATTGCAGTTTCTAAGTCTGCTTTCATAGAAAATCCATACTATACACGCAGCCCGCAGTGGCTTTGTCATATTTTTTCGGCAACTAAACATACTCCAAAGGATATAGAGTTTGATAAACGGGGTGGGACTCTTAATTTGGATATAATAACTTTCGGATTGTTAGAATTTTAGCTATCAAAGGCATTCGGTTTCTAGAGGGGGGGTTTTGTTAGGTCACTTATGGCTTGGGCAATGTAAGTCAAATTCACAGACCGAGCAATGTGGTCGCCGAATTGTTGTGAAGCGGCAAAACTTTACTACTAGAGTAGACTTGGATTCACAACCCAGGTTCCTCTTGCTGAGACCTTGTGTTCCTTGCGAAGAGTGATGATAGTTCATTGTTGGCATATCGACAGGTTGAGAGATACATTCTGTAATCAAATTCTATTCTTTTGGTTTCAATACACACCTCACCATTATTGTAATGGCTTTTACATTTGAGATAAAGTGTTAACAAATTGGTAGAGTATATTATATTTACGAATTTAGTTTGAGATTTGAAAATTTCCTCCGGTTAAACAATTTTGCCACCTGTGTAAATTTTGGGGGTTGATTGTAACGGTCCAGAAATGCCCGTTCAATTCGCAAATATAATTCATTTCAGTTTAGGCTCTAACGAGAGTAAAAAAAACATTATACATTAAAGTTTAGTATTAAAATTCTATTTCGTTATTAAATAACATCATATCTGCAATTAACTAATTAATTACAATCAAACATAATGTCAAAAACTTTGAATCTCGAAATACAACTTTACTTCAAACATAATGAGGAACGCTATTATTGTTTTATACAAATTGAGAAACAGAGACCTCTCTGGAGGAAATCGAAAACTATTTAACAGCTAGTCTTAGAATTGACAGATTTATTCCCGGGCATCTAGTGAGGAAAGCGGGTTCCTTCCGATTCGTACAGATGGCGTTGTTTTATGTCCAATTATAACACAAAATAAAATTGTTGAAGTTTTTAATAAATATCAATATTAATACATTCAGATAATAATGTTTTATTAATATTCAGATAATAAACAAACTTAATTATTTGTGTTTATTAAATAAATTAAATGAGGAAGAATTATAAAATGTAACAAGGACTCTTCTGCTAACTAGACATAGTTAGCAGAAGTTAAACCAAACTAGATTAAAAAAAAGAAAGAGACAAATTCAAATGAAAGTGAGTCTTATTTGTTACTCATTACGTTAGCTTAAACAATGCGGCTAGGTGGATGAAGCTAGAATTGGCGGGATGGTTCGCGATCGACGCGGAGGGATGCCGGGGGACTCGCGCAAGGAACAGGGGAGAGAAATGGCGGGACAAGTAAAAGCTAACAGCTCGAAATACGAATGATTTAACATTAGTGTCGAATATCTGGAATATCTCGTAGTGTGCATGACAAAGAAAATAGATAAAAGGGCCGAGAAGGGGATGCTAGGCTTTTGGGGTCCAGTCGTCCGTCGAGGTGGTGAGTGATAGGATAGTGGCAGTGATGGTATTCGTGTCGTTCATTTTGTCTGTCCTTTTTAGTGTTTGTGCTTATTCTATAATTGGTGCTATGTGTTTTGTGTGACGCTTTAGGAAATGGATGGGTGGCATTAGGAGTTAGCGAAGGCCGCTAGCATGGCACGGGCTAGGGGAATGGTTTAATAATTTGTGTTAGTGATCTTGTGTTCCTTTTGTTGCTATGATTTGATTACGTAGTGTTTGGGTGGCGCTACGAGTTGGCGGAGGCAGCTATCGAGGCAGGGGTTATAAACACGTAATGTGGATAGCTAGGCATATTTTATTATGGTTATAGGGTTTGTTCAACTTTGCCAACTCCGCTATCGCTATGACTAAAACTATTGAAGTTAGACCTGGGAAATAAACTACTTACTCAAACAAACCTAACTTTGTTCTAAGGAGATATCAACTTATTTTGACTCTATTTAACTTTATTCCTAACCAATAATGCTCATGTAAGATTATCAGAAAGTAAATATTTCTAGTCTGAAGCAGAGTAACTGCGTTCATAAGTAATGTTCAAAGTCATATTTATGAATTGGACTGTCTTCCTACCAACTCTTCATCGGCTGGTATTCTCTGTTCAAACTGAGTTACGACTCGGCCGTACTGCCTACGGGCTGCGGCTAGTCCCTGTGCAGCAGAACTATCATGCTTTTCCCAAGGGAACCTATGCATAAAGAAGTGCATCTTGTTGGCCGACGACACTCCTTCTTGTGAATGTACTTTAGTATATCAAATAGTATCAAGACTGGAAAGCTTTACTATACCATATACCAACATTTGTAATGAATAATTGAGCCTGAGTGATTTGGTTTCTCCTATGAATAATAATAAATATCTACTGCAAGTATTGCAACTGATCAGTTATAATATCATTAATATATGACTCTATTTAACTTTATTCCTAGCCAATAATGCTCATGTAAGCTTATCAGAAAGTAAATATTTCTAGTCTGAAGCAGAGTAACTGCGTTCATAAGTAAAGTTCAAAGTCATATTTATGAATTGGACTGTCTTCCTACCAACACTTCGTCGGCTGGTATTCTCTGTTCAAACTGAGTTACGACTCGGCCGTACTGCCTACGGGCTGCGGCTAGTCCCTGTGCAGCAGAATTATCATGCTTTTCCCAAGGGAACCTATGCATAAAGAAGTGCATCTTGTTGGCCGACGACACTCCTTCTTGTGAATGTACTTTAATATATCAAATAGTATCAAGACTGGAAAGCTTTACTATACCACATACCAACATTTGAAATGAATAATTGAGCCTGAGTGATCTGGTTTTTCCTATGAATAATAATAAATATCTACTGCAAATATTGCAACTGACCAGTTATAATATCATCAAACTTAGCTACCTGATAGTAAGCTCGCAACGCCTCAATATATTGCTAGGACAAAGATCCTTAGCTAATGATATGTGATTATTTCTAGTCAATGGCAGATAGCCAATTATACTTCAACATTGAATATTATGAGATTGACTGATTTCTCTCAACCTACATTGAATATTATACGACAAGTGATTTCCCTGTTTAACACTATGGGATACGTCCCCTGCTTGGTATTACTCAAGGGTATACCAGCCTTATAGTCTGTTAGCAGTTGGAATCACTATCCAATTCCTACGGGAACATACTACAACAAATATCTACAAATTATGATTGAAATCATCAGACCCAGCTTTCATCAGATCCAGCTTTCAATCATGACTAGAAAGAGTCACAATCATCTTAAGGAATTATTATTGTTATAATTATAACTAGGCTCTTCATAGAAACTGCAGTAAATTGATACAATATCAAACTACATAACCTTGGTCTTAATTGACTACTAACCTATCTACATCTTAACAGTATGACTTTGACACATTAATAATACAGCTCCTAGTATATTATATTTCACTCCTGCAATGGAGTAAGGAGCTTTCGCGAATATTCCCTCTTGTCCATTGAAAACTGATGACATGACCAAATTATTATTAACAGCTGACAAAGACTGTAAAATCAAAGTCCCACCTGGAAAGAAAAGATTTAGTAGCGCTGGAGAGATGTCCCGTCAGGAGTCGAGTCTCACAGTCATGAGCGGGGAGTCGCGGGCTCTGACCGTAGGCGCAAAATAAAATGCCTTATGCATACTTTCCAGTTTTCATCCTAACAATCACTAAATAGACCCAGAGACTTTGACTGAACTTTTATTAGTTATAAGACCAATATTCATTCACTTTTATTATTTCCCTTCAATCCTCACTTAATCTTGTAGGCTAAAGAGCTAGGTTTTATTTAAATAACTATACCATTCTTATATGCATGAAAAGTTCTTAGGTTACTAACTAAACGGTTTCACAATGTAGGTTCTTAGACACTAGATGATCATTTGGCCAATTCAACAATCGTTATTCATGCTTACTCTGTATATTTCTAGGTAGAAAGTTAATACATAGGTTAATTATTATATTTAGGCTCTAGGTTTTAAAATAGGTAGAGGTTTTTCGTTAGGGAGGGTTACAACTGTCCAAAAAATCCTGCACGAAGAACTTGTTGTAAAAAAGTTGATCTCTCGTTGGATACCACATTTGCTTAGCGACGACCAAAAAACAGCCCGTGTAAGTTGGTGTCGCAAAACTCTGAAGCGATTCAGCCGAGGAGAGTCAAAACATGTTTATGATGTGGTTAGTGGTGACGAGTCTTGGATATATGCTTACGATCCAGATTCAAAACAGCAGTCAACTGTCTGGGTCTTCCAGGACGAGCCAAAACCGACCAAAGTCATACGCTCTCGGAGCACTTCAAAAAAAATGGTTGCCTCGTTTGTGGCAAAGGGTGGTCACGTCGCCACTATTGTACTAGAAGATCGCAAGACGGTTACCGCCGACTGGTATACCACTGTTTGTTTGCCACAAGTCATCACCGAATTTCGAAAAAACAACTCGGAACGTCGTATGATACTGCACCATGACAATGCAAGTTCGCACACCGCCCGCCAGACAAAGATGTTTTTGAACACCCAAAACGTGGAAATTTTAGATCACCCGCCTTACAGTCCTGACTTAAGCCCTAACGATTTTTTTACGTTCCCCAAAATTAAGCAAAGTCTTCGTGGTCAACGTTTCAGCTCACCCGAAGAAGCTGTTGACGCATACAAATCGGCCATTTTGACTACCCCCACTTCGGAGTGGAATAAATGTTTTAAAAACTGGTTTGAACGCATGCAAAAGTGTATTAAATATCGCGGCGAATTCTTTGAAAAACAATAAATGGTAATAATCTATTAAATTGTCTATACTTATTTCAAACGACACAACTTAAAAGGCAGCCCTCGTACATATGCCTATAGTCGCCTCTATCTCGCGATACGTAACATGACGGTCATGCATTATAAGTTTTCGCACAGCTTCAATATTTTGTGGTACAACGACCGATTTCGGGCGACCATCCTTAACTTCGTCCCTGAGCATACTACGTCCACGATTGAACTCACTAAACCAGTGATACACAGTAGTTTTGGATGGAGCTTCATCACCAAAAGTCGAAGTTAGTTGATCTATGCACTGTTGTTGCGTTAAACCACGCCGAAAATCGTAATAAATCATAGCACGAATATTTTCACGAGTGAGTTCCATTCTTGCAGCGAGATTAAAATTTAAACCCGCCAAAAACAAAAGACTAGCGTACATAAGAAAAAAAATATATAGCGGCCAGTATTAAAAAAAGTTCAAATTTTACCATGGAGGTCAGATATAGCGTTTAAAAATGTTGGAATCCTGGATTCCGGTTACCTAAGTAGCAGCCCTCGTAAGTGTTATTTTTATAAAAACGTTAAAGTGCTCGGTTTTGAAATTTAATATTGAAATAGTTACACAACTTAGCTTACATTTAAAATTATCACTACATTTAAAAAGTCACTATAATTAACTTTAAAGTAGGTAACATAGTGGTCACGCATGTCCCCGCCATTTGTATGGAAAAAGTGTACTTACCGCTGTGTTACCAACTTTTCACCCTACTGTTTTTTTTTCTAGATACACGCTTCAAGCGAGCACATTCCAAATGGCCGTGCTGTTGCAGTACAACGAGAACACGTCCTGGAGCGTGCGCCAGCTCGAGCAGCACACGGGCATCAAGGGAGACTTCCTCATACAGGTAGCTGTCATCACTAAAGAGCGGAATCCTTCATAGCAAAAATCAAACTGTCAGAGGGATTGACCTAACTGTTTTATCGACTTATCGATGTTACGGAATAATATCGCATTAGGTATCCATAATGCAAATAAAACTTGAAAAAATACTAGATAGAATTCCGGACTACGACATGATACGCAAATATGCTGATTTTATAGAATAAAGTGATTACAGCCAAAACACCGTTATCGAGTACTACAAATATGCTCCTGTTACTTCAACTGAGGTAGAACGCTCGTTTTCATCTTATAATTGAATCTACAATTAAAAAAGGAGTAATTTGAAAGGTGACAATGTTGAAAAAATAATGACTATTTTCTTTTACTACAGGGAAGATGAAGAAAACATATTTAGTACAGATTTAGATTTCGACTTTGTTATTTTGAATGAAGATTAGTTACCTACTCTTAGCAATATTTGTTTTTAATTTTGAATGATAAGTTTCATATAGAAAATTAAAAAAAAAGTATTTTCTGTTTTATTCTTTACTATTATACAAAAACAAAAATAAAAAAAAAACAGTGGTTTAAATACAGTGGCGGTCAGCTAATTAGGGACACCGTTAATTTGTTTGTATGGTATATCCAAAAGCCTGATTTCATTACTTTAACTTTCGTTAAGTGACGAATATTTATCGATAAGTCGATAAAACAGTTAGGTCAATCCCTCTGACAGTTTGATTTTTGCTATGAAGAATTCCGCTCTTTGGTCATCACTATCGTTGTGACGTGGGCGAGTACAGCTCCAGGATACAGTTATTGCAATACATAACTTAAGAGATGTCTTACAAATGTTACTCCCGTCCACAGACCACTTACCCTATAGACTCCGCTTCGGAACAGTTTGTCTAGTATCTCATTAAGCCAAAATGGCGGGGCGCGGGGGGTGGAAAGTGCACCGTGATTGGCTAGTTCAAAGTCAACGAATAATCAAGTGTGCGCGTCGTGGTGCGCGCCCATAGAACCATGGCAACCAATTAGTGTTCTGTGAGCATAAGCATGGCTTACGGGGGCGCCTTTGTATGCGGAGTCTATAGGGTAAGTGGTCTGTGCTCCCGTCTAACTTGATCTGCGTGCGTGACTCGATGTATGAATGTGGAAGAAGCGAAGAGATTTCTCAGGATCGTAGCAGGTGGAAAGAAGTGGTCTCTGCCTACCGGAATAGTTATGAGAAAAAACACTTCAAAAAGAAAGATGATTTAAAAACAAAAAAAAACACTTTTATGTCCAGAACGACGTGAATTTTAGGACCAATTGATGAGTCTAAAAAGTTCTTTCACAGTCTACGGACGTAATTGGGACATATTGAATAGTTGATATTGGTATACTGTTTGTGTGTGTGTTTGTATTGTTTCATAACCATTCCGTTGTCATTCGTTAATAAAATTGTCGCTGAATACATATAAATTATGGCATAATAAATCTATAAAATACAACACAACAACAACATACCGTCACGCCTTCATCCCAGAGTGGGGTAGGCAGAGCTACAGAATTACCAACAACTTTAACAGCCAGTTGTTAATTCTGTAACCACATTTTGCACAAACAGGCTAAGATGCTTATCATGTGTATATTAGTGACAGGTTGCAAGCCCATCGCCTAAAATTACTACAAGCCTTTAATCCCTAAAAATAAAATCTTTTTTTTTTTTTTTTTTGGGACAATCTCACACCATTTGACCTAGTCCCAAACTAAGCTCTAGGCTTGTATTATGGGTACTAGACAACGATATAAATACTTATATAGAGAAATATATACTTAAATGTATAGAAAACATCCATGACTCAGGAACAAATATTCGCGCTCATCACACAAATATCTGCCCTTACCGGGATTCGAACCCAGGACCGCTCGCTTCGTAGGCAGTGTCACTACCCACTAGGCCAGCGCGTCGTCTTATCTAATATATATTAATCTAATAAATCTATTTAATCTATAAAATACCTAATAATATTTTTTTATTAACATAAGGAAGTCTCTACCTTACGGAACAGGGTTATGTTTTCAAAATGACGGGCGTTTTTCCGATCCTTGTTAATGACTGAATAATTTCTCGGCAGGTGCTGCAAATCCTGCTAAAGGCCAAACTGCTGGTCTGCCAGGACGACGAATCGGAGCTGACTGAGTCCTCAATGGTGGAACTCTATATAGGATATAAGAAGTAAGTGAGCCCTAGGGTTAGGAGTTTTGGTTGCGTACCGTTCTAGAATACATGCAGTCGCTATTTCCTTATTATTACAAGCTTTTATTTATCTTGCACTGTCCGTATGTAGGTATGTAAGATTGTTCGCTTCAAAATTGTCAAGAAACCAATTTTGAGCCAGTTCATTTTAATGGAATGGGCTGAAATTATGCGGGTGGTAGGACCTTGTGCAGGGTCCGTCCGGATCGCTACCACCATCTTATCCATTAACCTACCGCCAAACAAGTGTTCGCATTGTTGTGTTCCGGTTTGGGGATAAGACAGCCGGTGAAATGACTAGCATAGAGGCATTCCATCTTAGTCCTCTGGGTTGGCAACGCATTTGCAGTCTTAGGATTGCATTGCAGTCTTGTGAATGCGAATGTCTATGGGTCGCAGTTTCCACTTACCATCAGGTGGCCTGTGTGCTCGTTTGTCTTCTCTAAGCCTTAGAGGTGATCTGATGATGGAGTCAGAAGGTGGTGACAGGATCTCCGCTATGCTTAACGTAGACCCACCGTGTTGGAGCTCACTAGTTCGATCTTGATAAGCAAGAACTTGTCTCAAAAATGTTTTCCTGACAGAAAGTTATTTTAGTACACACCACCTTGATTTTAACTGAAGGTACTGTCATATTTTAAATTAGGCAAAAGACCTTTTTGGTTCAATTTATCCATACCTACTAGAATCTAGTGGGGGTTGACTTTGACGACTTTAACATTCGTGAGCGTACACTTATTACAGGCAGAAAGAGGGGGGGGGGGGGCAGCTGCCTGTACAAGCCTAAAGTTAAGTCAGGGATCAGCTCAATTTTGTGATCTCCTAAAATGTGTTCGATTGTATTGCAGTAAGAAGTTGAGAGTGAACATCAACATCCCGCTGAAGACGGAACTGAAGGTCGAGCAGGAAGCCACGCACAAACACATCGAGGAGGACCGCAAGATGCTCATACAGGTACCACCGTCTGCCATCAGACGCCAAAAGGAGTTATCTCAAATTCAATGACCAAAGCAGATTCAATCACTACATAGTATAAAACAAAGTCGCTTCCCGCTGTCTGTCCCTATGTATGCTTAGATCTTTAAAACTACGCAACGGATTTTGATGCGGTTTTTTTTAGTAGATAGAGTGACTCAAGAGGAAGGTTTTTATGTATAATAAATTTTGTTTTATGTACGTGTGTTATAGAAAACTCAAATAAACCGAAGCGAAGCGAGGGCGGGTCGCTAGTATTCTATATTTCTTAAAGTAATAAGGTTGCATTTTCTACAGGAGTTACATACATACATACATACATACCCCTTATAACCTATTCCATTGTGATTATCGAGTTGGAATCATAGAATCATCGAGTTTAGGAAACAAATGGATATTTTCCATGAAATTGTATGTATTTTTTATCCAGGCGGCGATCGTCAGGATAATGAAGACGCGCAAGACCCTGAAGCACCAGCACCTGGTGGTGGAGGTGCTCAACCAGCTCTCATCGCGGTTCAAGCCGCGCGTGCCCGTCATCAAGGTACCGTACCGCGTCCATATCGGGGGACGCTCTCATACAAACACATGATCAAGATTACATACATACATACATTAAATCACGCCTGTTTCCCAGAGGGGTAGGCAGATACCACTTCTTTCCACTTGCTACATACATACATAAATAATCTCACGCCTTTATTCCCAGAGTGGGGTAGGCAGAGCTACAGAATTACCAACAACTCTAAAAACTTGTTGATAATTCTGTAACCACTTGCTACGATCTTGACAAATTTCTTTCGCTTCTTCCACATTCATACATCGAGTCATGCAAGATTTAAGGAAAGATGAGGAAAATAATATAGTGGAATAATGGGTGTTCCTTGAAATATCGACGAACGTGTCATTTCACCGAATTTCAATTCATTATTCTGAAAGCGTGATAGTTTTCAGGTTATCTGAAGACTGCGCCGAGCAAACGCCGAGCGTCCAGTGGCGCCCTCATTACTATTATTGTGTTTTCTAATTAACTAAAGAATTTACCGCCACTGTACATCCGGCGTACGCTCGGCGCAGTCTTAAGTATTCGTTACGTAGGTTAGGTTAGGTTAGGATAGGTTATAAATAAATAAATAGCAGGGGAACCAATTGACCTAGTCCGAAACTTAACTCTACTACTCTTGTGCTATGGGTACTAGACAACGATATATAAACACTTATATAGAAAAATATAAACAAATAATCGCGCTCATCACCCAAATATATGCCCTTACCGGGATTTGAACCCAGGACCGCTTGCTTTGTAGGCAGGGTCACTACCAACTATAGTCTATACTTTTAGGCATTTAAAAAAATGTAAACAAAACAACCACGTGATATAGTTCATCAGCCAATAGAAGTAGACAGAGTTGCTTCTATTGACTGCCGTCAAAGTCGTCGTACGTCAAAGTTCGACAAAACAGTTTTGATTGGTTGTTTAACAAAGTCACGTGATTTGGAATGCTTACATTTTTTTAAATACCTAAAAGTATAGACTGTAGGCCAGCGCATCTTCAATGAAATGAAATGACACATTTGATGAATCATTCGTCGATATTTCAAGGGAAGCCTGGAATAATACATAGACAACTTCAGTTTGTCTCCTTCCGACCAATATGTCACGCGGCAGGGTAGTAATGCATGATTTTATTAGATTTATTACTTATAGGTAAAAAGGTCAATACATACATTCATAAACTCACGCCTTTATTCCCAGAGTGGGGTAGGCAGAGCTACAGAATTTCCAACAACTAAAAACTTTTTGATCATTCTGTAACCACATTTTGCACACTTAGGCGAAGATGTTTACCAGTGTATTAGTGACAGGTTGCAAGCCCATCGCCTAACAGTACTATACGCCTTTATTACCTTAGCCGTCTCTTACGACATCCACGGAAAGATACGGAGTGGCACTATTCTAATACGGCTACCACACGGGGCAATAAAAAGACCTTTTGCATATAGTTCGCTGCTTAAATGCAAAAGCGCCACAAAACGAAAACAGATATAGTGTATATAGCATTCCGAATTTAAATGCAATACAAACAAATTTTGATTTGTGGCGCTTTTGCATTTAAGCAACGAGTTGTAACACATCTGTATAGGCCGTTCGACATTCCATATTTGAAATTTGACGTAAATTCCATACTTCTTTTGCTAGAGGTTTCCTTATGTTATTTTTTCTTTTACAGAAATGCATCGATATCCTGATAGAGAAAGAATATTTGGAACGCACCGAGGGTGAAAAGGACACCTATAGCTACTTGGCGTGATCTCTCTCGCTCCTAACCAATGTATATGAATTAATAAATATAACAATATTAATGTAAAAGGATTTTATTTATCCCTAGTAATTTAAAATCGGTCCACTGTAAATCAGTAAGATGACATTATAAGTACGCTGTTACGCAAAAATATAACACAAAAGTATGTTTGTATGTATACTCTTTATTGTACAAGAATAAAAAACAAATAGGTACAAAACACAAGCAATGTAACAAAAAAACAAGTACAAAGCAAACTTATACCTGGGATATTTACTTTATTGCTAAATAATTATGGCATTGTCACATAATTGCGTAACAGCATTCTATAACATACTGTCGAACACATCACCTCCTTTTCGAAGTCGGTTAAAAAAAACTTTCCACTTCTACATTCGAGAGCCCTAGAGTAAGCACGATAAAAACCAGCCCCACATAGGGTTTTTTTTCCCCAGTAGTCCACTGTGGACAAAGGGGGTGTGGACAACTGGGAATAGCCCCTCTTATAAAGACTAACCCCTTAGTTATAAACGTGGAATAAGCTTGGAATAGTTCATGCCATGCTTTGTCACTTTCTGTCAGATGCAAATGTCACAATTACAGAAGGACAAAGCATGGCATAAGCTATTCCAAGGCCATTTGCAACGTTAAAAGATGGCGGATGTGTAATTTGTTTTAGTTTTATTTTTTTGTGTATTTAGGTGTTCAAAGTTCTTTTCTGATAGTGATTTGTACTTTTTATGCCATTGTGTTGCACAGTGATTGAAAACTCGGACTTATTTCGCGTATCTGGCATCTTTCTTCTCGTTACAAGTGGACTCGAAGTGGTACATAGGTTAAAACTATCTTGACCTCTGTCCTACAAACTACCGAACAACGTTGTCCCCAATCTTCCCAGAGAAGATTGGATTGTATTTTATTGCTATATTGATTTATACTTATATACACTTGACACTGGCGAAATCACTGATTATATTCGTGGAAACGCCATAGCCCGGCGGTAGTAGCTGTTGAAGTCGCCGCGGGGCAAAAAGAAGAAGAACAAGAACTATTCCAAGCTTATTCCACGTTTATAAGTAAAGGGGTTAAACTACCGAATAGGTCCGTCTAATTAGTCCATCAGTAAAATTATCAAAAGATATTGAACACGTATTTTTCGCTTTATCAAATCAATCGAAATTGACGAATATAACGCGCATCAAAGTTCGGGAGCGGGGCTCGTGACGTCACAACGTGGTATAGTTTGCCACACAGACCACTTACCCTATAGACTCCGCTTCGGAACAGTTTGTCTAGTATCTCATTAAGCCAAAATGGCGGGGCGCGGGGGGCGGGGCGTGCACCGTGATTGGCTAGTTCAAAGTCAACGAATAATCAAGTGTGCGCGTCGTGGTGCGCGCCAATAGAACCATGGCAACCAATTAGTGTTCTGTGAGCATAAGCATGGCTTACGGGGGCGCCTTTGTATGCGGAGTCTATAGGGTAAGTGGTCTGTGGTTTGCCACGACGTGACGTCACACGATACTTCAACGCACTTTATCTTCGTCATTTTTGGTTTAACTGACGAAAGAAAAAAATGTGTTTATCCCTTGCAATATTATGACAGTGACTAGTGTTAACCTTAGCGATTATTAGATCTCACAGAAACTAGTCTAAACAGGTAGATTACTTTTTTGGTCGACCGTACATACATACATACATACCGTCACGCCTTCATCCCAGAGTGGGGTAGGCAGAGCTACAGAATTACCAACAACTTTAACAGGCAGTTGTTAATTCTGTAACCACATTTTGCACAAACAGGCTAAGATGTATTTCATGTGTATATTAGTGACAGGTTGCAAGCCCATCGCCTAAAAATACTACAAGCCTTTAATCCCTTAGTCGTCTCTTACGACTTCCACAGGAAGGTATGGAATTAGTCTATTGGTCGACCGTACTAGGCTATAAATTATCTGTATCCCAAATGAATGCGAAAAAACAAATAAATAAACACATTTTTACATGTAGAATTCTCAATACTCAATAATTTACAGCAATCATAATATTTGTAAGGATTGTTAAAATCAGTGACATGTGTTTGCGTTTCATATCATTCTTGTAAGAGAACACATTTTGCCTGAGGTCAGAATTTGCATTAACATGCGTATAACTCAGTTGATCTGTAAAAAGCTTGTCCGAATTTTAGTGCATTTTTTACAATCATATTAAATTAACTTTTAATTCATGTTCCATTGAACATTTAGAAATTAAGAACTTAAAGAATAAGAAATGCAAGTCCAAAGTTGGTTTTAAGGGTTAAGTAGGTAAGTAACTATTATTATTAAAGAAATAATATATAAATAAATATAAGGGGTACAATGTCACACCATTCGACATAGTCCTAAACTAAGCTCTAGGCTTGTACTATGGGTACTAGACAACGATATAAATACTTATATATAGAAATATATACTTAAATAAATAGAAAACATCCATGACTCAGGAACCAATATTCGCGCTCATCACACTAATATCTGCCCTTACCGGGAGTTGGACCCAGGACCGCTAGCTTCGTAGACAGTGTCACTACCAACTAGGCCAGCGCGTCGTCTAAGTATAAATTAATTTAATTATAATAATGGTTTGTTCCATCCCTCTACAGTTTATTCTATGTTCACGAAGTAGATAGTTAATTGCACAGACGTGATATTTAAATTTTATCCTGGAAGTCTTTATTTCTTTGGAGAATAATTTCCAAAGGAGTCCATCACATCATACTTTTTATTGAATTGGTGGAAAATCAAGTATCAAGACTTTTAAATCATATTACCCCGCAGTTTCAAGCCCTACAGTTTAGCCGTTCTAAGAGGGCCGATTTGACAGCTGCCATCTTATTACAAAATGTAACCTCAAACTCATATTTTGTACTCAGATGGCTCTTAGAACAGCCAAACTGTAAATTTGAATATCACTTTTTTTCATAGGATTCTGGCAATAGACCTATAGTAGATCATATTGAGTAAACTAACATGTAGTAGTCCGGTCAGATCTCAAACAAAAGCTCCGGAGCTTAAGACTGCGCCGAGCGTACGCCGCAGTACAGTGGCGCCCTCATTACTATTATTGTGTTTTCTAATAAACTAAAGCATTTTCTAGAAATTGGACGGTAAATTTTTGTACTACAAATGAAAACACAACTTATAGGGTATATCCATCGAAATATAATAAGTATGGAAGAGTAACGTCTAACAAAAACGACTGACAAATCCGCTCCAAAACGCCCACTTTTTGAAATGAAAAGATCTTATGTATCGAGTGGTTTTAATAATCAACTAAATATTAATTGAGTTAAGGTATGAAGTCATTTATGTCAGATGCTGGTATAACGTTTGAGTAGACAGTAATTTCAGTAAGGTTTTATACCGTCTGCAATTGGTCACAAGCTCTCTGACACAAGATTTCCATTTGTCAATTTTTTTTTTCATAAGCGTTATTTGAACGCGGCCATGTCTTTCAACATTTGACGTGGATGGTTTAATACAAAAACAACACAGTAATTGAATAATGAATTTTATTAATATTTTTTTAAATGATTTAATGATTGTTCCCCTTGAATCATTTAATATACTTATGTTACACTATTATAAAGTTGTAAAATAGTATATCAGAAGATATTATGTTGTAAGAGTAGTCAGCGTCAAATAATCTTTAGCATCTAAACATATCTAATAGACCTGTGATAAACTCCTCGACGTCTGATATTCATTTAAATATTAATTAAATTATTGTAGGTAAATAAATGTTGACAACGTACTGTACAACTTGGGACCGCTGTGACTTTAAAAAAATGTTTTCCAGTTTTTGAGATGACATAATCCGATTCATCAAAATGGATACTGCAAATCCTGCAATGTTTGCTAGGCATCCAATTCTCGTTTCGCAATTCGCGACGAGCTGCATCCAACCAAGGCGTTCTTCACTTTTTGGAAAACTTAACACGTTCACGGACAGTACGTCAAGAGACGGAAACTGAGACCCTCGTGAAATGGCACTGCGGCTGTGGCCGGTGTTTTTAATTACGCCGCTTGTGTCACAGCAAAAAAGCTCTAGGGCAACCTCAACCTCATGCACTACCCTAAAAGGGGAACGACACGTGTTATGGCACATCACGGCTGTGGACGTAACGGCTGTGGACGAGCTGCCACAATAGGTAAGATTTTTTTGTTCGACATTACATACATATTTATTCCGTCATAAAGTGGCACAATGTTTGAAACAACGTTAAATGTGACAGTTCGTCCATGGCCGTAGAAAATGTTGTATGGAATTTATTTGTGCCGTATCACGCAATTTCGAGGTTGGTGTTGTGTCCGTGAACGTGTTAAAAAGGTCATATTTCGTTTTTTTTATTATGTACATAAACTAACGATATTAAAGATGACATAAAATTTAATTTCCTATTCATTCGAAGTAGTTGCTTGTAATTCACATTTTTCAAAGATATATTGCTTAACATCGGCCATGACATTTTGGTATGGGAATATTAAAAATTCAATAACTTAATAATGAAAATAAACATCGCTTTGTTTTGCATCTGTGTGGGTCCTGCACCAATTTACAATGCAACTTGGCATGGTTGCAGCGTCATTTAAATCCGGTAATCATTAATATCGTTTTTTTTCTTTTGTGATAGTAAACAACTGTTTGACACTACGTCACAAAGTCGACTGATAGACAGTTCGGCACTCATTAATAGCTCCACCCCCGCCGGCACTAAGTCAGTGGGGCAGATTTTGAGCGTCGATTACTCTTCCATACTTATTATATTTCGATGGGTATATCACATAGTTTAATAACAATTCACCTTCTAGTTATCAACTTAACGGAAAAAAGTGGCCTCCTTTTACGGCGGCTACAAAAAGGTATCGTCTGATTGCAAGGAAATCATTTAGTTAATTAGAAAACACAATAATAGTAATGAGGGCGCCACTGGACGCCCGACGTTTGCTCGGCGCAGTCTTAAGACCGAACTACTTCCTTTCACCGATTGATCGAAATTGGAGCGCTCCCTTTAAAGCCCGAGCGGGCACAATTCTACGAGAAAGAAAGAGACACTGGAACCGCTATTCCTAATATATATATATTATGCTCGTATATTATCCTTCCTACTGGGATTCATAGGAAGGACTGCAAAAATTTAGTAACTAGGAAAAGTTACTATGTATAATCATCAATAAATATGATCGATTATCACAACTCTTCTATGAATTCTGGGTTGGTCAAACGATTGCGCGTGTTAAAATACCCGCAGAGCCATCTATTGGCGCAAGGGGACATTCAGCTGTTTTAAAAATGGACGCGATTTACGTTATTTGAAAAATAAATATCCGCACATACATACTTGCAAAAAAATATATATATACGGGTATGGAATACGAGACCAGATGCTCTTGAAAGTCTAGATCTTCAGATATATTTAAGAAGAACCTGAAAAGCAAACTGGTCGAAAGAGCAATCTGTAATTGTGACATTCTTGATTCTTAAGCCTGCACCGAGCATACGTCGAGCGTCCAGTGGCGTCCGACCGTCGTTGTTTTTTATTTTATTTTATTTTTTATTTTTTTATGGCATCGAGTAGACAAACGAGCACACAGGCCACCTGATGATAAGTGAAAACTGTGACCCATAGACATTCGCAATCACAAGACTGCAATGCAATCCTAAGACTGCAAATGCGTTGCCAACCCTGAGGCTAAGATGGAATGCCTCTATGCTAGTCATTTCACCGGCTGTCTTATCCCCAAACCGGAACACAACAATGCGAACACTGCTGTTTGGCGGTAGGTTAATGGATAAGATGGTGGTAGCGATCCGGACGGACCCTGCACAGGGTCCTACCACTCGCAAAACCCGTCCGTCCGTTGTTGAGAGAATCACTACCCACGTCCATATTTTTCATCTGTTACGTTTTCAAGGCTCAATAACTGAACAGATCTCGATGGTACAGATACGAGTATAGCTTGAGCTCCGAGGAAGGGTACTTGTACCGAGAGAAGCGTTGCCCGACTCCTGCCCGGAAGGAATCGCGTGCAACCACTAGTTAATCACGTGAACCAAACACTTGGCGGTTTTATCAGGCATTTATCATTTAAATATTGTGCCAGGTACAAGTCGCATCTTTAGAATTATAGTAAATTTAAAAATTAAATAAATTAAATTTTGAATTTCGAGTTAGGTCTCTATAGTAATAAATGTATGACTCGAAGTCGAAAGAAAGAAATTTTGAATTAGGTCACTATAATTCTAAAGGTGCGAAGTATCTACACTTGTAAAGTCATAGTCAATAACATGTATACAGACATCTTGACAAAATATTTTTTCGTACACAGGCCCTATTGTCAGTGGCATAGGGGCGTGTTGATGTTATAGTCTTAGTCCTGCTCAACTGCGCGTGAATGCATTTATTTCTTATTGTATGTTACATTAATTGTTTTATATAATGCTATGTTAAGTTTTATAATTGTATATTTAAAAAACGACTAGGTAACTGTTGAGTTTCTTGCGGCGTTTCTTCTCAGCAGTGGTCTCTTGCGAAGCGCTGGTAGATTTTTGCGGCCGTGCGGCCTACTTACTGAATAAACATCTTTTATCTTTTTATCTTATCTTTTAGGAACACAATCACATAGCTTATCCTACATGCATGAAACCGTAGAAATCACCAACACAGTACTTTATTATCATTTAGTGTTCAAGTAGCGACATCTTTTAGCTGGTAACGGTGGGTGGTTTGGGACTAACGAGTAGCGATAACTTGTAGTGTTAAGTAGGATTAGGAATAACGCCGCTATTCGCCGTCGGATGGCGCTAGTTGTATTTTATTAGACGAAGTTGTATGGTCGCCCCCAATATTTATAAAAACCGGACTAGAGCATGTCGGACCATGCCCAGTGAAGGGTGTCGACACCGTTACTATAAAAACAAAAAACTATATAGACAAACATTTAAAAAACAAAAAACCGCCTACAATAACGCAAAAAATTACTTCTTATACGTTGTTACGTAGTCCAACTTCTTTCCGTTGCACTCTATAATATACTCGTAACTATAGATGCAGTGAAGGACAGAGCATTTGAATCGCTAGCCTATTGTATGTATGTATGTATGTAAACACTTTATTGTACAAACAAGAGATAACAAATATAAAATAGACAAAAATATAACAGGGATGTACAAAGGCGAACTTATCCCATTAAGAGATCTCTTCCAGTTAACCTTTGAGCGATTGAGAAATAATTAATTATTATTGTTTAACGCACTCGTAATCACGATCGTTTTTATTTTGAAAATCGAAGGCTTGTCTGCATACAAAATTTTTTTTTTTTTTTTTTGTTTATTTTTCAAAAAGGTACATGCTTTAATATTATAATTACATGCTCGCCAAACTGTTATCCAGTTTGTTGGCGAATAAAGCGCTCAAACTTATAGCTAATCATGCACCTGGACATAGTAACTAGGTACAACAACTCTTATCAACTAGGTACCTAATTAAATAAATAATACAAAAGATTTATATTTTTAAAAGGCACTTTTTCAACCTCTTTTTGAGGGCCGGTTTACTTAATTCTATGTTTTCTCTTAGCCATTCTGTTTCATTAAATACTTTAGGCACTAAATACTGATTTAATCTCTTTCCATAATACTCGTAATTGACTGCTAGCGGTTGCATGAACTTTCCCTCTCTAACCCTCCTAGTGTTATATCTATTAAAAACTGGGCGTTTATAATCTTGTTTGTAGTACTGTTGCAAAGCAATTAAATATTTAATTTTAATATGGACAGGTAAAATTTTGCAAATTGGGAATAGCTCAATATAATCATTACATCTTTGCTTTGTTTTGTTGTCTACTAAGTACTTTATAATTCTAGTTTGTATGTTTTTTACATCCTTTATGTAGGAACAAAAGGTGCGACCGTACACACTTAAACCATAATTGATCAGCGAATCTGCTAGTGCATAATACACTACTAATAACACCTTTCTGCTTACAGCTGGTCTCAGTAGGTAAAACTGGCCTAGTACTATTCTAAGTTTCTTACAGAGTTCCTCGACGACGTGGAATTTAATGAAAACAATTGTTCCGCTTTGATGTCGATTGCGATTGCAAGTGCGTTACGCAATAGACCCTCTGGTCAAATACGATTTAGATTTTAAAAATAGGGCTTAACATGGAAATTTAGTTTTAGTATTAATTAGGAAAACATAATTAAAGTAAATCACGCCTGTTCCCCAGAGGGCTACGCAGAGACCACTTCTTTCCACTTGCTACGATCTTGACAAATTTCTTTCGCTTCTTCCACATTCATACATCGAGTCATGCACGCACGTCGGTTTCGGGTACTTAAGATTCGGCCCTTTTCCAGTATTTCTCCGATTTGACTCGAAAAAGTACGCCTAGGGCGGCCCCTTCCGACCCGTCCACTCACTTTCGATCTGTATAATAATATCTCTTTCGTCAATCTTCTTTCATCCATCCTTTCCAATTTTTTTATTTTTTTAGTAAAATGGTAAACTTTAATTGTTTCTCAAACTAACTGTACTAATAGAATCTCAATCATTTACTGAGTTGTGAAAAATAAGCTTGCATCACTGCAGTCACCCTGTATAAGACTCATATACTTTGGGTAAACATGAGAACTTGACCTTTTTTACATTTATCTTTCAAATCCTGTTTACTTCACAACAACGAGTAAACAACAGCGAACACGTAATATATACAGCGGCTATTCGCTTTGATAAGTACATAAAACATTATGAATAACCCGTTATATGCGTGTCTATAACCGCAGTGTATCACCGCCTGCGCGGGCGCACGAACGTGTCAACATGTTGAAGAATCCTAACTATGTGTACGGCCCGAAAGATATTATCGTCCCCTCGGACTTGCATCTGGGGAGGTACTTGTTAAACCAAATGATGGATTTCAAGGAAAACGAAATAGTGAGTTTACTTTTAATTTTATAGTACCTGTTATTTTCCATTGCGTTAGGTCACTTATACGGTCATGAGCGTTAATTTGCGACCGGAAAATATGCTTGAAGTCGTCAGTGTCATTAGATATAAAAAAAAAGTTGAAGTTCAAACTGTTTATTTCAGTAATGTCCAAATTTTACATACTTATATCTTAATTACGAAGATTTTTAGGCGAGTCAAGTCATAATTTAATAACTAAATATTTTTTAAATTTCTATTTCATGCTTATATAAACTTACTTGGGTCCTTAAATTTACTTATTAATTGAGGTATTGGGGAGGCTATTAATTAACATTCGCTTATATGATCTAGCCACCTGCTTATCCGTCTTTTTATCTATCGAGTCATATGGAAGTCTGTTCAAAATACAAGGTAGTGCTCGCGTCCATACTCTCCTGCCATACTCGTTAGTACTAGTTGGCACCACAAATGTTGGGAGGTATGTAAGATTACGTATGTTTATATATCAAGTCATTTGTAAATTTTAGGAAACTCAACGTTATTGTTGTGGAATGTCAGATTGACTTTGGACCTAAGGTGGGTACCAAATTAAATCTCGTGTCTGTTCTGTGGCTAGGTTAGGTTAGGTTAGTGTTGATTTCGACGACGCGCTAGCATAGTAGTGAGTCTGGCTACGAAGCTAAGGGTCGCGGGATCGATTTCCGGTAAAGGCAAATATGTGTGATAAGCGCGAGTATTTGTTCCTGAGTATTAGATGTTTTCTATGCATTTAAGTATGTATTTCTCTATACAAGTATGTTTTTCGTTGTCTAGTACCCATAGTACAAGCCTAGACCTTAGTTTTGGGACTAGGTCAACTGGTGTGAGATTGTCCCCTGATATGGCTGATATATATTTATTTATTTAAATTGGCTTATTTATAACTTAACAGCTGTTTCTGAACTAACTATGACTATTGATGATGATGTTGGGTGGGGACGCAGCCGAGGCAGACGGGCGGTCTAAACTAGGTAGTTGTGTACATAACCTATTTAGGATTTATTTATTTATTTAATGTTTATAGGAAAGAACGGATGACGAGAGCAAAAATGCACCTTTTCCTAGTGTTTAATTAAATATCGACTATTCTATCGAGATCCATACGAACATCGATCCATTTTTGAATCAGAAATTTATTGATCAAACTCATTATCTTACATGGCAGGTTGTTACACAATTTTATATCAGGTGCCTAGGTAAGCTTACGTTATATAATTATTATTTCAGTTAACTAATTACATAATAACTACTATAGGTTAACTGGAAGAAATCCCATGGGATAAGTTCGCCTATGTACATTACTATATTGATGCAAACATGTCTTGTAATTGTTTATGTGCAATGAAGCGTTTAAATACATACATACTCGTACATACATACATACTATAATTATTATCAATACTATGAATTATTTAAATTCGCCCCGATTACTACACTATGGACTTTGTCAACGTGACGTTGTAAACCAAATCATATGGAGTCTATTACGTTTTGGTTGACAACGTCACTTTAACATAGTCCAAAGTGGCCTAGAAATCAAATTGGTTGACTGTACATTTAGAACGGTCCTTAAATTAGCTGAAATAGTTTAAAATCGAAAAATTTATAAAAAATGGTACTTGTGTATTACGAAAGTTATATGAAATATTAAAAAATACAAGTATTTCATTTTAATTTTGTTTACAAGTATAATATTTCTGACATCCAGTCTAAACACACTACTACAGAATTAACCACATTCGCTGCTTTGCCTAAAGGTTAACTTGTAGATAATGCCTTACTGTATTAAGTCCGCCTTTTATATATTAAGTGTATACTTTCGCGCAATCACTACATAGTATAAAACAAAGTAGCTTCTCGCTATCTGTCTGTCTCTATGTATGCTTAGATCTTTAAAACTACGCAACGGATTTTGATACGGTTCGTTTTTAATAGATAAAGTAAGTGCAGAGGAAAGTTTTTATGTATAAATTCTATTTTATGTACGGGTGTTACAGAAAACTCACATAAACCGAAGTGAAGCGAGGGTATGTTGCTAGTGATAAATAGCCTTTCTAGATTACGAATTTACTAGTAGCATAATAATGTGATTATGTGTCATAAGTCATAATGTACTTTGGATCATGTACCGCTTTAAGCGCGAGTAATGAAATAGGAATTATTACTCGATAACGAAAAAGATAAAACACTGTTACCTAATTTACTATTTTTGTCCGAAGCAAATCTAGTACAGTCGCCTGCTGATAGATCTAACCGAACAGCGAGCCCATAAAAATGTGTTGCATTGGGTTCACAAAAAAAACTAACACGAAAAAAAATCCGAATTATGTGCTGTAACAGTATGTTTTAACTATCTGCTTGGATAAAAATTCAAGAAGATGTAACTGCAAAGTTAACCAAAAAAATTTTAATGGTGAAAATTTCAGTCGTATCTAATAAGACAAAATTCCAACAAAATTGGATGGGGTAGATACCCATTTGAGAGGGTCCATATTGGCTGATATAAAATTGGTCTTTCGATTTTTTATAAAAATAACGATTTGTGACTATACTCATCATTATCCGAAAAATTTTCCTCTTACTTTTTTGTTCATATTTTTTTAAGTCATCAGTATCACAACTCGTAACCCATTTTTTTGCACCCCATTTGAGAAAATGAACTTAATCCCAAGACATTAAGATTCCTAGTTGTTTGCTACTTGAAACGCAATTAACAGCACAATATTTGCCTAGCCATCGAACGATCTGACGAACCACCTCTTTACGTTAAAATACTTTTTGGTAGGTTTAAAAAAAAGAGGAACAAGCAGATAGTCAAAACATATTGTTACAGCACATTTTTATCTAATTTTCGCGTGTTAGTCTTTTTTGTGAATTTAATGCGACACATTTTATGGGCTCGCTTTTTGGTTAGATCTATCAGCAGGCGACTGTACCTATGCAGGGTTTGTTGAACAATATTGAACTTTATGGTAAAGTAGGTAAGTGGGCGTAAGGTTGAACGGTTTTCACGAAAAAAGGAACCCTTGTTAGGATCATTGCGTTGTACGTACATATGTATATCTGTCTATGATTGATAAGATTAGCTGTGTTTTTAGGGTTCCGTACGTAAAGGGTAAAAACGGGACCCTATTATTAAGAATCCACTGTAAGTCCGTCCGTCTGTCACCAGGCTGTATCTCATGAACCGTGATAGCTAGACAGTTAAATAAATATTTAAGGGGGATCCCATACGACGAACGTGTTTTTTTGCCGTTTTTTGCTCGGGTGTCACATGTATACCTATTCCTGTTTGTTCCACGTTGAATTGTAATGTGATATGCAATAAATGATTGATTGATTGATTGATTGATATTTGTAACGGCAACAGGTATGCGCTTGAAATCTTCACAGGAATATTATTAGAGATGCGCCGAATAGTGGTTTCACCGAATAGCCGAATACCGAATACTATTCGGTTCAAACTTTACCGAACCGGATATTCGGCCGAATTATTCGGTTTACCAATTCATTGTTTTGCCGCGTAAACAGGATCTAACATTGTATGCTACGTGCCGCTGCTGGCTAAATGACGAGCGAGCCGTACCTCACCGCCCGCCACCCGCGCACTCTGCGCTGTCACTATGCTTCAAAACATCGCACAATTGCTTTATTTTATCAGCTTTATTCAACACATTCTTCATAGGATTTCTCTGACTTATAATATAACATGAATCTTGCACAAGAAGTTATGTCTTTTAGTTCTAAACCGTGTATTGTAGCCAAGAAAATAGAAATACTCTAACCGAAAAAAATGCCGAATACGCCGAATACCAAATACGAAATGAATAAGTATTCGGCACATCTCTAAATATTATCTATATTGATGCAAACATGTCTTGTAATTGTTTATGTGCAATCAACAGTTTACATACATACATACATACATAAACATAACCACACATAAACCTTTGCTAGCTTCTATTTGATACTTATTTTCAATAGATCGAAATGTAATCATGAGTAAAACAAATTTAATCTACCTACACTATAAATGCTCCAGATAATAAACTTTTAACATTTGATAAGAATTGATAAAACACGGGTGAAAAGGGCATCGTTAGTTACTACCTACTTTTATAAAAAAAAAGTCGTATAATTTGCATAACAATAATATAGGTAATAACATCCCTAGCTTTTGTCCGTGACTGCGTCCATGTTGATCAAATCCCTCGTTGAATACAAAACGGCACATTCCAAAATAATTTGCTCCTGAATTAAAAATCAAATACGAACAGCTTCTAATTTCAAAATGCAACACTGACTCATTTTGGAATGTGACCGTTTTGTATTCAATGAACGAAATTACCAAACACGTCCAACCGTTGGAGCGTGAAGGAGTAACAATTATTTTTTTAAGAATTTATATAATAATTAGGATTAATAATACCTATGTATCATCAACTATTTTTATAAGTACCACGCTGACCACCCATATTCATATGAAATGCCTTTTTATCCATGTATTGACCATTGTACAGTCGGCCAAAAATGTGGTCTACCACCCTACGGTTGAAGTTCATTTGCACGTCATGATACAACAAGTTCGATTTTCCCTTGCAATAATATTAAGACAGTAACAAGTGTCAACCTTAACGATAATTAGATCTCGCGGAAATTTTTGTCCAAACTGGTAGACCATTGCACTTTCTTGGCCGACCGTACATCAAGATATTATGCCGATTTTCAAGCTCCGTTGGTTAGTTCTTGAGAAAAATCCCCGTAACAGACCGGTGGACCGCCATTAGCAAAAAAAGAAGAATTAGAGCAATATAGGAACGCACCATGAGTAAGGTAAATGCACCCATCATGGACAGTGCTCCAGTAAAGAACAATAACAATATTAACCGACAAAAAGGCACTTTCAAATGATTTAATTCTAAAAGAGGTAGGCCCGAAGTATTACAATATTTTCTAGTTGTAAGGTATTAGCGTTCTATAATATGTAATTACTTGATTGTATGCGATTGTTCATGACTGGAGAACTGTCCATGACAGGCGCATTTACCTTATGTTTTTTTATCTGTCCGTTAAACATTTAACATACATACATATACATAAACTCACGTCTTTATTCCCAGAGTGGGGTAGGCAGAGCTACAGAATTACCAACAACTCTAAAAACTTGTTGATAATTCTGTAACCACATTTTGCACACTTAGGCTAAGATGTTTACCAGTGTATTAGTGACAGGTTGCAAGCCCATCGCCTAACAGTACTATACGCCTTCATTCCCTTAGCCGTCTCTTACGACATCCACGGGAAGATATGGAGTGGCACTATTCTAACTCGGCAGCCACAATAATTATCAAAATTTTATATAAATAACTTTTTTGAGCTTACTGTGGGGCTAGGTCAATTTGTGTAATGTCCCCTGATATTTATTTTATCTAAACACAAACTTTAAAACTTTTCATACATACATTTATACGCCTTTATTCCCTTAGCCGTCTCTAAACATTTAACTTGCAGGTAAACGGTCTAACTCACGAAGTGGTGAACTTTGGTCAACTAGCCCAGCAGTCGATGAATCTGGCCGTCTCTCTCTCTCGCCTGGGGCTTAGAAAGGGAGACAGAGTGGCACTATGCTCGGAGAACCGCATGGAATTCTTAAGTTCGGTCATCGGTCCAGTGCTGTGTGGAGCAGTTCTAACTACCATCAACTTAACTTATACCAAGGGCGAGTAATCCCAAAATAGATACAGATTTAGTGAATAATTCTTTGTCGGATGAGTTCGTATTTATCTAGCTTTCTCAATTAGCTTCAGTGCGGGTGGTAGGACCTTGTGCAGGGTCCGTCCGGATCGCTACCACCATTATCTTATCCATTAACCTACCAAACAGCAGTGTTCACATTGTTGTGTTCCGGTTTGGGGATAAGACAGCCGGTGAAATGACTAGCATAGAGGCATTCCATCTTCGTCCTCAGGGTTGGCAACGCATTTGCATTCTTAAGATTGCATTGCAGTCCTGTGAATGCGAATGTCAATGGGTCACAGTTTCCACTTACCATCAGGTGGTCTGTGTGCTCGTTTGTCTTCTCTATGCCATAAAAAAAAAAAACCCATCAATAAGCCAACTGAGAAAGCAAGATAAATACGAAGTTATCCGACCAAAAACGATGGGAAAGGATTAATTCACTACATCTGTACCACCTTTTGACGACACGTTGGCATAGTTGGTAATGAGACTAATGAGACTAGTAAGCCCTCCTAAGAAGCTCGTGGTCCTGGGTTCAAATCCCGGTAACAGGAGATATTTGTGATGACTTGGATGTAAAATGTGTATTTCTGTATATAGGTAAATTAATCGTGATCTATTATAGTTTAAACTTTTTGAACTGAGCTCTTCCACTTACCTGTAAACAATGGTCATTGTATACCATACAACCATAGTCGGGCAGTTGTAGAATGCGAAAAAAAATGGTTTGCCATTATCCCTGTGACATTTAAATTATGTAGCTTAAGTTTAGTATTGTAATAAGTGTTTTATTTTTAAAAAATGGCTTACTGTTGAGTTTCTTGCGGCGCTTCTTCTCAACAGTGGTCTCTTTGGAAGCGCTGGTAGAGTCAGACTTGTAAAAGTGCCTACAGGGCCTACTTACAGAATAAATGATTTGAATTTGAATTTGAATTTTCTATTACTGTATTTTGTAGTCTATAGTCTAAAGAAATAGAGCCGATGATGTATGTTAACCTTCGAAGGCGGTTATTATCTGCTTTAACTGCGAGCTTGTTGTCTTAATTTGTGGTTAAATACACAATGGCTTTGTATTCTTAAGTGAATAAGCTAAGTTCAAAAAGTTTAAGGTATACCCATATTAGAAGCCTCCAGCTTAGTTTGGGACAAGGTTAATTGGTGTGACGCTGTCACCTGTTTTTTTTTATTATACCAGGAAAAATCGAGCTAAAAAATATGGCTTAAATAAGGTAAACGAGACCAACCGCCTCTTTTTTATAGCTATTAATAACTGATCTATAGATAAAGATAAAGATAAAGAGACATTTATTCGCAACAATACAAAACAACATTAGGTACCTACATAGATACAAAAAATAAGACACAGAGAAACAGTTGCGAAACGGTCCCAACTCAGCATTCGCTAGCTGTAAAGCCAGCACTGGTCTTCCGTTGGAACCGCTTGGTGAAGAGACGGACGGATAGCTAAGATGCCCATCTAAAGACTCTCGAGATAATGATTACAAAGTAAACGTCGTTATCTATGTACTATATTGTGTAATTACACAAAGCATCCTAGAGAGTCGATGACCGACAAGTACCGAGATAACATAACACAAGACAAATAACTAATTATTACCTTACAGGTGAACTGGCACACGTCATGGGCATATCCAAACCCAGATATATCATCTGCTCACCGATAGCCTACAAAACCCATGAGAAAACCTTCAAGTCGTTGAAATACTTGGAAAAAATCATAGTCTTCGGCAACGATTTTAAAGGCGTTATTTCTTTCAATGACTTGGTAAAGAATGATGTTAAATTTGAAGACTTTGAAGCTGTGGATGTTGAAGGGCAAAGCGATCTGGCTTTTATATTGTATTCTTCTGGAACAACAGGGCTGCCGAAAGGTGTTATGTTGACGCATTTGAACGGCTTGAATACGTTTTGCAGGTAAGCATACATTAACATTGAATTACGTATGACAAATGAACTCGCAAGGTACTTAAAGTCTGTTCCTATTCAGAATGCCAATGACAATAACAAGTATTCCTTGCTGTAATTGTCTTTAGATAGAGGATGAAAAAGTGATGAGAATAGCGTTAAGTACCTCTAATTAGTTTATAATAAGGTTGAATATATATTCCTCATCATCATCGTATTATTATGCTGGGTGCGACAGAGACGAAAACCTCTCTTATCAATCAAATTCTTTATCAAATCTAAGCATAGAATCACTACATATTATAAAACAAAGTCGCTTCCCGCTGTCTGTCCCTATGTATGCTTAGATCTTCAAAACTACGCAACGGATTTTGATGCGGTTTTTTTTAATACATAGGATAATTCAAGAGGAAGGTTTTCATGTATAATAAACTTTGTTTTACGTACGGGTATTACAGAAAACTCACATAAACCGAAGCGAAGCGAGGGCGGGTCGCTAGTAGAATAGAATAAAATAGAAATCGTTTATTAGGTGTTCAAATAAAATGAACAAAAAACGGCAAAAACATTATTAAAAATGATAATAATAATACAAACTTAGAATAGGTACTTAATCTAAAATTAACACCGAAAAGGTTGCCACTCAGCATGGTGTCAGGCTTACTAGCCTTGACAAGTTTGTATCAACAATCACTACATTTACATGTCAAATATATTACGAAAATATAAAATGGATATGACAGGCTTCAGTCAGTGTCATGGTATTTACACGGAAAGTACTATTCATCATAAAATACAAGATTAAATGGAGATTACTACCTCGAAATAAACATGAAGACAATGATTAAGTGTATAAATAAATAATATGACCATGCGCAACCTTCAAAAGTTCGCGAATATGGAGTAAACATTGATTTGTTTATATGAGTGACCAAATGAATAGGAACAGAATTTAACTTATTTATTTAATCGTATTGCGTATTAACATATTTTTTTAAATTATACACAACTAAGAAGATAAGTTTTGATTCACATTCAAGGTCCCGAGTCACGAGATAGTGTCGGGTCTGTGTTACTTTAAAAGATCTTCCGGGGTACTCGAGTAGGAGTGTATATAGAGAGCACGCGTTCGGTCACGAGCGTTAATTTGGGACCCATTTCTAGAAAAATATGCTTGAATTTGTCAATGTCATTAGAGATGTCAAGTCATTTGTAACTTTTAGGAAACTTTTTTTTTTTTTTTTGCCCCGCGGCGACTTCAACAGCTACTACCGCCGGGCTATGGCGTTTCCACGAATTAGTGATTTCGCCAGTGTCAAGTGTATATAAGTATAAATCAATATAGCAATAAAGTACAGTCCAATCTTCTCTGGGAAGATTGGGGGCGACGTTGTTCGGTAGTTTGTAGGACAGAGGTCAAGATAGTTTTAACCTATGTACCACTTCGAGTCCACTTGTAACGAGAAGAAAGATGCCAGATACGCGAAATAAGTCCAAGTTTTCAATCACTGTGCAACACAATGGCATAAAAAGTACAAATCACTATCAGAAAAGAACTTTGAACACCTAAATACACAAAAAAATAAAACTAAAACAAATTACACATCCGCCATCTTTTAACGTTGCAAATGGCCTCTCTTAGGAAACTTAACGGGGGTCATTTGCAACGTTAAAAGATGGCGGATGTGTAATTTGTTTTAGTTTTATTTTTTTGTGTATTTAGGTGTTCAAAGTTCTTTTCTGACAGTGATTTGTACTTTTTATGCCATTGTGTTGCACAGTGATTGAAAACTTGGACTTATTTCGCGTATTTGGCATCGTTCTTCTCGTTACAAGTGGACTCGAAGTGGTACAAAGGTTAAAACTATCTTGACCTCTGTCCTACAAACTTGGATTGGATTGTATTTTATTGCTATATTGATTTATACTTATATTCACTTGACACTGGCGAAATAACTGATCATATTCGTGGAAACGCCATAGCCCGGCGGTAGTAGCTGTTGAAGTCGCCGCGGGGCAAAAGAAAGAAGAAGGAAACTTAACCTTATTGTTTTAGAATGTCAGATTGACTTTGGACCTAAGGTGGGTGCCAAATTTGCTCCATCGAGATACCAAATCGGAAGTAGTCACCAGTACCACTAAATATCAGCAACTGAAGAAAGAATGTTGGCCGGTTACCGACCTTTTAAGCTAATATACACTCCTTTCTTAATATAATAATAAATAATACCCCTAATACCTTTTTGGTCAATGATAGTTTGGAAAATATTACATTTGACCATAGATCTGCTCATACCAAGAAGCTTCAATACTCAATACTCAATTTATTTTATTGCATTCCAGCAGGTGGTGGTGATTAAGTTTATCCAAGTATCCAAATATCATAAACCCGCCATGACCACCATAGGTATATAGAAATAGAAATAGAAATAGAAAATATTTATTCGACGATCACAGGAAAAAACAAATAAAACACATTTTAAATTTAACATTGACAAAAAGAATGGCAACACAGAAAAAAAACAATTAAAAAATATAGGGTCCATAATGATCTAAGAACTTTTATAGAGTAGTTATATTATGTAACCGTACATAATTAGGCATTAAAACACTTGAGTGATGTTATTATGTAGAGTCACATAAAGTACTATAAAAGTTATGAGATCATTATGGACCCTACATGTATCTACCTACCGTGGAGAACGTGTTCACGAGTTGTTCAATTTCAGCCCACGCATAGAAGCACCGTTCACGCCCATAATCCTGAGCGTGAACCCTTGGTTCCACGCCCTGGGCCTCATGGTGACCCTGGGGGCCCTCTGCGCAGGCAGGACCATGGTATACCTGCCAAGGTTCGAAATGGACCTATACCTTCGAACCATTGAGAAATACAAGGTTAGTTGGACAGAATTGCGGGTGGTAGGACCTTGTGCAGGGTCCGTCCGGATCGCTACCACCACCTTATCCATTAACCTACCGCCAAACAGCAGTGTTCGCATTGTTGTATTCCGGTTTGGGGATAAGACAGCCGGTGAAATGACTAGCATAGAGGCATTCCATCTTAGTCCTCACGGTTGGCAAAGCATTTGCAGTCTTAGGATTGCATGCAGTCTTGTGAATGCGAATGTCTATGGGTCACAGGTCACAGTTTCCACTTACCATCAGGTGGCCTGTGTGCTCGATTGTTTTCTCTATGCCATAAGAAAAATCAAATGAATGAACTTAAGAGCTAGGCTTTCGTCGCTGGAGTACTAAACCGTGCTACTGACCAAAATTAGTATCATAAATATGAGGTAGGTATAGGTTATATTAGTTGTTCAGCAGGTCAGTCGACTCCGTTAAATTTGAATTAGAAATAGAAACCTGTCCCCTGTTCTCTATCACCTCCTGATACGACACGACATTTAGCCTTCTGTCTTTTTTGGCTGAAGTTAGTAAGCCTAGGTCTTTCTTGGGCAGAATACCAATCAAAATTGTACTTCATGATCTTCCTGCATATTTACACCTTTTGAACATTGAGAAATACAAGATTAGTGGGACAGAAGAGAATATTCCAAGTATATTACATGTACAACCATTCAAATCGAACCCTTTTCCACCATAGAACTCTCATAGTGAGGTTACAAATCATGTTTCAGGTGACAATAATCCAAGTGGTTCCTCCTATCCTGGTCGCCCTGACGAAGACCGAGATCAAATACGACATGAGCTCGGTGATGGTGGTCTACTGCGGAGCTGCGCCGCTGAGGAGTGAAGTCAGCAAGGAAGTTCAAAAACTGTAATATATTCACCGTCTCCTTTCCACTTTGCTTGAATGTTACAGTAATCGGAATAGGTAGTGCAATTTCACGGGATTTCGGTGCGTAAGCTTAGTATGGATATAACTTGCAATCCCGGATTTTCACTTAAAGTTTTAAAGTTTGTGTTTAGATAAAATAAATATCAGGGGACATTACACAAATTGACCTAGCCCCACAGTAAGCTCAAAAAAGTTATTTATTTATAATTTTGATAATTATTGTGGCTGCCGGGTTAGAATAGTGCCACTCCATTATCTTCCCGTGGATGTCGTAAGAGACGGCTAAGGGAATAAAGGCGTATAGTACTGTTAGGTGATGGGCTTGCAACCTGTCACTAATACACTGGTAAACATCTTAGCCGAAGTGTGCAAAATGTGGTTACAGAATTATCAACAAGTTTTTAGAGTTGTTGGTACTTCTGTAGCTCTGCCTACCCCACTCTGGGAATAAAGTCGTGAGATTATGTATGTATGTATGTATTATACCTACTGCTAGTACAAAGTTGGTATTGACGAAATTATGTAGACACTTTAATTTTGACATTGTTAAAAACAAGAAACCTTTTTTATTAATTATCTTATTATTTATAAAATATGAATCCCGGAATCCCGGGTCTTATCCATATTATTTATAATGTTTGAGGTCATTCACCCGAAATTGCACTACCTATTCCGATCACTATAAGGTATCTAGAGCATGCAGCACTGGGCCCGGTTCCGAGAAATCCATTTCCCGGTTCTAGGCAGGAACGGTACCTGGATTCCCGGTTCTCCCGGTTCTGTTTTACCTCAATCACTGCTTCCAATGAACATTTGAGAAACAAAATGATTAAAAAACTTTATAAAACTTAATTTTTTAATTATTTAAAATGCTTACTAGAAAGTTATTTGTGAAATCTAGACATCAATTATTGTAAATATGCCATAAAATATGATGGATGTGGATGCGATGTGGCTGCTTGCGCCGGCGCGGCGACGTCGCTGGAATACTAAATGGTGATTTTTTTGGTGTTCATGGAAAGAGCCGGAAAAACCGGGGAGAACCGGGATGTAATCTTTAGTACCGGTTCTTCAGGCACTATGAAAGTACCGGGATTTCCCGGTAATTACAGAACTGGGATTTCCCGGGAGTATGCCCTAGTTTCATCCATCAGTCAGAGGACCCACGTTATGTCTTCCAGTACGCAGACGCCGCGAGAACTCCTCTCCCCATCGGTTATCTGCTCTACGAGCGATGTCTCTCATCCAGTTTTTAGTCTAATAATTCTTTTTTTCCGATAATTTCGGTTCTCGTGCTTGTTAGTCTTGTGGCAAACTTTGGGGGAATAGTAATGTCTAGCTGTGGACGTCTTTCGGCAGAAATGATGACGAGGACGCGTTTCGCTTCTACATTTTTGATGAGAGGTCAAAATTATTTGATGATGATGATGATGATGATGATGATGATGATGATGATGATGATGATGATGATGATGATGATGATGATGATGATGATGAAATATCTCAGGTTCCCGAACGCCTTCCCCGTGCTGCAGGGCTACGGCTTGACGGAGAGCACGTTGGCTGTCACCAAGAACAACAACCTCGTGGAGGATAAGCCTGGCTGCGTGGGGGAGGCCACAGCCACCGCTGTTATTAAGGTATACAAGTTACAACATAATACACATGGAAAGAACATGTTTTTAAGGTCAACTTTTTGTGTACAGTGTTTTAAAAGTTGGGAACCATTTAATTTTGTATGTGATTTACATGCGCGTTTTATAAAAGTTAAAAAATTAAAGTATTATTAAGATTTATATCAGTATTTCCGTAGTTAATTGCGTACCTACTCTATTGATATTTTAAAATTAAATTCTCATTTATTGTTTTAAAGAGACAAGATATGTTCTTTCCGTGTACCCTTTATTGAACATCACAGACAAAAGACGTTATAAAGTCAGTTGACACAGTCTTATCGCTTCTATCGATCTCTTCCAGAACTTTACATAGGAGAGAAGTTCAAATTTAAACAAAAGAAGTTGGCAGGTGCAAACTAACATTAACCTAAATGATAATAAGAAATGAGTGTTGTATCCCCTACCCTTATGCAACAGTTTTCGGAGACTGTATCCTAACTTTTATAGTTTCCGAATCACCCACATGATTTAGAATGCTGTAACGTTGACTCCACGATATGGGCTGGTGTGGTGTCCTAGCGACATCTAACGGTAACATGTATCAACCAAGCCAATCCAAGCCAGCGCCACCAGCGTCAGACAGCGGAACTAAAGTGCTCAACATCGCGCTAACAAAGTTTCAGCAGTCAGTTGACACTGAGTTGACAAATATACCACTTTCAACTTCATATGATATGTAATTTTTTCTTCAGATTGTAGACTTGAAAACTAGGCAAGCCCTAGGCCCAAACAAGGAGGGCGAGATCTGCGTGAAAGGAGGCAGCATCATGAAAGGCTATGTGGGCAAGGATCGGAAGGGTGACTTTGATGATGAAGGGTTCTTCAAGACTGGAGACATCGGGTACTATGACGAGGAGCGGAACTTCTACATCGTCGATCGGCTGAAGGAGCTCATCAAGTATAAGGGTTTTCAGGTAAGCGAACTGTAATTTGCAAGTAGTTTTGCTGTTATCGCAGTAGGTACAACATATCCCACTAGCAACCCGCCCTCGCTTCGCTTCGGTTTGTGTGAGTTTTATCAAACACCCATACGTAAACCAGAATTGATTACACACAATATGGCGAACATACAGACAGAGGCGGCGGGGGATATTGTTTTATATATGGTGATTCCTGGGATAAAGGGATATTGTACTGAAATGACAAGTTTTCAGAATGGACTGACTTCTTATGTTTCTTTTTCGTTTTCTTTAAGAAATAGATTTTTTAATTAGAATGTGAGTTGAAATGCCGGATAAAAGCAAATATCTGTTTTTCGAACACGAACACATGTATTTGTTCTGAGTCTTGAATATTTTCTGTCTCTATTGATTTTGAATCAAAGTAAATTTCTCGTTGTTGTGAATTAAAAAAAAAGTTTATTGCACAAATTAAACCTAATAGTAAAGAGAGATCACGACAGATTCTGTGCCAGAAATCTGTGTATTACATAGGCCCTTACCAAGATGTATTCCGCTAACCAGTGTTTCTATTCCTTTCGTTTTAAAGCCAATTGCATCACTGGTTGATGACGTAATACGAAGAGTCACATGATCTACCAGTGACGCGATTGGTTCAAAAACGGAACGAATAGAGACGCTAGTTAGCGTAAAGCATTTTGGAAATGGCCTCATGACCAAAGATCCTAATTTCCTTAATAATGAATAACTGTCTCCAGGTTCCTCCAGCAGAGATAGAAGCGGAACTGCTTCAGCACCCGGCGGTGCGTGACGCAGGCGTGGTGGGGGTCCCAGATTCACGAGCTGGTGAGGTTCCACGGGCCTTTGTGGCGCTCCAGGCTGGTGCCACGGCCAGTGAAAAAGACCTGCAGGATTTTATCGCAGAAAGGGTGAGCGCTGGTCTAGGTTCATTGGACGCTAACTACATCTAAGGTTATGATGACCTGGTAGTTCTTGCGGTGCTTCCTCTTAACTTGGATGGTTGCATATTCCATGAAATAGAGTAATACATGTCCTACATAAAATGCATTGGGATCGAGTGACGCTAAGTTAGTACTATGCAGTTTGCAATATTGCAATGTATGAACTTCGCAATTGCACTTTGCGAAGTGTTGATCACCTGATGTTACTATATTTATACGCTACTCTATCGTTTTTCTTTGTGTGATGATAACCTTTATACAAATTGAAACATGCTACGAAGTAAGTGGACATTGCTTTCAATGTAGAAGGGTGGGGAATTATGCAAAAGATCCCAAAGGAATGAAGTGCATAGGATAAGATAAGTAGGACATTTGAGTAGCCCCACTAATACACTGGTAAACATCTTAGCCTAAGTGTGCAAAATGTGGTTACAGAATTATCAACAAGATTTTAGAGTTGTTGGTAATTCTGTAGCTCTACCTACCCCACTCTGGGAATAAAGGCGTGAGTTTATGTATGTACGAGTATGTATGTATGTATTGAGTAGCCCCACGTCTGAGTAGCTTTGTGCAACATCAGTAGTTAATTCAGGCCCTTTTGTCAGATGCGGTATATTCCCTCCTCAAACTCCTGTTTCTCCTCAGCTGTCCAACCCCAAGTGGCTGCGCGGCGGCGTGCGCTTCGTCCCTGAGATCCCGAAGAACCCCAGCGGGAAGATCCTTCGCCGCCAGCTCAAGGCCATGGTGCAGGGGAAGAGCAAGCTCTGATGACCACGAGAATTAATTTCGGAGACTGTTTTATTTTTTATTTAGATGGAATAAGGTGCCTGTGAATTTGTTGACTGGACTAATTCCACCTTTTTCAACGAAACGCTTTGCATCATCATTCATAATGCGTACTGTAAAAGAGTTGAATGCGCTTCCGACGCTTGCATTTCCGAGTGCATACAATCTGAACCCGTATAAAGCTAGAAATATCTATGCATCTTATGGGTGAGCTCGCTTCATCTTCGACAAAACCTCCATGCTCCAAGGGCAAGAGTTATTTAAGAGCAAACCCATTATCAATAAAATACAAAAACATCAACAAAATTATTCGTATACTTATAGAAGAAAATTGTCTGAAGAAAAAGGCTGTACCTAAAGTTTTCGACCTACAGGTCGATTCACAAGAGTTGGCACGAATGGATTGAATGAGTATATGAAAGTATACTAGTGTGTAAAATAGTAACAGGTTCTCGGTTTGAAATTCGAACATCGGTTCAAAGGACGGCACTCACACATTGATAGGTGACATTACTTTTGTTCATTCCATTCGTGCCAGCTTTAATGAATCTACCTGTACGAATAATACGGCTAGAATAGCCAAAAGGGTAGTCAAATTATCTACAGTTGTTTTTATCTCAAGAAATTGGGCCGTACTTGTCAGTGTAAATGCGCGTGCGCGTTGTCTCTGAGTGCGTCAGCTGTTGACGCTGAGCCCTCTCACACCTAGCGTCTTTTCAACGTCAGTGTCTCATTAACGCCACGTTCTTGCAGTGCCGCCGCAAGGGTGGGAAAGTCTTGTCGGCGCCCGTGCAGCGTAATTGTCGTAGTTTCCACTGTCGTCGCGGAGTCGTTCATAAAAGCGGCGTTGACGCTGCGCGGGCGTTAATGTGACGCTGACGTTCGATCGACGCTTGGTGTGAGGGGGCTCGCGTCAACGGTCGGATTTGTAGTTACAAATACAAATATGGCCCACGCTTTCGTGAGATAAAACAACTTTATAGTAAAACAAGAGTGTAAAAGCGATAGACAACTAGTATTAGGTAATACTCTGGTTATAATGTATTAATGAAGTGTCACAACGATAGCTTATATAGAGAATTGGAAGTTTATATAAAGTACCTTACATATGTCCAGGGGACCTAATACGACTGCGTTTTTCGCGTGATAAATTTTGGATAAGGCATCCGTCACCTTCTGACAGGTAAATTAGTACACGTGTAAAAAAGTGACGGATGCTTTATCCACAGTTGACACGCGATATAGACGCAACCATACCAAGCCCGCAGGGCCGAGACTGTCTACGGTAAATATCGTTTTCGAGCTGTTATCGTAAGGTCAACGTTTTGATTGCTCTTTGTTTCTTAACAGTAATGGCGGTCGAGGTTAAAAACAATACCACAACAGGCCAAAGACGTTAAGAGTAGAGTAGAGGGCCAAGAGAGTACAGGCCCAGTATTGTCTTGATAATTTCTTGTGTAATTCCATCTTGGTCCTCAGGGTTGGCAACGCATTTGCAGTCTTAGGATTGCATCGCAGTCCTGTGAATGCGAATGTCTATGGGTCACAGTTTCCACTTACCATCGGGTGGCCTGTGTGCTCGTCTGTCTTCTCTGACATAAAAAAAAAAAGTGTTCGGGGGTGATAGTGTTTTTTTTTGTATGGCATACATAAAGTAACACCAAGGCCACCATGATGAGTGGCCTTGAAACCGATAGCAATTGGCGACCTCTAGAAACTAAATTAATATGCACTACGAGTAATAATGTAGGTGTAGTATGGTGGGCAGCTAACGTGTTAAACGTTAATGCAGTCAACAATGTTTGACATTGGACTCTGAAGTCAAGATCAAATATTATGTAATATGACTAAATATTATTATCTATAGTAACTTGTTATATCAGAGTGTAAAGACCTAATCTTTATGGTTTTATGGCTCAAGATACGTTGATATCCATAATATCTGTTATAAGTATTAATGTTTTTGATATGAAGATTATATTTTGTTATTTTAGGTGTAATAAACATGTAAAATATGGTTTTAAGTGTTGTTTGGTGAATTAAATATTTTATATTGTAAATTATAGTTGAAAAAAGTACATTTTTAAAGCGTATAAATGAATGAGTAGTATGATTTTGAATAGCGGTTACCCACGACTTCATTCGCATAGAAGTTCATCTGTCGTTATTCCCTCGGGAACTGTCAAGTTTTCCGAGATTGAATGTATTCTATGTCATCCCCGGGACTCTCCATCTCCGTACCAAATTTCATCTAAATTGGTTAAGCGGATTAGCCGTGAAAGCATATCAAACAGACAGATAGAAAGAGTTGCTTGTACATTTTATAATAATTACGAGTCGTATGGATGGATTATATAATATAGGGTAAAGTCGCCAATGATGGAGAGATCTGTGGTCGGCGTCTGCCTATATTTTGTATGAGTGGGAAGAGTACGAAAGACATATTACCTACTTTTCGCACTCATCGGTCGATTGCTGGTATCTGGCTGACAACTGGTGCATTAACCCTAATATGGATAACCTATAGCGGGGACTAATCCATCAATAATCTTGATAAGGTTAAATGTTTCCAATTTGTACCTAGCGACCCGCCCTCGCTTCGCTTCGGTTTATGTTAGTTTTCTGTAGCACCCGTTCAAAAACCAAATTTATTTATTGATTATCCTTCCTCTTGAATTACTCTATTTATTGAGGAAAACCGCATTAAAATCGGTTGCGTAGTTTGAAAGATCTAAGTATATACAGAGTGATGGACGGCGGGAACCGACTTTGTTTTATACTAACCGCCTTACATGCTTATAATCTGTCATTGTGACATTTGAATTTCACAGATAAGGACAAAGCATGGTTAGGTTAGCAAGGCGGTAATCGAGTAAACTTTTTACAATAATTAATCACAATATCAAAGCGGCTAAAAAATTACAAATACTCTTCGACTAGGTGATTGATATATTTGAGAAAGAGGTCGTTATAATAAAACAAAATACACTAGTAATCCAAATTATTTATTTTGTTCACTAAACACAAGCGACCTAACTAGTTATAGCATAGCATAGCATAGCATAGCAAGTACAGTCAAGGACTTTAAATGTTAAGCCACTATGGAATCCTGTCGCATAGATCATTAATTTTAGCGTAATTCCTTTCACATGTTTTGACGCTGTCAGTATGACAGGGTTCCATAGTGGCTTAACAATTAAAATCCTTGATTGTACATCGGAGATCCTGCCGCCACCTGCCTTGCCTGCATGTTGTTAAATTGTTGGTTTTTCATTTCCGACTTTATGATTAGGTACATACTCGTATAGGTACTTTAAAGAAGATTGTTCAACAAGGGACTAAAACAAGCCACAGCTGCCAAGCTAGCCAAACGAGCTGAGCAAGGGTGGCTATAGTTCTAGTGTCATTTCGGTTGTTTTAGTCTTCCGTTAAACACTCTACTTTTCACATTGAATGCGAGGAAAAAAACCGACGTTCTAAATATACAAAATTACAATATTTACGTCTATTATAACAAAATTTTCTACATAGTTGTTCCGCGCAATTTTTTTAAAATGACGCTTTAAATGCTTGCATATTTAGCCAACAGATTGACACTTGAAAACTATTTTAAACCTAATTGATGCATGATAAAATTAACTCACAATTAAATATATTCATATTGTTAATCATTGACCGTGTTTCAACAAATCGTTTTCTGTTATTCTTGCGCTGTTGTCATTTTGAGGTTATTTCCACGCCCTAAAAATTCCCGAAAATCCTCCGTTCACAAACACCGTGATTGGTTGTTTAGGGGATCCCAGGGTAAATAAAAAAAAAATATATCCTTAGAGATTAATGGAGCTTTAGTCGATGTACTAAAGAAACGTTTTAAGAGCATAAGGATGCGTTTCCACCAGAGATGTGCGAGGTAGCTAAGCGGTGCGAGGCTGTGTAACGAGGAGGTGTAACGGTGTGAATGTTTCCACCGAAGATGTGCGAGGTAGCTGAGTGGTGCGAGGATGGGTAGCGAGGATGAGTATCGGGCTCTTTTTATATAAGCGGGTGGGTTGCGGTGAGGCGGGAGCGGAGACAGACGCCGCGCCGCCTCGCAACACATTCCTCGCACACAACTTTACCTTCTTTAGAATCTACAAAAACCTCGCACCGCTGAGTTATTTCCACCAGAGCTAAGCTAAGCGAGGATAGGTAAATGAAGTGTTTCTATTGGTTCATGACAAACACATCCCTCGCAACGCATCCTCGCACATCTCTGGTGGAAATGCAGCCTTAGAAGTGTAAAGAATATTACGAACTGAAAATAGCAGTCATTGTCATGTCAAGACTTTCTTGACAGACTATAGCTTACTTTTTTCTTTTTTATTAACCAGTAAGCTCAGTTGTCGTCTCAGTATTTTCCCACTTGGGTTTTTCGGTATTTCCTTGACGAACCTCACTCCACCCCGCAAATGCTTCGGATTAGAGAGCTGAAAACAAATACATATGTACATACATTTTGTGTACAGCATGAAAATTATAGAGTACAATCAAGGGTAAAAAAAATATTCACACAAATGTCCAAAAATATGTACACATAGACCTTATAGACCTTGCCATAGTAATAAGGTCTGTTTACATATTTTTGAAACTTTGTGCTGACATAAAGTATTTTTACGAGAGCGAGCGACTCCGGCTAGCGCCATAAAAAATTAAAATTAAAGTTCAATTGCATTCTGGCGATATACATAAAAAAATTGAGTATGAATCCGAACATGATTGTTAACAAATGTAATTCAGCTACTTGACGACAGATGGCGCAAGCTGTACCCTTTACTAAACACTCACAATTGGGAAATACTTCTAGTATAAACCATATTAAATACGGAACCTTCGGTGCGCGTGTCCGACCTACTCATGACCGGTGTTTTTTAGACTTGTGTAGGTATATAAAACTGACACTAAAGACTACGCCGAGCGTACGCCGGATGTACAGTGGCGCCCTCATTACTTTTATTGTGTTTTATAATTAACTAAAGAATTTCCTTGGAACCAAACAAAATGTGTTTGTAGCGCAAGTATAAACACAACTTATAGGGTATATCATATAGTTTAATAACAATTCACCTTCGAGTTATTAACTTAACGAAAAAAAGTGGCCACCTTTTCCCGTTAAGCTGAGTACTCAAAGTGTAATTGTTATTAAAGTTTGTGTCGTATCCCATAAATTGTGTTTATACTTGCGCTACAAACACATTTTCTTTGGTTCCTAGGAAATTCTTTAGTTTATTAGAAAACCCAATAATAGTAATGAGGGCGCCACTGGACGCTCGGCGTTTGCTCGGCGCAGTCTTAACGATGTCACGTGCCACAGTTACAGTTGCGGCTCTCTAGTCAGAAGCCCTAGCCGCTAACGCTACTAAAGTTTTTTTTCTGTGACTCCAGATATATGGAATGGGGTTCCCTTCATCTGGCATAATATCGATTGTCCGAAATACATTTCGCATAACAGTTATCGCAGAAACATTTTTAGCCGAATGATACTTTAGCATAATAGTATACTTAGCATAACTGTCATAACGCATAACAATCATTTGGCAGAATTTTGAATAGCAGAATACTAATATCACCGACTTTAATTTCGTAGAATTTGATGTAGCAGAATATAGCTTCCGCCGAATTTATTATGGCATAATTGTTGTACCATAGCATAATAATTGGTAACGAACTGCTACCAGTAAAATAGGTTGGGTTAGGTTAGAAGTTGTACGATAACAGCGCGCGAGCCGAGCGAGCGCAGCGAGCGTGCCACGGCAGCGGCCGGCGAAGCGCCAGGACTGCATTGCAATTGGAGCAGAACTACATAGTATGCCATACAAAATTCGGCGAAACAAGTATTCTACCATAGGACTATTATTCTAATCAACGTTATGCCAATGTACTATTCTGCCAAAGACACAATTGTCAGTATGCGAAAAAATGTATGCCAAAAGTAATTATGCGAAATGATGATTCTGCCAAGGGTTGCTATGCGAAACGAAATTATGACAGTACATTTTATGCAACATGAATGTAAACCAAATGACATTATCGTGCGTCAACTGTCATCCCATACATTTTGAATGATAGAAACGAAAAACGTTAGTAGAATTTACATCTTACTGCCCCAATACTTTAGTTTACTTTCGTACCCTCTCAGCTACGAACACCTTCAACTCCTCCTCCGTCACCTCCCTCCCAGGCTGTGTGACCACGAACGCGAGCGGCACCTCCCCACTCTTCGCGTGACGGATCCCCACCACCCCAACATCCCTGACTGCGTCGTGCTGCAGCAGAACTGCTTCTATCTCAGCTGGTGCCACCTGGAAGAATGCCCTAGTAATTACGCTGCCTTCCAAAAAAAACGGCTACCAGAATATTAATAGTACATACATACACATACATAAACTCACGCCTTTATTCCCAGAGTGGGGTAGGCAGAGCTACAGAATTACCAACAACTCTAAAAACTTGTTGATAATTCTGTAACCACATTTTGCACACTAAGGCTAAGATGTTTAATATTAATAGTATACCTTAGCATTTTGAATTGAATAAAGACACCAAGAGTATAAAACACTTTGGCTAACATTACAGTTTTAGCCGCCTTCTGTGGTGATTACGGCATGGCAGGTAGTATTGCATTACTCTACGGAGGCGAAGGAGCTCGTTGAGTATGTATTAAGTAAAGTAACTCTGGTCTTAACTAGACCAGAGTTACCCCCTAGGGTCGAGTGGTTAATTTTAAGTCATATCGACCAAAGATCCGTCAACCTTTTTAAAGAAGGGGTTCTGGCCGAGGGTTGTCTTATTTCGGCGATTCCGTGGTCGCCGGCCAGCATGACTAACATGACTAGCATCACTAAAGTATATTAATCATGTTAATTTTGTTATTTTATATTTCTTTCGCTTCTTCCACATTCATACATCGAGTCATGCACGCACTTCGGTTTCGAGTACTTAAGATTCGGCCCTTTTCCAGTATTTCTCCGATTTGACACGAAAAAGTACGCCTAGGGCGGCCCCTTCCGACCCGTCCTCTCACTTTCGATCTGTACATATCTTTCGTCAATCTTCTTTCATCCATCCTTTCCAAATTACCGAACCAATAATACATAATATAACGAATAATATATAAGTAATCAAAAAATATTAATTTACCGGCAGTTACGAGTTTGAAGACCGTTATTAAAGTTACCTGATTCCCCTTATACTTGATGAGTTCCTTCAACCGATCCACGATGTACAGGAACCCGTCCTCATCACAGTACCCAATGTCTCCAGTCCTGAAGAAACCCTCGTCATCCAGCTCCTCCCCCATGTCCTTGCCGATATAGCTCTTCATCAGGGTGACGCTCTTGATGCAAACTTCGCCTTGCTGAAGAGGCCCTAAGGTTTTTCTGGTTTCCAAGTCTGCAATCTGAAACAAATGAATGTGTACAGTCAACCAATTTGATTCCTAGGCCACTATGGACTTTGTCAACGTGACGTTGTAAACCAAATCATAGGGAGTCTCTTACGATATATTTTTTTTTAGTAATCCTTGTTAAATGTAGTATTTAGAGCTGGCAGTTAAACATGGAAAACAATGCCCACCTCTAGCAGCATAGCAGATGTACCCTTTTCATTGCGTTTTTCATCACATTTTCAAACATTTCCTGCGTTACCTCAGTGACTGTGTCTTGTTTTTTTTTTTAATTGCCGAAGGTTCATTGGCCTGTTAGCATAGACACGTTCCTTTAGATAGCCCCACAGAAAAAAGTCAGGGGCTGTTAAATCAGGCGATCTTGGGGGTAAATCAATGTCACCGTTTCTCGAAATTAATCGACCGGGAAACGTTCTTTTTAATGTTTTTATTGTGGCTCGTGCCGTGTGACACGTTGTTCCGTCGTAAAACGATCCATAACAAATTTGCCATATCTACTCAAAGTAATTTTCATGCAACAACTCTGCCCTACTTTAGCTAAAAAAGGGTTAACTCCAAGTAGTCGATTTTGAGATATCGTCAAAAAATGTGGGGATTGACGTCTCTAAAAAACTATGTAAGATGGAGCAAACTTTCTTAGAGACAAAAGTACCTAATTTTTACTCCTACCATGTGCCATTATTTCCATCGGATATTATTGTCAAATATAGTACCTAAAATCCCTTTTTTTAATCAAGCTAAGCATTTTATTTCTAATGTTGGACTAATTACTGCACTAAAACAGGGTTAACCATACCTTAACTGACTTTAAGCGTAGTAATATCGTGTAACTGTATCTACCAAAAAATGTATTAGAAGTTATTCAACAATGCTTAGCTATAAAGTAGTTAAGCTGGTTAACTGTTTTCTTACTAAGTATTTTAAGGAAAAGAGCGTCACAATCCTAGATAACAAAATGGCTAAGGTATCGTAACCTTTATTTAGCTAAAAATCATACGTATTTATTTGTATAACACCATGAATATATGCGATAATACTTAGCTAAAAGAAAGTTAAGAAAACGTCGTTCGTAGTTAACCCTATTATAGATTAGCAAAGATTAATGATAAGTTGAGAAAAAAAATGCTATATCGTAAAATCGTATATTTTATCAAAAGTTAAAATTATAAAAATAAATTCTCTTCGAGAAAATTAAACAAAATTCAAAGGACCATGGGCAACTTAGTATGGAGCTTGGACCCAGAACCCCAACACAGCTGAGAGTTAGGTCATTAAAAGGATCTATAAATATACTTCATTTTGTTCTATAGGCACCAAGTTGTATTCCATTGCAGAAACGAGATATTCATATTTCAGTCAGTGTGTATGTATAAGGTCTATAAACGGGTTTCTCTTAATGATAGGCTATTATACCATACCAATCATTAATAGATAGGATAAGAATATAAAAGCGATACACAGAAAATAATAAGTAGGTACTAAAACAAGAGAAAGATAACAGGCGGTCTAATCGCTAAAAAGCGATCTCTTCCAGACAACCTTTAGGTAGCGGAAAAAAGTTAAATTGACATGACAGAACCGAGAGTTTGACGTTTGATTATTTTATTTATTAATATAAACAGTATTTACAGCAAGTTAATGTGATCTTATTATTCTCATCCCATACGCCATAATAAAAAAATGCCATAGTTAATATTAATCGACAGGTGACATAGGTATTTAAGTACCAATGATACACTACGAGTATAACACTTGAAAATATTATTTTTACGCATAAGATAGCGAAGATAAACTACTTCAAACGTCTTTAAATGCGTTTATGTAGATAATTGATCAAGATATTTAAAAAAATATGACTAGTTAACCCACGACTACCTTCCACGACCACGAATACCTTCACATACATATACATACATTTATTGTTTGTTACATACCCTCCAAAATGTTAAATACCCTAGCCACAGATTCTTCATAGTTCGTTTTCACTCTAAATTAAAAAATGAATATCTCCGTTCTGCAATGGAATTCGACTTTGTGCCCATATAATTAAATAAAGTAGATTTAAAGACCTATTTAATAGCCCAATTCTCATGTCTGTTGGTTCTGGGTCCATTTTGACGCATGGTCCTTTCACTTAATCAAAGGCACAATAGGTAACAAATTAGTGTCACATAACTGTTAAAATAAGAAACAATTAAAATGAATTTTACACTTAAAAATATTTAAAAAAACATGAGATCACTAAAAACACATTACAATCATTTTAAATTCAATTTCAATTTCAAACATTACAGTAATCAAATTAAACTGAGTCTTAATTTGATTACTGTAATGTTTGAATTTGAAAACTATAATGAATTCAACTGAGATCAATAAAAATCACAAAACTACAAACTATTATTTATTTGTGATCACTAGGAGGTAGATTGGCTGTGTTCTGCAGATTAAAATATCATCTTTTACCGGACAAAATAGACCAAATCAAGTACTTTGGCGGCTTTCGACATTATAGAACCCACATAATCGTAATTGGCGGTTTTATACATAATGGTATACTTAAATTCAATGAATCGACGTGGAAAAATAAGTCACTTTCAACATAACTAAGGTTAAAAATTCTAATTAACGATGGCATAGCTAACTCATTTTCCGAAAAAAAAAAGTCTGGTCTCTTTCTACATAAGGTCATAGTGTCTCTACGTCATCGAGGGTGGGAGCGCACGCTCGCTGTGTCGCCATGAACCGACGCGTAAGTATGATTTCTATTGTAGGTAACTTAATTTTAATATCCTTTTATGGTTGCGATATATTATGATCTACATGTGTGCCGCTAACTAGTTATCTGTGTAAAATATTATTATGACAGAGAATAAAAACGGTAAAAATCTCTCGACGGAGAGAAATAGGTATTTACCAACCAACATGTTTTATTTTGTGAAGTGGCAGGTTAGTAAATGCTACTGTTCTGTGGTGACTTAAATTATTGTATCAAATTCAGTATGAAATTCAGGTGGACCATGCGTTATGTCACTTAACTACCTACCCCTACTGGGCGCCTGTCGTATCGCATAACATTTTTGGTCCTAAAAATGTTTGGCCGAGAATGTTTGGCATACTGTTGAATGGCATACTACTCGTTTGTCCTAATAATTTTTGCGCATACTCATTTAACGTCCTAAAGCAAGTTTGTCCTAATATTGATAACTCTAAAGTCTAATTACCTAAAGCATAATATTCCTAACATGAATTGTCCTAATAATTATTTTGCCTATTATTAAACTGGCTACAATTATAGCACCTAAACTAAACTATGGTAGGCGTGAAGTCAGAATCGTTACGTATTCTAACTTCAGGCAGGTCAGATTTCGCTTAGGTTAGGTACGACGACGAGCGAAGCGAGGAGGAGTGTTAGGTGGAACTGTGACCCTAACGAGCGAGTGAAACGCCAGAACCAACAAGTTTGACAAGGTTAGGTTTTGCTAGGCGTCAACTTTTAGCTCTGCTTGCTAAAAAGATTTATGCTTAATGACATGTAGTCAAAACAATTTTGGCACATTTAATATTAGGAATATTACAATTATGCACATCAATCATTCGACAGTTGAATCTTAGCCACATCTAGCCACACGTTATTAGGACAAAAGACGTTATGCGACACAACGATAGGACTAATAATTGTATGCCATTCGATATAGACCCACTCCTACTTCCTACTTCGACTGACAGCGGGCTTAATTTAAATTACTTTATTTCTTACCTAGCTGAGGTTTAGCTATCATTATTTTCATGTTTTGTAGGTGATTATTGAGAATTATTATTTGATTTGTTGTGTAGGTCTATATAGTTTTTGTTTTGAATGACAATAATTATGCAGTTTAATTTACCTACTGTATGGTTGCAACATCGTTATGTTGCTTTGAAATTAAAGAGTGTAAGTTAATTGGTTTACTCAGTGATTTAATGTCATCATGTTTAGTACAAAGATATCATGATTGCTATTATTTGTTTTAATCAATTACTTACTTGTATTATTTGACACAAGTTTTTTCGTAATCAGACCCAAGAATAACTCGATATGTAACATTAGTCACGATTTAAATTACGTTTTTATTTTGTGATAAATGATGCAACTCATTAAAAATCCTTAAATTATGTCCGTTTGTTTTAAGAAATATTACTAATTCAATTCCCTACAACTTGTGTATACAGGTTAGGCCTCTAACTCAAGAAATAAGAGAAAAATGTAGGTTTCAAAAAAAAGTTGTATCAGTCATCACCAGAGCTCCTTGATTACACTTTTTTGTGTGAAATAATACAATTCGAGTTGTATCATCTTACACGGGTTAAATAAATCAATGTGAAATGTAAAATGATACATTATGGACGTTTCTTTGAATATCTCAAAATCTATAACTAGTATCATTATTTTTGTCAAACCAGTTAATAAAATGATATTATATGTTATCAAAATCGGTAGCAATGTTAAAAAAAAACTTGTTTTCGCTCTCCTGAAAAATCGTGTTTTTCGAGTTGTATCACTTGTCACAGGAGGCACAGAATTATTTGTGCATCCGCCGTCGTTGCGAACTGCAGATAACCCATTTCTAGCCAAGCAATGTGGTTTAACCCTATTTAAACTAAGGATGATTATGAAATATTCGTGTAATTTTGATTTAAAAGACAGTGATTGGTTGTTTAGATTTTTTACGGTGTATATAAAACATATGTTTTACTTAGCTTAAAAAGGGTTAAAGGTTTTTAACTGATTTTTAACGAAGTATCTTATTGTTAACTTATTTATAATTTAGTTTTTAACGAACATTTACTTAAACTTTACGAGCCTTTATCAAAGTAAAAGTACCTTGACTTAATTTAAGTCTAGGATAAATAGATAACTTTATTTTAGCTAAGCAAATTATATAAAATTAACTAAACTTTACCAAGTTAAGTGCCTTTTGCCCTCTTTCAAACTAGCTTTGTGGTTTAACTTATTTCTAATCAAGTAAATCTTAAAAATTGTGTCACTTAACTGTTCACCGACAACCTGTATCTCCGTAACTAATAACGATAGAAGAATGTTTCTTAGAACGAAATGTAGAGAATTTTGCGCTTTGTAATTTTGCATCATTAACTCAAAACCGACCAAATGTGGGTTAACCCTTTTTTAGCTAAAGTACGGCAGAACTGTCATATTTACCGCCAAAACAAAATGGCGGCAAAAAAAAGTTGTATACCTCCAAATTGGCCACCCTGTTCAAGCAGAGCGACGCGACGCGATAGCCTAGTTGGTAGTGACGCTGCCTACGAAGCTAGAGGTCCTGGGTTCAAATCCCGGTAAGGGCAGATATTTGTGTGATGAGTGCGAATATTTGTTCCTGAGTCATGGATGTTTTCTATGTATTTAAGTATATATTTCTCTATATAAGTATTTATATCGTTGTCTAGTACCCATATTACAAGCCTAGAGCTTAGTTTGGGACTAGGTCAATTGGTGTGACATAGTCCCCTGATATTATTATTATTATTATTATTAGAAAGGCAAGAAAAAAAAAGCTAAGCAGAATAACATGCTCAAAATGATCTAGACACGACGTATTCTCTTGACAATAGAGTCGAGTGCAGATCATTTTGGCCTCTTCGGTTGCTTAGATACTTCTGCTGCTGACTGTACGTGCGAATACATTACCTTGACTACACATCCGCTAATGATAGGTCCCACGCTTTTGGGTTTCGCTGTCTTCCCATTGGTAAAATCCTTCGCCACCGCCAGGGTAGACTCCGTCATACCATAGCCTCCAAGTATTCCTATTAGACCGGGAAACCTAGAATCATCATCACCATCATCATCATCATTATCATCATTATCATTATAATCATTATCATCATTATCGTCATCATTATCATCATCATTATCATCATCACCATCATCATCATTATCATCACCATCATCATCATCATCATCATCATCTTGCCCTTATTGAATCCTATTCTACTATAATTTCCCACTAATATTATAAATGCGCTAGTTTGTTTGTGCGTTGGCTGGACGGATTTGGATGAAATTTGACTTTTCATCCGGGAAAATTCGAAGTTTCCCTAAGAAATAACAAAGTTTTTTTTTTAAAGATTTAAATTTGATAAAGACCTAACGTTTTGATTGACCATCGATGTGTATTGTGATTGGTGGATTTAATTTGGTGAAGTATTTTGATTGGTCAAATTAAAACGTTTTGTAAATGTAAATCATTCTATTTTTCATTCCGTAAATTTCAAAACAAACATATTTGTCATTTTCTTGTTTCCAGTTCGTTTGTTGTTCGTACGTTATTTGGCTTAATTTTGCATTTCAAACCTAGTCGTAGAAAAAGTATTGTATGCAACGGTGTACAACTAAGTCAAAAACACTCGTGGCATATTTTTTGCCACACGTCTTTTTTGACCTGTCTTATACAACTGTTGCATAAACTATTATTTCACCAGAACCCCAGCCTTTGCCAAGTTACCTGGCTTTAACAGCTGGTAGGATGTTCGCCGGCAGCGGCGCCGCTCCACAAGTGAAGAACTTCAGTGAAGAGACGTCGTACTGGACGTCTGACTTGGTCAGGGCGATCAGCATTGGAGGAACCACCGTGAGACGGGTCACCTGGAACATCATCTTCATCAGGGCTATTTTTAATATTCTAACCCACGACACTAAACCTAGTTTGATAACACTACCAGATGGTATATCTAAATACATTTTGTAACGTCATTAAAGGGGGGACACGGAATGGAAATGCTGCAATGCGAAAAATCTGGCACAGCATTTTATTTAGTTATAAGTCCGATATATACAAGCAGTGGTTTTTCTTACGCAGGGTCTAATCCATGTCTTAAAGAGCGTGTTTTTTTTTTATAACATAGAGAAGATAAACGAGCACACAGGCCACCTGATGGTAAGTGGAAACTATGACCCATAGACATTCGCATTCATAAGACTGCAATCCAACCCTACGACTACAAATGCGTTGCCAACTGAGGACTAAGATGGAATGCCTCTATGCTAGTCATTTCACCGGCTGTCTTATTCCCAAACCGGAACACAACAATGCAAACACTGCTGTTTGGCGGTAGGTTATTGGATAAGATGGTGGCAGGGATCCGGACGGACCCTGCACAAGGTTCAACCACCCGCAAAATGTAAATGCAAATGTAATGTATGGGTTAATCCACATTTCTTAAGCCAGGTACTGAAGCGAGCTGTAACTATACCCGTTGCAGTAACAGTAACAAGCTTCTAGTGGATATGTCGTGGCGTGGCACTTTAGTACATCTTCGAACCCTACACTAACACCCTACATGTTCCGACATGCTCTTACCCGGATTTTTGTAAGTCCCACTGACCTTATACTTCTCAATGGTCCTCATAAACTGGCCGACCTCAAACTTAGGGAGTGTGACGACCTTCTGCCCGGTGGCGAGATTGATGAGGAGACCCATGAGCCCCAAGGCGTGGAACCAGGGGGTGACGCTGATGGTGACCGGGCTGGGATACTCTTCAGCCGGTTGAAATGCTGGTCTGAAACATGGTTTTATTTTATGCTAGAGGAGGTAAACAAGATACACTCAAAGAAGTTAGAGCCAACGTAGAGAGATTTTTTCTTGGTTAAGACTGCTAAGTGGCGCCCTCATTACTATTATTATGTTTTCTAATTAACTAAGGAATTTCCTTGAAATCAGACTATACGTTTTTGTAGCGCAAGTATAAGGTAACGGCACCTATTACCGTGGGAGTTAAGGTAGTTTTCAAATAAGAGCCAAATATTAAGGGTAACAAGACACCCTAACGACCGTTTTTTATTTTTTTATAAAAGTGTGTTTATTGAACTTTGTAATTTGCACCTTTATGGCCTCATTTTTGGTGATTATTTGGGATAAAATAAATGTTAAACCCAAAAAGTCGGGTTCTCCTAATACCGTGGTATTGGACGAGCTTTGACCCTATTACCGCGCATGAGGCTCCTATTACCGAGGGTAGAGGATTAATGTATTTTTGGTTCCGTACATTGAATATTAAATTTTTTGTTGTTTTTTTAGTGAAACTTAATTAAGTAATAAGACATTTAAAAGTGGAAAAAGGTATTTTTTTTATTAAAACTGCTTATTAAATCAAAATTATCTGGTGATAAACTAAAAAATATTAATAAAACAATAGTATAAACATACTTACACAAAGACCTTTATTAACATTCTGATAATTAAATAATCTGTCAAATCAAAATAAAATTAATCAGTTTGATATTGTTTTCTTCAAATTTTAGACGTTTGTTGTTGTTCTTTTTTTTAAATAATAAAACCCAGTCTACCAAATACTCGTTGTACCATCAGTTAGTACAACAGTTTTCGACGGGTAAGCTTTACTATCAAAAAATCGTTTAATTTTATTAAGGAATCCGAACTAAGGTACCCTAAAATTGATATTTCATTTACTGTCACACGGTAATAGGAGATAGTATAGGATCCTAACTCCGACCCATAAAAAACCTAAATACCTCGGAACTAGGTTCCCATACATCCTATTACCGAGGGTTATCTTTTCTTACCCACGGTAATAGGATAAAATCACGGTACTACAAAACCTAATTACGACCCATAAAAAAATAAAGCTATCGTGACGTTGGTTAAACAAATAAAACCTTAACATTTTAACCATCTTATAAAACCAAACTCATAAAACTAATAAGAACATCTTTAAATATATCTTTATATTTAAACGACTCAAACATTTAAGGCTTTCTATGGAAACAAGTAATATAGTGCTCTAGGTTTTGATAAAAAATAAGGCCTTTACTAGTATTTTTCATACCACGGAAATTGCTCTTTAACTGCTTAGATAGATAAAGTTTTTATCAACACTAAAAAAATTAATAACCGACAGCAGATATAAAAAATAAAGGCCATTGAACCTAAAGTACCATTTCAGCTATTACCGTGGTATACCTCGGATTTAGGAGCCATAGCAAAAAATGAAACCGATTACCGCGGTATTTAATATTCTAATTTTAACGTATTTCCAGACAAAAACACATAAAAATTGTATTTGAAAGTCGCAAAGAAAACAATAATCAATAAATTAAAAATCTTAGCATTAGGTTAGTCATTATAACTATTACGCAAATCACTAAATAAAATGTGAGTTCCCTTACGTGTGGCGTCTCGCGTTTCTATGGCACAAACTGCTCCTGCGCCGGCGTCGCGGATACTGGTGGTTTGCGAGTTGTTTATTTGATGCATAAATACTAGCGCTCAAAAAACCGGTAGTCTACAAACTGCTCTTTGCTCATGTAAAATAAGTTTCTTAGTGAGTAAATCGAGTTGTTTATAAAACGCATTTTTAAAAATACCGCGGTAATGGGTGCCGATTTTAGGGGGGGCGGTAATAGGTGCCCTTACCTTAAACACAATTTAGGGGATACGTAACAAACTTTAATAACAATTACCCTTTGAGTAGTCAGCTTAACGGAAAAAGGTGGCCACTTTTTTCCGTTAAGGTGATAACTCGAAGGTGAATTGTTATTAAACTATGTGATACCCTATAAGTTGTGTTTTCATTTGAAGTACAAAAACCTACTGACCAATTTCAAGAAAATACTTTAGTTTATTAGAAAACACAAAAATAGTAATGAGGGCGCCACTGTACATTCGGCGTACGCTTGGCGCAGTCTTAAGGTCGTATGGAATAAAGAATATTATGATTTTCAAATTTAAATTTAAATTCAGTATAGTGTTTGAATCTTGGGCAGGTTCCGTCTAAAACGCTACCATCGTCTTCCTTTAACCTATCTCCAACCAGTAGTGTTGGCCACGTATTCAAAGTTTTTGTGTTGCAGTCTTGTAATACTCTCGACAATGCAAATGTCCATGGGTCACAGACACTTACCATCAGGTGGCCTGTGTGCTCGTATGCCTTCTCCTTGATTAAAAAAAGCCCTTTAAGGATACTCACAGAAGAAGTGTAGTTATAACGTTTAGATGCGTCAGCTCAACTCCTTTAGGAAGTCCCGTGGTACCACTAGAATACAATATGAAGACAGTATCTTCTTGGCCTTTTACATCTGGTACTTCTAAGTCCTCAATTCTAAAATTGTCTTTGACTAAATCGTTATAGGCGATGGTGTTTGGAATTCTTTCGTCACCAAATGTAATGATCTTCTTCACAAACTTCTGGGCTGCGAAGGTTTTTCCGTGTATTTGGTAGCAGTTTGATGAAGCGATGATGTATTTTGGTTTCGAGATGTTCAGCGTGTGTGTTAGTTCACCTAAAGAGGAAACAGAAAGTATAATACATTTTGTTTAAAAAGGTTCTAAATATTTTTTCATATATTATACTCTGAAAGTAGACCTTTGTTTTATCTTAGAAAACTGGGATGAAATTGATACATGTCCACCCTAGGGATGAAAAGTAATTGCATGTTTAAATAAAGTACCAGGATCGCAGCGGTAATTAGGAGGTGCGTAGCGCAACTTATATCGCACGACACAGCGCGGGTGTCTCCCACACGTCACAGCAATGTATAGTCTTTATTATTTCTAGCGAGCCGATCTTCTACACAAAGGCCATTGTTATTATCATTCTTTGTGTCCGTAACCGCAAGCCGATTACATTCAAAAAAGTTAGAACTACATTGAATGTCCATAGAATTAACCCAACCAACCAACCCTATCCTCTTAGTCAGTAGGTTTAAAATGTAAAGTGTCAGGATACAGATATGTCTTTATTATTTGAACCGGTCTTATTCCCTACCCAATACTACCATCTTCTGTCGCCAGGGTTGTACTTTACATTTTAAACCTACTGACTAAGAGGATAGGGTTGATAATTCTATGGACATTCAATGTAGTTCTAACTTTTTTGTATGTAATCGGCTTGCGGTTACGGACACAAAGAAAGATAATAGTATTGTACACAAACAATGGCCTTTGTGTAGAAGATCGGCTCGCTAGAAATAATAAAGACTATACTTTTAATGTTTATGCACTCCTAGTATTTCATGCTATATTTATTTCTCAAAAATGTGATAAATAACTTTTTTTTTACTTTCCTCATAATTGAAATGAAAGTATCAACTGCACCCTCGAACTATAGGCGCACTCGTTATCGCTCGTGCAGCCTGAATATCTAAGGCTGCAATTTGTCACTTTTATCCCTTGGTTTAACAATCTACTATTACAAGCTTTCATTTAACTTCCGAGACCATCATCATCATATTTAATTATGTTTGTACGCTGTCCGTCCGTCCGAAAACCAGCGAAGACACATTACCTTAGTTGGTAGTGACCCTGCCTACGAAGCTAGCGGTCCTGGGTTCAAATCCCGGTAAGGGCAGAAATTTGTGTGATGATCGCCAATATTTGTTCCTGAGTCATGGATGTTTTCTATGTATTTAATTATGTACATATTTGTCTTTGTAAATATTTATATCGTTGTCTAGTACCCATAGTACAAGCCTAGAGCTTAGTTTGGGACTAGGTCAATTGGTGTGACATTGTATCATGACCAGTGATCGGAGTTGGTAGTGCCATTTTGCGGGACTTCGGTACGTAAGATTAGTATGGCCCCGGGATTTGATATGAAAAAAATTAAGTTTGCGTTTAAAAAATATTTAAAGAACATGTAATGTGAAATGATGTATGGAAAATGTGCGTTCAGATAAATGCCCTGAATAAAAGTGTCTATAGTTGCTACCACTGTTATCGAGTCCCTTTCAATATTTCGACTGATTTTGTACTAGATAGCAAAGTAGTAGTACTTTAATAAGTTCCAGTTATCCTCTATCTTTTTTTTTTTTTTTTTTCAATTTATTTATTTAATCAATAAACGTATCTACAATTCAAATTTAAAAACTAAACTTATTTTAATTAAAATAAAACTAAGCTACTGAAAAATTAAAGATTAAAATAAAAATCACCACTACAAAAAGAATACCCCCTCTAGCAGGTCCGCGCGCGGCATAGTCCCTATAACACTGGCTGCATTACCTCTCTGGATAGCTAGCCCAATCCTTTGGGAGAGGTAAGAAACAGCTCTAGGATCTCCGGAGGCGTCTATGAGCCGGGATGATAGGGCCTTTACAAAACTTTTCATATCGGCTGACCAAGGTCCCATAGTCTCTACTGCAAGCGCCATAAATTCGTAATTATTTAATAAAGATGAATATTTGCGGCGCTTGATTGTTTGGGCCTGATCAGATCTATCTATTTAAACAATTGACATTAGTTTAAACCTATTTGGTGATAAGCTGACCAGTTAAATAGAGATAAAACGATTGCAGTGTCAACTTAACATGCAACTAAAATTTCGAAAAAAAGTAAGGAATAAAAGATGTTAAATAAATTTAATAATGTTCATTTCATATAGTGATGTTGATGTTTTATGTTTTATTCAATGATTGTATTATTGACAATTGTAACTGTAATATTAAATGAATGATGTATTTATAATGACAAAAAAAAATACTTTTGCGTTTTGAAGATATTTTTATTGTGTAAAAATACGAATCCCGGAATCCCAAGTCTTATCCATGTTATTTCCAATGTTTAAGGTCATTCACCCAAAATGGCACTACCTATTACGATCATTGATCATGATATAAAAAAAAATCGCACACATTGTTTACTTTTTGTATAACCCATATTGAGCGGCGTCATAACAGCGCCTGCGCAGGTCACCCCCACCACCGCGCTCCACACATCCTGACGGTTCTCCGAGCATATCGCGACCACGTCTCCCTGTCGCACGCCCAGGCGAGTGAGCGAGACGGCTAGGGACACCGCCCCGCGGCCTAGCTGTCCGTATGTCACGGAAGAGGATGTTGATTCGTCGATCTGAAAAAAAAAAAGTAATATTATGTATACCGGATCACTTCGTGTACCCGAATTTCATTTGCCATAATTGTGTCACTTGCCATAATGTTAATTTGCTATAAAGGCATTTTTTCTGAAACTGTAAACCTTTCAGGTAATTTTTACAAGGTTAGGTTTGTTTTATAACAATACTGAATAGTTCACGATTTCAGAAAAAATGCCTTTATGGCGAATGAATATTATGGCAAGTGATAGAATTATGGCAAATGACTTTCGGGCAAACGACAGAGAACCTATGTATACACGTTCTTCACTAATACGTAGTTTTTTTTTGCGCCCTTGATTTGGATAAGATATTGTTAAGGGCTTACCGAGAGAGAGGGAGGGTGGGCAGATGAGGGAAGGGAGACAGAAGGAGGACAGGGGGGGGGGGGGGGCTGGTCCCTTGATTTCGGCTGTATAGTTTTATTTCTATGTATAGATAGAGCAAAATTTCTAATTACCCGTCTAATAGGCATTCTCAAAATAAACTACTTTATTATAGTGACCCATCGATAATACGTAAATCCTGTCACAATGAAGTTTCTTAATATTGAACATATTTTTATATTAGTATTGTTATGGTTTTTCTAATGTACAATAATGTGTTTACATACATACATACATACATACATACATACAAAATGTCGACTGCAGTAGAAGAATGCTGTTATTACTTTTCCTTTAAACGCGACATATTAACCTTTAGTCGCATCTCGTAGCCACATTTGGTACCTGGTTTCGAAATGGGAAAAATAATCCCGTTTCGAAGCTAACTGTGAAACGGGAATAATTTAGTCCCATCTCGTAGCCAGGTTTAGTAGCCAGTTTCGAAGTAGAAAAAGCATTCCCATTTCATATCTGGCTACGAAACGGGAAAATTTATTTCCCAATTTGAAGCTGGCTACCAAACATGGCTACGAGATGGGAAAACATTCCCATTTCATATCTGGCTACGAAACGGGAAAATGCATTTCCCAATTAGAAGCTGGCTACCAAACCTGGCTACGAGATGGGAAAAGCATTCCTATTTCATTTATCTGGCTACGAAACGGGAAAATGCATTTCCCAATTTGAAGCTGGCTACCAAATATGGCTACAAGATGGGAAAAGTATTCCCATTTCATATTTGGCTACGAAACAGGAAAATGCATTTCCCAATTTGAAGCTGGCTACCAAACCTGGCTACGAGATGGGAAAAGTATTCTTATTTCATATCTGGTTACGAAACGGGAAAATTAACTTCCCAATTTGAAGCTGGCTACCAAATCTGGCTCTACGAGATGGGACTAAAGGCATATTAACATTGACTCATTGTGCACGGGAGTTCGCTTCGAAGACCGGCTACATAAGCCATCTTCGGGTGCACCAGCGCCCGACTGACTAACACCCGTATTTTATAGACAAGTAAAGTAATTACTTGAGTAAAAGTAATGACTAAAGTAACGATTTTTATATGACTTTTGACACTACTAATACTCAAGTAATTACTTTTCTTGATTATAAATACGGGTGTAAGAGTCGAAGTGGTCGCCATGGCCGAAAACGGGCGGAAAGATCATCATCACCATTAAGCGCGTAGGCGGTGAGGAGTAATATGCTGGCTCGCAGGTTTGCTCGATGCTCACATCAAGTAAAGATAACGCTATTCAAAGCGTATACTCAGTCTTTTTACTCGAGCAGTCTGTGGGTTCGGTATACGAAACGCGCTTACAGCGCCCTCCGTGTGCAATATAACAATGCCTTTAGAATGTTGTTGGGGCTACCTAGCCGGTGCAGCGCTTCAGGCATGTTTGCCGAAGCCCGCACGGATAGTTTTCAGGCGATCATCCGCAAGAAGATTGTATCTCTGCTTGGCCGAGTAAGGGCCAGTCACAACAGCATACTAAAGGTGATTGCTAGCAGGTTTGACTGCCCAATACTTGCACACTGGGTGGGGCAAATTAAAAGTATTGCTCAATTTGCCATCAAATAGTGCTCATTGGCGGTGATATGATGCAATGCATTCTTTCATTTATTAATTTTATATCTTGATTTAAGTATTTCACACACATTGTACCTACTAACACTATTATTAAGATCATGTATGTATACTAACAATTACTAGAGACTTTATGTCTGAAATAAAGAGTTTTATTATTATTTTATTATTATGTATGTCTTTACCAATCACGGAACTATGAGAGTCCCGGACCTTTGGAAGGCGTACATGGAGCCGAAGCCAACACGTAGAGGCCCTTTAGACAAGTTTAATTTAGTAAAGTGATGGGATACCAACCGGCGATTGTCCCTGAGTTCAAACTATAGAGGTATGCTCCCACGGACAACCACCAGTTAGTATAAGAGACTATTTAAGAAGGATGGGAACATTAATAATAAGTTCTATGAATGAACTGATATGGATTGGTGACCTAGGCTATTGATGAAACTATGGCGCCTGCCTGGCCAATGCTAATTACTTTGGTTGAAATGGCAGGCGGTGACTCGCCAACTCAATGGAATGGACCTCCCGAAATAGCCGCATATAGGTATATAGCAGCAGGGAGGCAACAGTTCCAGAGGGGCTAAGGGTGGAGAGGTGCTTCTGGACTTTAAACGACCATAAGGTGCCCACTCGCCACTTATGCAACACATCCACCCTTCGAGCATATAGCTCTTGCGACTCCACACTGACCGGCCAATAAAGGCAAGCCAGAGGTGAGGGTCTGTTCCTCGTCATTGTACACCGCAGCCGGCCGGTGAAGGCAAGCGTGAGGTGAGGAACAGGACCTACCCTCGGGAGCAATCAGGTACGTGGTGTCGCCACTCACCAACAGCTCGCCACTAGCTGCCCTGCGGCTAATTATTATTATTATTAACATGTTAATTTTAATCTGTGTTAAATACTTCCAACACTATCGCACGGGGCTTAGTATGGCTGCGTCTATATCGCGAGTCAACTGTGGATAAAGCATCCGTCACTTTTGGACACGTGTACTTATTTACCTGTCAGAAGGTGACGGATGCCTTATTCAAAATCTATCACGCGATAAACGCAGCCATATTAGGCCCCCTGTCTAACGATAGATGTATAAGGTAAACGTCCGAGTGCTCGACATGTCAACAGAAAATATTTGTCGTGATATTATGTTCATTTATAGGGTAAAGTCACCAGTGGTCCGCCAGAGACCTGTTAGTCAGCCTCTGCCTTTTCTTTGTATGAGAGAGTTTTGCAAATGCGATTGTCTCGCGCCGGATGCGACGTGAGACATGAGACATGACGTTCGTCTTGTCTCTGTCGACATGCGCACGCAACCTCGTAAGTTCGCTTTTCTTTCGCGTATTGCGTTCAAGATGAGTAGGAAAGTTTCCAAGGACTATAAAAATTTAAATTTTATGAGGTTTTCTGAAAAAACTCAAAAAAGAATGAGCCAACTAAGGAGTTTTTCTCTTAGTTGAGAAAAAATTTTTTTGGTTGGGTAAAGTAACCATTTTCCAGTCAGAGACCTGTTAGTCAGCCTCTGCCTATACTTTATATGAGTGGGAAGAGTACGAAACATATATTTCTCACTGTTTGCACTCTTATAAGGTCGACTACTGGTCTCTGGCTGACCACTGGTGCCTTTACCCTACATTAAACACAAATCTTTTTATGCGATTAAAATAACTTACATAATGATGAAAATAACTTACAATCGCAATTTCATCCAAGCGCAGCAAAAATCTGCTCAAAATGAATTCACCGAAATTGATTCTCATAGGCACATCCACATCACACGGGCCGTACACATAATTCGCGTTTTTCAACATTATAAAACTAGCCAACAATAAACTAATTATAATTGTAAATTACTTGGTATCTAATACGGTTCGTGCGTTTCCTATGACGCTACTACAACATATGATCAAATAGTAACTTTAGAACATTTTGTTAATCAATTTTATCATTCATATTGTTACTACTTTGAAACCACGTATCTCATATTTCGTGACGAACGATTTTAAACTTAAATGCTAATAGAGTTAAGTTCAAACTCTTACATCTCGAAGTGTCAGATACGAGCTTTTCTTAAGTAGTAACGATATTGTTTTAGTTAGGTAAAGGTCATCGCACATAACGCCTCGGAAGCGGATCGGCACTGCCAAAGTGGGTCTTGACATTAAGTGTTAATTATGATAAATTTTTCAGCAATACGCAAGGCTACCCGGCAATTGTTTTCAATCTAACCACAGAATGAAGCTGCTAAATTGAAAATGCACGCGCTAAAATGTGTTTTGTACGCTCTGACGGGACTACTTAAACTCGCCGCTTGGACATTCACTCGTCCGTGCGTCCGACCGTCGTTGTTGAGGGAATCACTACCCTGTTGACGTTTACCGCCTTGATTAGAGGACCTGTACCCTTACCATGTGTTACAATTAACGTACTCGCTGGCAAGTCGTAGCTCTGTCCCTCGCAGACCTCGCAGTATTCTTATAGAGTGCGGGGGACAGAGCATTCCACTCGCTAGCGAGTATTAACGGTAATTGTAACCCATGGTAAAGGTATTGAAATGTCAAGATGCCTAGATCGTAGAAAGTCATAGTAGTAATACGTCAAAGTCTCAGTACCACCAGGTTGTATAACACCATCATATTGTAAAGTCAAAGTCTTGAAATATCAAGATGCCTAGCTCGTAGAATATCAGAGTAGTAAGCTTGACGTTGTAAGACCTTGACGGTGTAAGACCTTGACGTTGTAAGACATTGACATTTTAAGACTACGGCGAGCGTACGCCAGATATACAGTGGCGCCCTCATTACTTTTATTGTGTTTTCTAACATACTAAAGTATTTTCTTGAAATTGGACGGTAAGTTTTTGTACTACAAACAAAAACACAACTTATAGGGTATATCTCATAGTTTGATAACAATTCACCAACGAGTTATCAACTTAACAGAAAAAAGTGGCCACCTTTTCCCGTTAAGCTGACTACTCAAAGGATAATTGTTATTAAAGTTTGTTACGTATCCCATAAATTGTGTTTTTACTTGCACTACAAAAACGTTTCGTCTGATTGCAAGGAAATTCTTTAGTTAATTAGAAAACATAATAATAGTAATGAAGGCGCCACAGGACGCTCGGCGGTTGCTCGGCGCAGTCTTAACCAAGAAAAAATTTCTCTACGTTGGCACTAATTTCTTTGAGTGTCTTGTTTACCCCCTCTAGCATAAAAAAAAACATGTTTCAGACCACCATTTCAACCGGCTGAAGAGTTTGCTCGGCGCAGTCTTAAGCACTTGACATTTCAAGACTTTGACTGTAAACGCTGGAACGCTGATTAGGTGTCGGAGGGCTTTAGTGTGCGACGACCGTTACCTCACGCGAACTCACGAAAATAAGATTAGCAATGTAAATTAAATACTCAAGTGATTAAATCTAATTAGATTGTATCTTATTTATGAGTGATAAGGCATTGGAATGTTGTATTTAATTGTACCTAATTTTTTCCCCAACAACAAAGAGGAGTGTTATCTAATTTACACACTTCATGTTATAAAGAGGAAATATTTGATTGTTTGTTTGGTTGCATTGAATAGGCTCCGAAACTATAGGACCGATTTGAAAACTTCTTACATACATACATACATAAACTCACGCCTTTATTCCCAGAGTGGGGTAGGCAGAGCTACAGAATTTCCAACAACTCTAAAAACTTGTTGATAATTCTGTAACCACATTTTGCACACTTAGGCGAAGATGTTTAACAGTATATTAGTGACAGGTTGCAAGCTCATCGCCTAACAGTACTACACGCCTTTATTACCTTAGTCGGCTTTTACGACCTCCACGGGAAGACTTGGAGTGGCACTATTCTAATCCGGCTACCACACGGGGGAAAACTTCTTTCACCATTATAACCCCACATTCTCCCTGGGGGGCTAGTATGGCTGCCTTTATCGCGTGACCAAATGTAGGTAACATATCCGTCACTTTCTGACACGTATATACGAGTAAGTAGGCTGATGAACATAGGCCATGTTTATTTTTGTGCGCGGACGCAGCGACTAAGAGCGTCCATTGGCTAAATCGCTTTACACTATGCTTTTTTTTTATGGCGTCGATAATGCAAACGAGCACACAGGCCACCTGATGGTAAGTGGAAACTGTGACCCATAGACATTCGCATTCACAAGACCGCAACGCAATCCTAAGACTGCAAACGCGTTGCCAACCCTGAGGACTAAGATGGAATGCCTCTATGCTAGTCATTTCACCGGCTGTCTAATCCCCAAATAGAAACAGAAAAATGCAAACACTGCTATTTGGCGGTAGGTTAATGGATAAGATGCCGACGGACCCTGCACAAGGTCCTACTACCAGCCTAAATTCAGTGTTTCTGACTGGTTTAGACTGGTACTGTTGGGCCTCGCTGTATAATATGCTAACTGCCTTAAAACTTGTCCTGTTTTAGAGTCCTTTTCATTTAGCACACTGAATTTAGCCAAGTCTAAAGCGGGCTTTAGTTTGGGACTAAACCAATAGGTGTGACATTGTCCTGGTATAAGGAATGCAATTTAACCGGTTAATGGCTGCTTTTATATGAAAATAGCCGATTAAAACCGGTTATAACCGGTTATTTGCGTTCCTTATATTTGTTTATGTTTATTTATCAAGTGCGTCATTGTAAATCCATACTTAGCTAACATTATAAATGCGAAGTGAACTCTATTTGTTTATGTGTCACTAATTTCTAGCTAAACTACTGAACCGATTTTAAAGAAATTTGGCATTGTTACAACTTGAACCCCGAGAAAGGATAACAGTACTATTTATTCCGGAAAAGTAAATAGTTTCCGAGGTAATAGCGAAATACATTCTACGCGGATGGAGCCGCGGACAACAGCTAGCTAGAGCATATTTTATAACATCATGAAGGTGAAAGAAAAAATGTTTTATCTGCCCTGTGACGACAGAATGTAGTTTTTTTTTTGATAAAGTCATAATTGCCCAGATAAGTTGAGTAAACAATAAATATTATCTTTCAGTGTAACCTGTACGTTCGTCGAGTAACTAACTAAGTACATGTACTATTAAAAAACGGATTATATTTTTTTCTGTAAGTGTTTTTTTAACCCTCGACGCAGAAAAGAGGGGTGTTATAAGTTTGACGTGTAAGTGTGTCTTTTAAACGGATGAACCAATTTGGATGCGGTTTTTTAATTTAAAAAACGGTTTTCTAGCGTTGGTTCTTAGACACATCCAAATCGGTTCATTCATAGTTGTAGTTCGACATTGGATTGTGCGTTAAATTAAGCTCCAGGACGACGGATGACGGATGCCTTATATCCAAACTTTTCCACGCGATAAACGGTATCTTCATGCTAGTTATTATATTCGTATTCCAATTGTATTATATTCGTATTCCAATTTGTTCAGCCCGAATCATAATCAAATGGTTCACGTAGCTTGGGCCTAAATGTCCAAACGTCAATGATATACCAATTTTACGACGAGGTTGCAGGCGAACGCTATAAGCATATACATACACAGAGTTATAAGTGATATAGAGCATCATGTTGAAGAATCCACTGTATCAGTACGGGTCCCAGGATCTCCAGCTCCCAGTGAATTTGAATTTCGGTGAATCCATACTGAGTAGACTTGTGGAGTTCAAGGAACGCACCATTGTAAGTGAAAACATACATAATAATAACAATACTTAGACAGTAATGGCCGAGTAAGAAACAATACGTTACAATAACATATCAAAGGCAATATAGCTTTAGCTTTACGAGTGGCTGCTACGAAGCTAGTGGTCCTGGGTTCGAATCCCGGTAATATTTGGTCCTGAGTAGGGAATGCAAATAACCGGTTATAACCGGTTTTAATCGGTTATTTTCATATAAAAGCAGCCATTAACCGGTTAAATTGCATTCCTTAGTCCTGAGTCATGGATGTTTTCTATCTATTAAAGTATATATTTATCGTTGTCTAGTAGCCATAGTACAAGCCTAGAGCTTAGTTTGGGACTAGGTCAATTGGTGTGAGATTGTCCCCTTATATTTATTTATTTATTTATTTATTAGAATAGAGGCCTTTTATTACATAGTAGCTGTTCTTGTGCCCACTTCAATGGGTAATAAACATTTTTTAAGATAAAATAAAAATAAAACGATAAAATATATTTATTCAGTAAGTAGGCCGCATGGGCACTTTTGCACGTCAAGGGTCTACTAGCGCTTCCCAAGAGGAGACCAATGCTGAGAAGAAACGCCGCAAGAAACTCGGCAGTCACTCGTTTTTTAACCATATTGAATACTACAATGATACCACTTAGTCTAGCATTATATTAAGCTATAAATATTAAATTAAATATAATATCAAATATCATGCGTAGTTCAGCAGGAAAACATGCCACAAATGTTACGTGAGAGATAAAGGAGAACAATAAAAAAAAAATCCAAGACAACCAAATAAAAATTTGATATGTTTTCCTACATCAACGGTGTCCCCTAGGCAAACTACTTTGCAATTTTACAAATTATCAATGACTAAGTTTCGGGTTTAGGCCAAGCATTTTTGACTGTTAGATAGTCCTCGAGTAACCTTTATATATTAACGACTTTTTTAAGTAAAAATAAAATATTAAAAAAAAAAGCCTTTTATTTCTTGCATTCATAAATTAAATTACATGCCGTTAAAAAAAACTTTTTTAAGTAAGTACCTAATTTTAAGTGCTGGAAAGGGTAATGTTAAAACTTCGCCAGATAATTTATTATAGAAATTAATGCATTGACCAACAAATTATTTATACATATAAGTACTTATTTGGGTTAATATATAACCTGTAGCCTATGACAAATAACGTGGCTTTCTATTGGTAAAATAATTTTCAAAATCGGTTCTGAAGATTCAGAGATTACCCCTTACAACGTCACGAACTTTACCTCTTTATAATATTAGCATTGATATAGATTAGATACATCGTGACTCGTGAGGGTATGTAACTTTATTACCATTTCATATTACAGGTCAATGGCCTTACCGATGAAAGTCTAACCTATGGCGAAATCGCCCAGCATTCGATGAACCTGGCCGTCTCTCTCACCCAACTAGGGGTCAGAAAGGGGAAGACTGTGGCCATGTGCTCTGAGAACAGATTGGAGTACTGGAGTGCCGTCATCGGCTCTATTTGTACTGGAGCTACTTTGACAGCTGTCAATCCGATGTACACTAAACGTAAGCATGTCTAAAACCGGGTAGTCACTAGCGAGCTGTTACTATTACCGTGGCAGTTACAGTAACGCTTTTAGTGGAGAACAGGCTCGCGATTGGGGTTTCCATATGGAAAAAAAATATGTCGTGGTAAAAATCCTGACATCACCCTAAAAATCCTGACATTTCTCGTAACAGAGAATTGGCTTAGCTTTAGCTTTACCGACGCCCCTGAAGTTTTAAGCAAAGAAATCGATTAAGATTTCTTTAGCTGTAATTTATCCTATTTTATATTGTTTTGAAAGAAATATTATTGATTTTGTTCATTATTTACAACTGCCTACGAAGCTAGCGGTCCTGGGTTCAAATCCCGGTAAGGGCAGATATTTGTGTGATGAGCGCGAATATTTGCTCCTGAGTCATGGATGTTTTCTATGTATTTAAAGTATATATTTCTCTATATAAGTATTTATATCGTTGTCTAGTACCCATAGTACAAGCCTAGAGCTTAGTTTGGGACTAGGTCAATTGGTGTGAGATTGTCCCCTTATATTTAGATTTATTCATTAAAACTGTGTAAACTTTCTAATTAATATTCCTAAAAATCTTGACACTGGAGAAGTCCGGCCGCCATCAGGACAAGGGGTCAAAAATCGTGACACGTACGGACAAATACTGAGGTATGGCAACATTTCTCGCGAGCTTTGCGGGTGGTAGGACCTTGTGCAGGGTCCGTCCGGATCGCTACCACCATCTTATCCATTAACCTACCGCTAAACAGCAGTGTTCGCATTGTTGTGATCCGGTTTGGGGATAAGACAGCGGGTGAAATGACTAGCATAGAGGCATTCCATCTTAGTCCTCAGGGTTGGCAACGCATTTGCAGTCTTAGGATTGCATTGCAGTCTTGTGAATGCGAATGTCTATGGGTCACAGTGTCCACTTACCATCAGGTGGCCTGTGTGCCCGTTTGTCTTCCCTATGCCATAAAAAAAAATAAAAAATAAAGAGCTACGTCCATCACCATGTTACGAGCAATAGATACAGTTACAGCTCACTAGTGAGTACCTACCCGGCTTTAGAGTAACTTCAGACGTGTTTTAACTCGAGGGTACTTAGTCGATAAACAAGATGTCGATTTAATTTATACATGTGCTTGAAAATCATACTATTCAGAGGCTCGATATCATATCTTCTATCGAGCATCTTAAGATAAGAGTACTCGTACTACCAGTGCAAGTCATTATACTAGAGCACGCTAGTCAATAATATTTGAGTTAAATTCCGCTACAACTCCAGTAATTTATAGTCGATATTTCCATCGAGTCGGTAATCTTATCGACAAACATGGACAAAACATTGATTGTTTATTATAACCATTTCAAAACATAAAAATGATCTTTTATTTCACAGGGGCACAACGTAAAATAAGTCATAACTTGTCACAAATAAGAACAAGTATTAAATGGACAATAACGTTACGTTTGACATTATGCTACATAGTAACATATGCTTCATTTTCTTTGCTTCCCTACTCACCCCGTTTTACCTATCTGCGGGTGGTAGGACCTTGTGCAGGGTCCGTCCGGATCGCTACCACCGTCTTATCCATTAACCTTCGCTAAACAGCAGTGTTCGCATTGTTGTGTTCCGGTTTGGGGATAAGACAGCCGGTGAAATGACTAGCATAGAGGCATTCCATCTTAGTCCTCAGGGTTGGCAACGCATTTGCAGTCTTAGGATTGCATTGCAGTCTTGCGAACGCGAATGTCTATGGGTCACAGTTTCCACTTACCATCAGGCGGCCTGTGTGCTCGTTTGTCTTTTCTAAGCCATAAAAAAAAGGTACGTTAAAAATTAAAATTAAAACAATAATTAACTTTACAGATGAAATAACCCACGTAATGGACATATCGAAACCAAGCTACGTGATCTGCTCGCCTGAAGCTTACAAGCGGCATCAAGGCACCTTCAGCTCGCTCCAATACATCCAAACTATCCTGGTCTTCGGGGACGAGAGGCTGCCCAACACGATCTCCGTCCGTGACCTGGTGTCAGCCCACCACGTGAAGTTCGAGGAGTTCCAGGTGAAAATGTTTTTCTAGCTTTTGCCGTTTGTTGATTTGCAAAGAACTTGCAACACAACCTACCCTAACATACGTAACCAATGGTTAAGGTAACCTGAAAACTATAAGGTTTCAGCAGAAATTAGCAATCGATCCAAAGTTTGTCGATATTTCAAGGGGATCCCAAAAAAATACCATATTCTGCTGTGTAAACAGTAAATAGATCAATTGCAAGATCAATTGTATCTCAATTCTTGTAAGATCATACTGTGTTTACTCTACTTTATTATTATATATTTTATATATTTATACTACTTTATTATTATATTTATTATATATTTTTATAATGTCTATGCCCTGAATGGCTTCAGGCCGCTTTTCATCTTTCAGGTCTTTACCACCCTCCCATATACCACCAGCTCTGCAGCCACCAGCTGCTCTGGGGGTAAGGACCGCTTTAGGATGATCTAGTGTTTACCTGGTTGTGTCACTAGGTGGCAGACGTGGACCCACTGCAGGACCCAATGCTCGTGCTGTACTCCTCTGGCACCACTGGGCTGCCGAAGGGAGTCATGTTGACGCACCTGAATGCTTTGATATCATGCCACAAGTAAGTAAGCTCTATCTGTTTCAATGTTCGTTCACCAAACCTTCTAATTTTTATACTCCACTACCAAAGGATGAGACCCTATGTCATCAGTTTCTTTTGCTGTTGACTGTACTTAATTTAGAATATATAAGTAGGTACCTAGAGAGAGGCCTATGTCCAGCAGTGGACTGCAGCGGGCTGATGATGATGATGATGATGATGAAGTACCTAGGTATAACACAAAAATGGTTAAACTTGACTGTGAACCCACTCTTTGCCAAGAAACCATTTGGTGATTTTTTTGAAATAAATAAATCAAAAACAATTTGTAAATAGCGACTCCATGTATTCTAGAACCACGTTATGTCACCTGCGGGCCTAGTATGATTGCGTTTATCCCGTGACAAAATATGGACAAAGCGTCCGTCACTCTCGTACTTATATACCTACTTACGTGTCAAAAAGTGACGGATGTTTTATTCACATTCTGTCATGCGATAAAAGGCCCTAGACTTTTGGTGACATAGCGTGGCTCTAGAATACATGGAGTCGCTACATATGTCCTAACAACCTAGGTCCTTGTGCAGGGTCCGTCCGGATCGCTACCACCATCTTATCCATTAACCTACCGCCTAACAGCAGTGTTCGCATTGTTGTGTTCCAGTTTGGGGATAAGACAGCCGGTGAAATGACTAGCATAGAGGCATTTCATCTTAATCCTCAAGGTTGGCAACGCATTTGCAGTCTTAGGATGTGTGTTAGGTGTCTTGTGAATGCGAATGTCTATGGGTCACAGCTTCCACTTACCATCAGGTGGCCTGTGTGCTCGTTTGTCTTCTCTATGCCATAAAAAAAGCCCTAATGATAACTTATCTTTCAGTAAGCTACTAGAGGACCAGTACCAGAAGTCGAAGTACCAGATTGTGACTCCATGGTTCCACGTGATGGGACTCATGACGACGCTTACATACTTCACCCATGGCTTCGAACTGGTGTTCCTCGCAAAGTATGATACGGAAGTGTATTTGCAGTGTATTGAGAAATACAAGGTACAGAAACTAACTTCGGACCATATCAAAAAAAAATGCTTGATGTCGTCAATATGGTTAAAGATGTCAAGTCATTTGTAACTTATAGGAGACTCAACCTTATTGCTGAAGAATATCAAATTGACTTTGGACCTAAATTCACAAATTTAAGTCTTTGACTGTACGTTACGTTCACGTCTTTGTCGTAGATGTCAGCGATCGAAATATGGTCGTCATTAGTGTCATTACTCTCAGTAATGTGGACATGACTCCACAAAGATTTTAATTTAACAAGAGTAGTGCCGTCAGAGCGAACAAAACACATTTTAGCGCGTGCATTCTCAATTAGGGGGCCTTATACGTTCGATCTGATCGACAGAAGCCATGCTGCTAAAAAGTGTTTTGTTCGCTCTGACAGGACTACTTAAACTCACCGCTGCGACATTCACTCGTTCGTTCGACCGACCCCGTTTTTGAGGGAATCACACCCCTGACATTCCTCAGGCTCATCGTATCTCAGTGGTGCCCCCAATGCTGGTGGCCCTGACGAAGCACCCTGGCCATCACAACACGAGCTCTGTCCGGTACATCTTCTCTGGGGCGGCTCCGCTGACGAAGGACACCATGGCACAAATCGTTAAGAAGTACGTATATGTATTATAAAAGTAATATACAGTCCCAGAACTTGATATAAATATTGCGGCATAAGGAAGCCATAACCATTATTTATGTGACCATTATATGTTATATGTGTAACCATTATAATTATGTAGAAGTATTAAATGTGACGTATATACATATTTATTGTAGAATCTACATACATACATACCTTCACGCCTTCATTCCCAGAGTGGGTAGGCAGGGCTACAGAATTCCCAACAACTCTAAAAACTTGCTGTTAATTCAATTATATATAATACTAGCGACCCGCCCTCGCTTCGCTTCGGTTTATATGAGTTTTCTGTAACACCCGTTCATAAAAAAATCAGTAGTTTTAAAGATCTAAGCATACATAGGGACAGACAGCGGAAAGCGACTTTGTTTTATACTATGTAGTGATAGTGATAATTTAATCGGTGTCTAATATCCATAGCACAAGCCTAGAGCTTAGTTTGGGACTAGATCAATTGGTGTGACATTGTCTCCGGATATTTATCCATGTAATGTTAGATTAGATAAGATGAGTTTGCATGTGTTTTATACAGGAACCTGTTTCTTTATTGCATACAAACCAATCCAAAGATAACTGTGGGTACAAGACCAACTATATACAACGATATAAATAAATTGAACAATACTTAGTTAGATACACATGCCTTGCCTTCCTTACATTTCTTCTATTTACATTTCTTTTACTCACATTTCTTTTACTTACATTTCTTCTACTTACATTTCTTTAACTTACATTTCTACTACTTACATTTCTTCTCCTTACATTTCCTCTACTTACATTTCTTCTACTTACACTACTTATATTTTTATTTTATTTTATATTCTTCAGGTTTCCGAATGCCAAAGCGGTGTTGCAGGGTTATGGTTCAACAGAGACCTCTAGCGGCGTGACGTTAGACCACAATACATCTCCAGTCCCTAAGCCTGGCAACTCGGGGAGAGTAAAGCCTGGAGTCATCATGAAGGTATTTATATTTTTGATGCCATTATTACATCATTATTTTTTGTATAGCATACTCTACTGTACTATAGTCTGTGTCAATTGAAATTGGATAAGATGAAAGCAAATCCAAACGTACCAATTTACTATTACATATTACTCGATAATCAGGAACTTTTAAAGATCAAGTGAGCTATTTGTAATGATTTATACGATAATCCATCATTTTACCGAAAATAATTTCATCGATTATCGTTTCCTATAATTCGCAGAATTTTATTACAACCTAAGACTTCATTATTTTATTTGTTCAACGATATAGTCGTTCATCGAATGGCTTTAACTTTAATAAAATTTTGGTCTAACGTAAGATTCAGTACTCAAAATTCTTATTACATAGAAAATCGTTTCACCTGTGTTACTATATTTAATAATAAATACGTTTCAACAACAGCACATTTTAATGCCCTATTTTGCGTCTGCGACGTATTATTATAAAACTAGAGAGTTAGGTACGACGACGAGCGCAGCGAGCAGGAGTGTTAGGTTTAACTGCGACCAAAACAGCCAGAACCGACTTCATTTGTTTCAATTTGCGTACAAAATATTAGGTGTTGAAATATTGTTCGTGGCAATGCTAAATTATAGTAACACGCTTGATGAAGATTTGAGGTTATTTGTCAAACAAACTCATGCCCGGTTCCTATATTCAAGAAACGAATCGTTTTCCTTACGTCTCGTTAAAACTTGACACATTTTGTACGTGGCAAATGTCAAATTTTAACGAGACGTAAGGAAAACGATTCGTTTCTTAAATATAGAAACCGGGCATCAATGGGCGAGAATAAGAAACACATTTACACCCTTTTAAAGCGCCATCGTAGCAGCCATTACAGTTTAGTTTTTCTCCTTCAGATCGTAGACATAGAAACTCGACAACCTCTCGGCCCCAACAAGTCCGGCGAGATTTGCATCAAAGGGGGGATGATCATGAAGGGGTACATTGGCAAAGACCTCCAGGAGGACGTGGATGAGGAGGGGTTCTTCAAAACCGGAGACGTTGGTTACTTCGACCAGGACGGGTACCTGTTCGTTGTGGATCGGCTGAAGGAGCTCATCAAATACAAGGGTTTTCAGGTTTTTTTTTTTTTATGGCTTCGAGTAGACAAACGAGCACACAGGCCACCTGATGGTAAGTGGAAACTGTGACCCATAGACATTCGCAATCACAAGACTGCAATGCAATCCTAAGACTGCAAATGCGTTGCCAACCCTGAGGCTAAGATTGAATGCCTCTATGCTAGTCATTTCACCGGCTGTCTTATCCCCAAACCGGAACACAACAATGCGAACACAGCTGTTTGGCGGTAGGTTAATGGATAAGATGGTGGTAGCGATCCGGACGGACCCTGCACAAGGTCCTACCACCCGCAAAACCCGCGTGTGCTTCTTCGTTTTATTTTCCAAGGTTTAGGTCCTTCCTTCTTTTATGAGCATAATCCTTTGATCAACGATTTATATCATAGTTATAAATACATATAGATAACACAGATGCGTCTACTTCGCGTGTCCGAATCCGGACTTAAGACTGCACCGAGCGTACGCCGGATGTACAGTGGCGCCCTCATTATTTTTACTGTGTTTTCTAATAAGTATTTTCTTGAAATTGGTTGGTAGGTTTTTGTACTACAAATGAAAACACAACTTATAAGGTATATCATATAGTTTAATATCAATTCACCTTCTAGTTATCAACTTAACGAAAAAAAGTGGCCACTATTTCCCGTTAAGCTGACTACTCAAAGGGTAATTGTTATTAAAGTTTATTACGTATCCCATAAATTGTGTTTTTACTTGCGCTACAAAAACGTATCGTCTGATTGCAAGGAAATTCTTTAGTTAATTAGAAAACACAATAATAGTAATGAGGGCGCCACTGGACGCTCAACGTTTGCTCGGTGCAGTCTTAACTTACCTGATGTGGGACTGGGCTGGCCATGTCTCCCGCATGCCGAACGAGCTGTGGGCCAAAGTCACCACAGAGTCGAAGCCCAACCACTCAAGACGGAAACGCGGCAAACCTCGTCGGCGATGGCGGGATGACTTGGATTCCTTTTTGAAGGACTGGCCAGAGATGGCAAAGAATAGATACATGGAAAAAGTCGGGGGAGGCCTTTGTCCAGCAGTGGGACACATCCGGCTCTTAATAATAATAATAAATTCGTTGCGTATATCACGGTACGTCAAAATTGACGCCATACTATGACACATTCTTTTGTTTACGCACCGTCTGCGAATTTTGAGCACCGGCGAGGAGAGCATGCGTCAAAAACGGTGCTAATACGACGCGTCACTGCGATTTCGTACCGTCACCGTTTTTTTAAGCATTGGTGTGGTCGCTGCTTTACTGGCTATAATTCGATCGTATTTTTTTTTACTTTGAATCAAGCATTGTTGAAATAAAAGTAAATGCGAGTTGGACATTTTCTAAACATTTTTTTTTTTTTTTTTTTTGCGGGTGGTAGGACCTTGTGCAGGGTCCGTCCGGATCGCTACCACCGTCTTATCCATTAACCTACCGCCAAACAGCAGTGTTCGCATTGTTGTGTTCCGGTTTGGGGATAAGACAGCCGGTGAAATGACTAGCATAGAGGCATTCCATCTTAGTCCTCAGGGTTGGCAACGCATTTGCAGTCTTAGGATTGCTCTGCAGTCTTGTGAATGCGAATGTCTATGGGTCACAGTTTCCACTTACCATCAGGTGGCCTGTGTGCTCGTTTGTCATCTCTATGCCATAAAAAAAAAAAAAAAAAAAAAAAAAACAAACCTCTGTTTAATCTCAGCCTTATTACTCTAGAGCATTTTTTTTACAATGAAATAGTGTGTACTTCCGATTCCGTTTTGTTAGTTACGAGTACCTACATCAACTATCAAATTATGGCAATATCGATAAACATTCTAAGGATGTATGTAGAGAATTTAATACTAAGATATACAGAGAATATCCAAGAACTGGGGCCACTTGCTTCGTTGGCAGGGTCACTACACTACCCACGAGGCTCGCGTCAAGTACATTGGAGTTCCACATTGTGGTTTTTGTGCAGGTGCCTCCGGCAGAGATTGAGGCAGTTCTGCTGCAGCACCCAGCAGTGCGTGATGCAGGCGTGGTGGGGCTACCAGATCCAGACGCTGGTGAGGTGCCATGTGCTTTCGTGGCTCTACAACCTGGTGCTGAGGCCAGCGGCGAAGAGTTGAAACAGTTCGTGGCAGAAAAGGTGAGTGACACGAAAGGTGCTGATTAAGACGATCACACATTCCAAAATAATTTGCTTTTGCATTAAAAATCTTATACTATTAGCTTCTAATTTTAAAATGCAACACTGACTCATTTTGGAATGTGTCCGTATTGTATTCAATGAACGAAGAATTAGTTACGTTACTTTAATGATCAAAAAATAAGACATTTATTCAGTAAGTACGCCGCACGGGCACTTTTACACGTCCAGAATCTTTCCAATAGGAGACCACTGTTGAGAAGAAACGCCGCGAGAAACTCAGTAGTCAGTCATTTTTTTTAAATATTTCAAACTACAATGATACTACTTAGTCTTGCAATATGTAAAGCTATAAATATTAAATTAAATCAAATATCAAGCAAAGCTATGTTTTGTAAACTAAACTAAACTAGTTTAGCAGAAAACATGTCATAGTACATTGTGTATTAAGGGTGGTAAAGAAAGAATTACAAACGAGAGTCTGTTAGAAGCCCGAAGCCGAAGGCTGAGGGCTTTAATGACTCGAGCTTTGTATTTCCTTTACCACCCGTGTAACATACAATGTTTTTCATCACAATTGCGAGGAAATGAAATAAAATCAGACAAAAGATCATATTTTTAACTTATTAGCGGCAGACCACAGATTATAGGATATGTCTCGGCAGACTACATCATTGTCTGTGACTTACCACAGATAATGTGAAACGGGTTCGGAGTCCGATTCTAGTGACAGTCGAGATCAATAGTTTATATGCGAGATTTTTAGGAAATTGTATGCTACTGACATTTCATCTCGAATGAAACTTCATATCGAATGGCACAAGAATTGGGGTCCTGACGTATTGTGATAGTTTGAGTACACGTGTAATATTTAAAAAAAAAGCTATTACGTACGTTAGAAGCGTAATGGTAAAAAAAGGCCCGCGGGTATTATTTTGGATTTACGGTCGATTTTTCTAGCATGTTAGGACACTATTTACGAGCAAGTGTGATGAAAAAAATATTACGAGAGAAACGGACGATGCATAATGACATTTCCGCTCCGTCAAAAAATATAAGGTGCTAACAAATTAGTCACGGATATTTTAAGAGATTAAAACAAACATTACATTACATTAAAACAATAAACTTTTAAGGAACCTTTGTATTATCATTGTATTGTTGTAATTTACCGAACAAAAAATATAAATTATAATTACTTAATCTTTAAAATAATCACCCCTATTATGAACCTGTCAAGATGTTTAACACTGTTTGTCAAAAGTTGTTTTTCGTTAATGTCATTATGATTCGACGGGAAAACTGTAAGTTATTAAATACAAGTGTCTGAATGATAGTTTAAACAGGCTCTAGATTGTCTAAAGAGGTCTTTAATTATCTTATTAACAGGGTGTTTTAACGTAGTAAATTTGTTTCCTAGTTTTCTCCAAAAAAAACATAAGAAAACATATGACGTTTCATACTTAAATGTGCTCAGAGAACCGAGTACTATAAACTGTAAAAACATCCGTGACTAATTTGTTAGCACCTTATATACTTCAATTAAAACCCCTGCTTCTCCACAGCTGTCCAACCCCAAGTGGCTGCGCGGCGGCGTGCGCTTCGTCCCTGCGATCCCGAAGAACCCCAGCGGGAAGATCCTTCGCCGCCAGCTCAAAGCTATGATTCAGGGGAAGAGCAAGCTATAGTGGTGGTAGGACCTGCCCCCTTATTTCACCATCTTGTTAATGTTTGTGTATTTCTATTTTTATTTATTTCATCTCGTCTAATTCTATTTTTCTTTAATGCTGCGCAATATTTTATAGATGGACATAGTGAAATCGTAAGGTTTCTATTTTTACTTTAATGATACAAAATGCAATAGTAAGATCGTTATCTAAATGTGTTGAATATTGTATAGAAAAATCGTTGGCCATATCGGACGCTAACTAAAATAAATTAAAGAATGTGAAAACAATGCTTTTTATTCATTTAGACGTCATGTTTCATGGTAAAATTTACTGCTTAAGACCTACACAATCGATAACTAAATGGAAATAGTGTTAGTTGTATTTTTCAAAACGTCCTGGTTCGATTCCAGAGCCGAGTACAAAGGTAGAGGTTTTTTTTAAATGTATTTATGCAGTTTTTCTTGTTATTAAAATCGATGACATGGTTCCTAAGAACAGATCTTCGTATGTCTTATAGTTCCAGACTTTCCCATACATACCGATCTGAATGAGCCACGTTGTATATCATCATCACTACATAGTATAAAACAAAGTCGCTTCCCGCTGTCTGTCCCTATGTATGCTTAGATCTTAAAAACTACGCAACGGATTTTGATGCGGTTTTTTTTAATAGATAGAGGGATTCATGAGGAAGGTTTATATGTATAATATTTTTTTATTTTATGTACTGGTGTTACAGAAAACTCATATAAACCGAAGCGAAGCGAGGGCGGGTCGGTAGTAGTTAATATAATTCTGTTCATTACGCTAAAATAAACTCCGTAACTAAAGTCAATTCCATCTGACTTATCAAATTTAGTAAATAATTAAAACGCCTATTTTTTGCTGAATAAAGCAACTAGAGACCACATTTTGCACACCATTTTCCTGATTTTACGTAGTTGGTTTTTTTCATGGCAAAATGGTAATTTTAGGCGAAAAGAGAGCACTTTTTGAGGTTATAAAAGTGTACACTAAATTACACGGAGTCAGATGGAATGAGGTACACGTCATCATAATGTTATATTATAACACACTTGAAGTATAAATTGCTGTGTTTTAACAGTAGGCGTTGTTATGAACAGGATAAAGAAAATACATATTTATCTAATGTTTATCTTTATCTTTGCATATTACAAAACAAAGTCACTTTCTACATCTGTCTTTCTGTCTTACTGTCGGTCTGCCTGTTATATTGGCTAACTTCTACTGGTGATAGACGGTCGAGTAAGTTGGCGTACTTGCGGCTCAGCGATCTTACTCGCCCGTGTGTCATCACTGTCACTGTCAGTGGGGCTAGTATGGTTGAGTGTTTCCAGCGTGATAAAATGTGGATAAAGCATCCGTCACTCTAGTACAGTCACGAGATTAAATTTTGCACCCATTTTAGGCCCTAAGTCAATCTGACATTCTACAACAATAAGGTGGAGTTTCCTAAAAGTGACAAATCAGGTCAGGTCAGGTCAGGTCAGGTTGGTCTTCTCTATGCCAGAAAAAAAAACTCTAATGACATTGACGACTTTAAGCATATTATTCATGAAATAGGTCCCAAATTAACGCTCGTGACTGTACTTATATACAGTCACGATCTTTAATTTGGTACCCACCTTAGGTCCAAAGTCAATCTGACATTCTACTACAATAAGGTTGAGTTTCCTAAAAGATACAAATGGCGTGACATCTCTAATGACATTGACGACTTCAAGCAATTTTTTTGTTGAAATGGGTCCCAAATTAACGATCGTGACCCTACGTGTCAAATCATGCGATAAACGCAGCCATGTGGGGCTAGGAGCAATGTTCGCATTGTTGTGTTCCGGTATGGGGATAAGACAAATGATGAAATTACTAGTATAGAGGCATTCCATCTCAGTCCTGAGGGTCGGCAACGCATTCGCAGTCTTAGGATTGCAGTCTTCAGTTTGTTATCCTGAGAATGCAAATGTCTATGGTCTCAGATCTCACTTATCATCAGGTGGCCTGTGTGCTTCTTCGCCATTTGCATGCCAAAAAACAAAATGGCTCATCCGTTCAAAAGCTACGGTGCCACAAACACACACAGACTTCCACTTCAAACTTATAACACCCCTCTTTTTTGCGTCGGGGGTTAAAAAAGTGCCTAATCAACTAGCGCGAGTCGGTTTTAGTACGTTGTCAGACTGAGAAAATCTTCTAAAACTGGAATTTAGAGTTTTAAAAGATTTTGCTTGATAGGTACCTAAATAGAGGTCAAAATTGTAAAATTACAGCGAAAGAAGATTATTTAATTCAGAGTTAATCGAGGAGTTATTAAGTAGAAACCCGAGCGTAGCGAGCATAGCGAGGGGTTCACGCGATATTGACCGTTATTACGTATTGCTTAACCTATGAGGAAAATGCTAACAAATTTTTCTAAAAAAAAGAAATTCTTACTTGGTTAACGAAACTCATACAAAATACAAAGCGTAAATTAGCTACTCCTCTCCATATTTTTAGTTTTATTTCCGAATAGGCGGAATAAAAATAAACAAAGTGTTGCCATAGCAACAGACTCTATTTTATTCCTAACCTTATGGCGCGGCGACCCAGACTCACACTTGACCACTTCTTCACCATTCGTTTACTTTTAAACGTTCTCAATAGATAGCGGTAAGTAGTTATGTAAGTAAACAACATTTCTCCGAACTTGTCTCGTTACTGGTCGATTTTCGTCACTCGAGTGGCCGGCGGAGACGCAGGCGCACTTTCGCTTTTTAAAAATCGAACGGTTTTGAAAATAGAACGCGACAACTTTAAATTTGGAGTTCGGTGATTCATTGGAGTGTGCGAACGGTAATCTAAAAACAGCCAGTGACATTTTAAAGCATTATCAGGCTGTGTTTATATTTAAATTCGGAATTTTATTGTTTTTATGTTATTAATAACCGGGACGAAGAAAGTGCGTAAAGAACAAGTTTCGTTACGGATGATTTAGAAAAAGAAACTATGTATAATATAATATTAACGGCCAGTAATATAATTATAATATTATGTCTAACAGTAAAAGTGCAAAGTGAATCTATGGACATAGTTAATAAAAATATGTATGACTCTAAAAACTTTTTTAATAAGAATGGTAATAATGTGATCTCAAAACTTATAAGTGAAAGTAAATTTAACTCTGAAATTGTTAAAAATATTGGTAAAGATAATGATGCCGTGAATCACTATGAAGATATAACAATATTGGACGAAAACGGACAGTTGAAGAATTTAAAATTTAAATCAGCTAGTAAAGTGGAATTAATACAAGATCAAATTACTAATGAAGAAGATAAAGACAATCAAATAGAAGTGCCTGTGAAACTCAGTGAGATAGACGAAGCAAAATATGAACTAAGTGGTCATAAGTCAAAATTCTTCGATGAAATTGGATGTAAGTATGCTATTTATGTTACTTAGTTGTGAACAAAAGTTACGCCAAGATGTATGAAAAGGTGTTGTAATTAGTTAAAAAAAAATGATTGATGATGTTCATTTGCAAATATTTTACAGAAAACACAAATAAAACGACTCTATTCGTGTTCTATTCGGTAAAACAATATTGCTATTGAAATTTTGTCGTATTGTTCGTGTTGACAATTCAATAACATGTCTAAAGTGATATAGGTTTACCTAGTAGAATAGAGCCTCCAAGATATATTTATGTGGTTGTAAATTGTGTCAAAATTAGAGACGGGCCGACTAGTCGACGACTAGTCGGGAAAGCCGACTATTCGGCATCATTTCTAGTCGGTGATTAGTCGGCGACTAGTCGGCTGACTCAAAATATAACACCAACTTTTTTTGTGACTATACCATATAAGTGCACCCTGAGAGTTGTGACAAGTTTGACATTTACTTCAGGTAACCATGCAGGTGCTCAAAAAATTACTTAAGACTGCGCCGAGCGTACGCCGGATGTACAGTGGCGCCCTCATTACTTTTATTGTGTTTTCTAATAAACTAAAGTATTTTCTTGAACTTGGACGAAATGTTTTTGTAGGTACAAATGAAAACACAACTTATAGGGTATATATATCACATAGTTTAATAACAATTCACCTTCGAGTTATCAACTTAACGGAAAAAAGTAGCCACCTTTTCCCGTTAAGCTGACTACTTAAAGGGTAATTGTTATTAAAGTTTGTTACGTATCCCATAAATTGTGTTTTTACTTGCACTACAAAAACATTTCGTCTGATTCCAAGGAAATTCTATAGTTAATTAGAAAACACAATAATAGTAATGAGGGCGCCACTGGACGCTCGGCGTTTGCTCGGTGCAGTCTTAAGACAGTGTTACTAATAATATAAATGCAAAATTTTGGCTGAATGGATTTGGGTGAAATTCGTCACAGAGATAGATGATAGTCTGTAATAGCTCATACGCTACTTTTATATCCCGGAAAATTGAACAGTTCCCGAGGAAATAGCGATAAACAACTTATATCCGAAAAGCTATTATTAAACTTACCCAATCCAAGTAGCAACTATAAACGAATAAAAACAAGTCGATTTCTAAATACTTTTGAACCAAAAGAATAATTGCTGATTACAAAACCAAAAGCAATATAACGTAACAACCTTTCTCGTATAATATGTTGTTATAAATCCCCATAATAACTTGGTATTTCATAATGTCAGTGAAAGTAGGATCCGGGTCTTAGGCCAGTTTCATAATGGTACGTTAGAAGAATTATACATTTTAAATGAGCATGACTCATGAAGAATTGGGGTTACCATACTGCCATATGTTTGCGAATTCTGTATTTGAAAACTGTCGGTTGACTTTTACCTGACAGGCACCAGTAATGGACAATTCACTCTTAATTCAAATTTTAAACGGTCCTAAATCGATTGTTGAAACACAAATTTGACGACGCGCTGGCCTAGTGGGTAGTGACCCTGCCTACGAAGCTAGCGGTCCTGGGTTCGAATCCCGGTAAGGGCAGATATTTGTGTGATGAGCGCGAATATTTGTTCCTGGTGGTAGGACCTTGTGCAGGGTCCGTCCGGATCGCTACCACCATCTTATCCATTAACCTACCGCCAAACAGCAGTGTTCGCATTGTTGTGTTCCGGTTTGGGGATAAGACAGCCGGTGAAATGACTAGCATAGAGGCATTCCATCTTAGTCCTCAGGGTTGGCAACGCATTTGCAGTCTTTGGATTGCATTGCAGTCTTGTGAATGCGAATGTCTATGGGTCACAGTTTCCACTTACCATCAGGTGGCCTGTGTGCTCGTTTGCCTTCTCTATGCCATAAAAAAAAAAAATAAAAAAAATTTTTGATGTTTTCTATGTATTTAAGTAAATATTTCTCTATATAAGTATTTATATCGTTGTCTAGTACCCATAGTACAAGCCTAGAGCTTAGTTTGGGACTAGGTCAATTGGTGTGAGATTTTCCCCTTATATTTAGATTTATATTTAAATGAATAACCCTTATATTCTGTAAAATAAGAATCAAGCTATCTAAAGATCGTAACCCTCGGGCCCATATTGAAAAACGGAGCTTGGCTGAGTGATCCGTTTCAAAACGGTTAAGGTATCCCACTTCTGAACGTAGAAAGCGAAAGAGATGTATGTCGGTTTGGCCCATTGGTTGGCTGGCAGAGAATGCTTTTACGCATTAAGTCCGCCATTTGTACTTACTTTGCGTATTGCGCAGTAAAGTTGAAATAAATATGGAAATAGTTTTCGTGCATTTCGATTACATTTTGAAGATCCAAATAATAAAAATAATAATCTTAAGGGTTAGCAAGAAGAGATCCCTTCTGGTTCTGGTTTTTCTTATGTACAATGAAGTGTTTATATACATATATTATTTGACGACGCGCTGGCCTAGTGGGTAGTGACGCTGCCTACGAAGCTAGCGGTCCTGGGTTCGAATCCCGGTAAGGGTAGATATTTGTATGATGAGCGCGAATATTTGTTCCTGAGTCATGGATGTTTTCTAATGTATTTAAGTATATATTTCTCTATATAAGTATTTATATCGTTGTCTAGTACCCATAGTACAAGCCTAGAGCTTAGTTTGGGACTAGGTCAATTGGTGTGAGATTGTCCCCTTATATTTATTTATTTATTTATTATTTATACTTACATAATTATAGACATAATGCGAAAAAGGTGTTGCGTGAAACTGACCACCTTTTGTTATTTTCAAAGCAACAATAACGAATGCTTTATAGGTTTTAAATATAAACTACATAGCATACATTAATTATAAATCATTCTTTTAATTTAAAAAAAAACTCTTCGATGTGACGACGGCCTTACATCAAACTTTCCCCAAGTCAACCTTCGCACTTGACATAACCCGTTAGGATATTACGTAATATATGGGTTTAGGCCACCAGTGGGAACCACATTTGTTATTATAATGAGCTAGTTATGTTGTTATTGTGGTATAAGAGACGTTTCGGTTTATGACGCTATCACACTTACGCATCTATAGAACGAAAGTGGCCTAATACGAAATCACAACTTTTGGTAGTGAGCTAAATAAGATTAAGAGGGGTGAAATCATTGTATATTATATTCGTCATTATTAAAATACTTAACTAAGGGCGCGTACACATAGCCATCCGTTTTACAGGTCCGTTATTTGATGGTGTATGTAGTTGTATGAGCGAGTTCACACATAATACCGGATTCCGGATCCAGTAAAAAAGAAGGTAGCGAGGAAAAATATCCGTTAAGAAGGATCCTGTAAAAACGGACGTTCTATGTGTACGCGCCCTTACCTTGAATCCTTTTAGCTGATTTTATGTAGTGGTTAATACGCTACTAAACCTGTTATTTATTTTTATTGTTGATTATTTTTCTCGCGTCGTAAGCTACAACTACCAAGTAGGTACAGATGTAGTAAATAATCCTTTCCCATCGTTTTTTGACGGATATGTTCGTATTTATCTAGCTTTCTCAATTAGCTTCAGTACCCATCAATACCCCCCCCTGACCCCTACCCTGATGTATGGTAGTGAATGATGGGTGTGGCAGGACAAGCATAAAAGTCGTGTTAATGCCGTTGAAATGCGCTCTTTCCGTAGTACCTATGTGTGGTGTGAAACTGATTGATAGAGTAAGGAATGAAAAAGTCAGAGAGAAATGTGGAATAAAAGAAGATGTATTGACTAAGATTGAAAAGGGCATGCTTCGATGGTTCGGTCATTTGGAAAGGATGGATGAAAGAAGATTGACGAAAGAGATATACAGATCGAAAGTGAGTGGACGGGTAGGAAGGGGCCGCCCTAGGCGTACTTTTTCGAGTCAAATCGGTGAAATACAAAGGGCCGAATCTTAAGAACCCGAAACCGACGTGCGTGCATGACTCGATGTATGAATGTGGAAGAAGCGAAAGAAATTTGTCAAGATCGTAGGAAGTGGAAAGAAGTGGTCTCTGCCTACCCCTCTGGGAAACAGGCGTGATTTAATGTATGTATGTATGTATATACCCTTCAATAAGCCAACTGAGAAAGCAAGATAAATACGAAGTTATCCGACCAAAAACGATGGGAAAGGATTATTCACTACATCTGTAACCGCGCCCTCGATATATTCGACCACATTGATTTCTTAGTTTCTTTTCATCATGCTAGAAAAATCGACCGTAAATCCAAAATAATACCCGCGGCCCTTTTTTTACCATTACGCCCTAACGTGCGTAATAGCTTTTTTTTAATATTATACGTGGACTCAAACTATCACAATATGTCAGGACCCCAATTCTTGTGCCAATCGATATGAAGTTTCATTCGAGATTAAATGTCAGTTGAATACTATTTCCTAAAAATCTCGCATAATTAAACTATTGATCTCATATGTCACTAGAATCGGACTCCGAACACGTTTGACATTATCTGTGGTAAGTCACAGACAATGATGTAGTCTGCCGCTAATAAGTTAAAAATATGATCTTTTGTCTGATTTTATTTCATTTCCTCGCAATAGTGATGAAAAACATTGTATGTTACACGGGTGGTAAAGGAAATACAAAGCTCGAGACATTAAAGCCAGCCTTCGGCTTCGGGCTTCTAACAGACTCTCGTTTGTAATTCTTATTTTACCACCCTTAATACACAATGTACTATTACGCATTAGATTGTAAAGTAAAACATATTTCCCGCAGTAACGATAGTAAAACGAATTCTAGTACGAAGAATCGTAAATATGAGTAATATTTTTATTTTACGTTCGTGTGACATAAATATTTTTATGGTTCAGAAACACTAACAAGAAAATATTGTAGCTATAGATTTTCTTAGTATCTCGTCTGCTTACCTAAATGTCCTGGCATTGGACTTCAGACATTAGTAATCCACAAGACTTTTTATTTTATTTAACACCTTTCTACGAACGTATCATTCATTACGCAGAATTTTTATATCAATCATCGTTTGTCTACTGCCCTAGTTAAAATCTTTGAGCTTATATGAGTACTCTGATGTTTTATCAGTACAGGTATCATCTTAGCATAATCAGAGGGCCTAGTAGGTTTTGCGGGTGGTAGGACCTTGTGCAGGGTCCGTACGGATCGCTAGAGATCGCATAGAGAAGACAAACGAGCACACAGGCCACCTGATGGTAAGTGGAAACTGTGACCCATAGACATTCGCATTCACAAGACTGCAATGCAATCCTAAGACTGCAAATGCGTTGCCAACCCTGAGGACTAAGATGGAATGCCTCTATGCTAATCATTTCACCGGCTGTCTTATCCCCAAACCGGAACACAACAATGCGAACACTGCTGTTTGGCGGTAGGTTAATGGATAAGATGTTGGTAGCGAACCGGAGGGACCCTGCACAAGTTCCTACCACTACTATAACCGCTTACAGGTGACTGTACCTGTTTTTGCAACACTTGATTAATGAAACAGGCTCTGCGGCGAACTAATTCATTACATCTTGATTCGTTTTCAATCGACAACGTTTACATAGAAATTATTTATATATGAGATGTATTTGCGGCGGACAGACAAAACAATCCAAATAATACTGCGAAGAAAGAAGTGGTTTATCCTTGAAACATCGAAACTCATTTCATAGAACGTTCACTTCGCCGAATTTTTACTTCATCGACAGGCATTTCTACGCGAAGGAGCTTTATTAGTTTGTAATAAAAGTTTAACCTTACTTCACTTACGTAACAAATGCTTAAGATAACCTGAAAATAAGGTTTCAGCAAAAATTAGCTTTCGATGAAATGACACATTCAATGAAATGTTTGTCGATATTTCAATGGGATCTCAAGATAAGTATCTATATTTAGGTGAAACTATCTTGACAAACGTATTTTTGAAAAAAAAGATTCTTTCTGAAATTGACAAAATACTTATATTTATGTATTTGTAAGTATCATTTCCTCGAATTGTTTGAGGAAAGGATTATACATTATATATGCTTCAGTAGAAACGGGGTTTGCAGTTCACCAAATTATACTTCCTGGGTAGTGATTCTCTCAACATCGACGGTCGGACGGACGAACGAGTAAATGTCCAAGCGGCGAGTTTAAGTAGTCCCGTCAGAGCGGACAAAACATATTTTAGCGCGTGCATTTTCAATTTAGCATCATGGTTTCTGCCGATGGATCGAACGTATAAGGCGGCTTAAGTCAAAATGCACGCGCTAAAATATGTTTTGTTCGCTCTGACGGGACTACTTAAACTCGCCGCTGCGATTTCGCTCGTCCGTTCGACTGTCAGTTGTTTTTTAGAGAATAACACCCCTGAATACAAGTATTTATAGTTATAAATTATAATGAATGATATTTAAAGTATCTAATTACGATTGATTAACTACATAAATTACCGTTATTTTACCGTGTGGTAGCCGGATTAGAATAGTGTTACTCCGTATCTTTCCGTGGATGTCGTAAAAGCCGACTAAGGTAATAAAGGCGTGTAGTATTGTTAGGCGATGGGCTTGCAACCTGTCACTAATACACTGGTAAACATCTTCGCCTAAGTGTGCAAAATGTGGTTACAGAATTATCAAAAAGTTTTTATAGATGTTGGAAATTCTGTAGCTCTGCCTACCCCACTCTGGGAATAAAGGCGTGAGTTTATGTATGTATGTATGTAGGTACTATAAATAAATAATGTACCTACACAAAATTGACTTGCATAAACATGTTTTACTAGCTCCTGCCCGCGACTTCGTGCCCGTAGATGACAATTATCGTTATTCCCTTGGGAACTTTTAAGTTTGAAATAGCCACCGCCAAAAAACCCGCTCAAATAAAAAAAACCGCATCCAAATCGGTTCATCCGTTTAAGAGCTACGGTGCCACAGACAGACACACACAAACACACACAGACTTACATTTCAAACTTATAACACCCCTCTTTTTTCCGTCGGGGGTTAAAAACAGCTTAAATATTTGTGTGACAGCAGGCGTTTAATGAAATACCAATAATTTTTTTTTTTTTTTTTTTTTATGGCATCGAGTAGACAAACGAGCACACAGGCCACCTGATGGTAAGTGGAAACTGTGACCCATAGACATTCGCAATCACAAGACTGCAATGCAATCCTAAGACTGCAAATGCGTTCCCAACCCTGAGGTTAAGATGGAATATAAAAAATGAATATAACTCTTACTTACAAGGCAATACTACTAGCTCTAAGTGTTATGCAAATGTCGACCTAATCCACAAATCCAGATGTCGGCAACACGGTCTAAATATTAAAATTAAAAAGTAAAACCGGAGGCACTTTCCACCCGCTCTCACCTCTCCAATAGGGGCGCACAACTTTGCATTAGTATAAGTATTATTTTTGTAAGCTTGGGTAATTTGTTAAAGCTGTTTTTTTGTAGCTTTTGTTTTTGGCTTGGAATTTATTAATCATTAATAGGCACGTAATAATTTTAGTGATTGTTGGAATGTTTAATTAAATGCAATTAATATAAGTTTAATAATTATTTTTGGAGGTGTGTGATGTATTTATTTGTATATTGATTAGTTCGTTATTATTTTAATATGTATTATTTGAATAGGTAATTTGCCATTATTTTTGGTATAGGTTATCCCGATGCCAATTCAAATTTAAGAAGCGTGGTAGAATCTCACTTTCTGATAGGATATAAGAATGGCCAAACGATCTCCGCTATATTTAACTAAACCAAACGCTTTTATCAACAACTTATTTCTTGTCAATGAAATCAAATGTATATCACAAGACTTCAACCCGACAGGAATACCAATCGAAGAAACTAAATATGAATCACAATAAAAATGTCATTAGCCGCTTAAGCAACGCGTGCAGCTGCAAGAATAATGCATATTTGCCAACTAAATCAAACGACCGTCGCGTGTGGTGTAGTGTAGTGCACCACTCACTTTGAGGTGTTACCACCGTTTTCTTGTGATGCGCACAGTGTCGCGCGATTGCTAATATCCTAAGCACGTTAGACAAAAGTAAAATTTAAATTCGGAACTGTGGAATATAATTATTAAAATTTTGAAAAAGGTTGCCAACAACTGTAAAACTTAATTGAGTTAATATGGTAAGTAAATGAAGTTTTAGTGTGTGTGATGTGCAAAAATAAATATTTTTAATTAAATCGGATCTAATATAAAAAGTTACTTAAATTAAAATTAAAAAATATGCTTTACTAAAAATACTAAAAAAAGTGAAATACTGGCTTAATTTAAAATATCGTTGTCCTAAAAATAACAATTAATAAAATTGAAAAAACTATACAAACGAAATTGAACCCCATTACCTTAACAAATGTAGTAGGTATAAAAAAAACACAGTCCCTTCCCACCGTCTGTATGTACGCTTAGATCTTTCAAACCACTCAACAGATTTTAATGCGGTTTTCATCAATAGATAGAGAGAGTAAATTCTAAGTAGATTATGTACGAGTGTTACAGAAAAGTCACATAAAACGAAGCGAAGCGAGGGCGGCTATGCAGTATAATAAAATCACACTTGATGTGATTACTCCCACATTTAAGGCTGTATTTTCAATCTTCAGATACTCGTATCACTATATGTCAGGTAAATTGTAGCTACAATTTATCTGACAGATAGTGTTATCTGGAGATTTAAAAATCAGCCCTTAATGTATTTGGATGGATTTCAGTGGATATTCAAAATTGCATTTTTTCAGAAAAAAACAGCTTTATTGTGTAGGTAGTAAAAACATCTAATTTTAATTTACACATTCTGTTCATAACAGCCTTCCTTTTTAAGACTAACAAATCATAAAAATAGCGAAAGTGACAGATTACGCCATTAAGTGAATAAAACTGAAGTTATTTGGTATAATAGATAATAATATAATTTATTCATCAAGATGACATCAACTTCCGTTTTAAATATTTCTAAAAATATTCTCGTAAAATAGAGAAAACTCCAAAATGATTTGTACAGTTAACAAGTTTTATTATTCAGCAACTATAGAACCCTGTCGCAGCAAACCTATCATTAATTTTGAGTAGTAGTATCATTAAGTTGGGTTCTCCTATTGTAGCCCGAAAAATATGAACCCTATTTTCACTAACACTAACTTCATTAGCCCTAAAATCAAAAACCCCAATTTTAATTTTTCCTAACTATTCATTAGCTCTAATTTTAGCAGTCCTAATTTACGTTATATCTATTTCTTATGTCCGATTCTTAACATCCCTAATTTTAGTTATCCGATTCGTATAAACACCGAATATTACTATACCTTACAAGTCTAAAACCTAACGTTTATTAAACCTTTTATATATGTTCCTAAACAACAGTATCTAAGGTCGACGGAGCTCCGCTGTGCGGAGCTCCTATCCCACGTAGATGAGGCGCTTTGCGCCTTGTCGCAACTTTAACCTAACCTAACCTAACCTCACCTATGTGGGTAAAATTGACCCAATTGAGTATTTGTTTTTAATTTATATTTCGGTCAAATAATAATTAGTTCAAACAGTCTAATGACTATTACGTTTATTAATCATTAGGAAATAATCAATTAGGACTAACAAGTTTAGCTGTCATGATATTAGGGCTAATACAAATTATATCAAACGTTGGTATATATCTAATGAAATTCAGTTTAATGGAGGAGAACCATTAAGTTGTGCAGGATCGCTACCACCATCTTATCCATTAACCTACCGCCAAACAGCAGTGTTCGCATTGTTGTGTTCCGGTTTGGGGATAAGACAGCCGGTGAAATTACTAGCATAGAGGCATTCCATCTTAGTTCTCAGGGTTAGCAGCGCATCTGTAGTCTTAAGATTGTTATCTCGAGACTCAAAATGATGGTCTCAAATCCGTCCCCTAACAGATGACAAGTGACATTTCAGTGTACATCGCGCAGCTTATATGAAACCCGGTGATGCATCAGCGTGTTGACTTTGCAATGTATACCGTATTGTCACCTGTCACATGTCATTGTCAAGATGGTGAAATAGGGGGCTGGTGGCCTGTGACGTATGCCTTCTCCTTACCATAGAAGATGCAAGTTAAAAAATGCACGCGCTAAAATGTGTTTTGTTCGCTCTGACGGGACTACTTCAACTCGCCGCTGCGATTTCGCTCGTGTTTATCGCGTGACAAATGTTGGATAAGGCATCCATCACCTTCTGACAGGTAAATAAGTACACGTGTCAAAAGGTGACGGATGCCTTATCCACATTTGTCACGCGATATAGACGCAGCCGTACTAGGTCCCCTGACCTGGAGCAGGAAGCAAAATTTTGCTACCTTCGTCTAATTTAAAAGTTAGAGTAGGAATCACTAAAGATCTTGTTGTTGCTATTTTAGGTTAATTGATGTAAGTTATAGGGTAAAGTCACCAGTGGTCAGCCAGAGACCAGTAATCAATCAATCAATCAATCATTTATTTGCTTAGAAACATAATTTTACAGGGTGGTAAGGAACAATTATGTAAAACCAAAAATGCCATGCAAAATAATATTACACTTAAAGCTAGATAATCTATAAAAAAAGAAAAACTCTTGCAACAATTGTAGGAAATTGAAAAAATGCACATACATTTTGCAAAATATGCATATAACTAGTAAAGACAAGCCTGATCAAACATTTTACCAAAGTATTCTTCCAATTTGTAAAACGGCCTTTTCAATAAAAATAATTTAACCTTTTTCGAAACCAAACCAAAGTAAACCTTATATGAACGTGAAGAGTGGGAAAAATATCGTATCGTAGTCTTCCCACCCATACAAAGTAGAGGCAGAGGCCGACTTACAGATCTCTGGCTGGCAATTGGTTACTTTACCCTACCATAACTTTTTTTCTCAACTAAGAGAAAATCTCCTGTGTTTTTTGAGTGCTTTCAGAAAACCTCATTAAATTTCCATTTTTATAGCCTTGGAAACTTTCCTACTCATCTTGAACGCAATACGCGAAAGAAAAGCGAACTTACGAGGTCGCGTGCGCATGTCGACAGAGACAAGACGAACGTCATGTCTCACGTCGCATCCGGCGCGAGACAATCGCATTTGCAAAACTCTCCATTTGAAGCTTAGGGTTCCATGGGAAATGGGTTTAGAACTGTAGACTATATTTTATTATCATTATAAAATAGAGCCTTTTTTTTCTGCCAAAGGTGTGGTAACGTGTTTATCAGGCTATATATATTATGTTTGTATGTCTGTTCTTTTGTGGTGCTCTAGTAATTAAACACGTGGGCCGATTTCGACGATTCTTATGTCAATCGATTTCAGATATGACAGTAATCAAAATGCAAAATGGCGACAACTAGACACCATAGTTTTCAAACTAAAAAGTCTACAAGCTAGGAAAAGGGCCGAATCTTAAGTACCCGAAACCGACGTGCGTGCATGACTCAATGTATGAATGTGGAAGAAGCGAAAGAAATTTGTCAAGATCGTAGCAAGTGGAAAGAAGTGGTCTCTGCCTACCCCTCTGGGAAACAGGCGTGATTTAATGTATGTATGTATGTAAGTCTACGAACTATAGCAAGTGAGGTATCATTGAATAGGTATTTAAAAATCTTCATGTTTTTTTTCATTTTGAATGTCCATTTAGTATTTATAACGATTTAAAATTGGTTAGCTACAGTCGGGTTTTTTAAAGCTTACTTTTTGTTAAACTTGTTTACGTTTGTGGGTGGTAGGACCTTGTGCAGGGTCCGTCCGGATCGGTACCACCATCGTATCCATTAACCTGCCGTCAAACAGCAGTGTTCGCATTGTTGGGTTCCGGTTTGGGGATAAGACAGCCGGTGAAATGACGAGAATAGAGGCATTCCATCTTAGACCTCAGGGTTGGCAACGCATTTGCAGTCTTAGGATTGCATTGCATCCTTGTGAATGCGAATGTCTATGGGTCACAGTTTCCACTTACCATCAGGTGGCCTGTGTGCTCGTTTGTCTTCCCAATGTCATAAAAAAAAAGTTCGTTGAGGTTGCTTGTTTTCATGGTATGGAGAAGATAAACGAGCACACAGGCCACTTGATGGTAAAGGGGATTTGTGGTCCATAGACATTTACATCCTGAAGACCGCAAATTTGTTGCCAACCCTGAGGACTAAGATGGAATGCGTCTATGCTAGTAATTTCACCGGTTGTCACTTTACACCGGAACACAACAATGCGATTGCTGCTTGGCTAGATTAGACGGATTAGACGGACCTCGCACAATGTGTAGAACAACTCTACATCTATGTTTTTTTTTAACTACCGACGCAACTAGAGAAGTACTAAAAGTGTTGTCTGTCTGTCTGTCTGTGTCGTGTTTGCCAAACAGTAAGTCCAATCGAAGGGCAAAGCTAGTTAAACTGAAGTGGTTTCTGTTTACGAAGCTACCTATAGCTTGGTTTAGTGGTTGTAGGACCTTAACCGTCCGCATCCATCTTATCCGTAACTAGTATACAATCTGTGCTAACGGTTTCGGGTACATATTGTTCATTGAATACTAAACGGACACATTCCAAAATGAGTCAGTGTTGCATTTTAAAATTAGAAGCTGTTCGTGTAAGATTTTCAACGCAAGAGCAAATTATTTTGGAATGTGTCCGTTTTGTATTCAATGAGCGAAATCTATTAGGGCTGATATTTGTATGATGTACGCGAGTATTTATCCCAGAGTCTTGGTTGTTTTCTACGTATTTAAGTATGTAATTCTTCCCTTATTATAATCCAAGAGCTTAGTTTGGGACTAGGTCCAGTTTACGTGAGAATATACGAATTTTTAAACTAATTCCATAATCTCAAAAATATATTTTTGTACGGAACCCTTCGCGTCTTACAAGTTTCACAGCTGTCCGAATATCCGCAATGTTACGACATGGTTGCGCATTGTCACACTCTGTTTCGTGTCGTGACGGAGAAGAACCAGATCTCATGTTTTAGGCTGGCCCCGATTTGATGGGATGCATACGCACTGACGCATTACCCTTGGTCTGCCGGAGCACTCCACATTTTGGGCGCAAAACTACAGCAAAAATATGGCTTGTATCTTTTGGGGTAACTTGTTTGAGCTGAAATGTGATTCTGTAAACGTATCACTTTTCACCTAATATGAACCGCCGAGTTTAAGTGGTCCCATCAGAGCCTACAAAACACATTATATGACGTGCATTCTCAATTAGGTAGGTATTATATAATTATATAGTTTTACGGGTTGTGTCTCAGTAACTATTGGTTATATATATAGAAATGATTCCAAAACTAGTTTGTGTATGAAAATAACCGGTTAAAACCGGTTATAACCGGTTATGTGCATTATCTAACACCAAATTTTAGCGCATTTAGTCTAAATGCAAATCACAAAGTGGAAAATGTTTTAATGCAAACCAAGTGCATGTCGGACCATGCTCTGTGACAAAAAAATCTGGGAAAACAAGAATTATGAACGCATTTTCTATTTAAAGTTACTGGAGGCAGTCACTCCAATTTACCGCATCGTCTACATATATTTCATGTTTGTAATGTGACATGCAATAAAGATTTTGATTTTGATTTTGAATTTAAATAAATACCGTAAAACGGGGTGAGTAGGGACACAATCTTAAATAAGTCATAACTTGTTACTAATAAGAACAAGTAATAAACGGACAATAATGTCAATTTACGTCTATTGCAAATAATTTCAATTTTATATTTAGTAACATATGCTTCATTTAAGGTCTCTCACTCAGAATACTTACCCTTCCAAGTCTGTACATTCTTGAAATTTACATATTTGTTAAATGTAATCCGGCATTGTTTATAAAAACTACAGACATACGCAGGCTGCCTACTCGTCCACAGTATCAGCACATGGTGCAGAGCGTACGGTACAAAACAAAAGCATACTGGGAATGGCACTCCGAATTTATAATAAAATTCCGGTATGCATAAGAGCATTAGACATTATACCTTTTAAGGAAAACCTGACCAAAATATGAATTATAAAATGTTAGTACATCGATCTATAAATTTGTTATTATTTTACTGTATCTACATAACATTGATATTTGTATGCCAACAGGCAAAACAAGTGGTACTCGCTGTACTTCTTCCTCCACCTGTATTTCTCTACCTATGTTTTACAAATAAATAATTCTAATTCTGATTCTGATTCTGACTACGTCCCTATTCACCCCATTTTACGGTACAAGGGGACAATGTCACATTACTTCACCTAGTCCTAAACTAAGCTCTAGGCTTGTATTATTGGTACTAGGCAACGATAAGCATGCTTTATAAAGAGAAATACATACATACGAAACATTCATCAGAAACAAAAATCGCGCTCATCCCACAAATAAGTATAATATATACCGGTAATCGGACGCTCGATATCGATTCGCCTACACAACTCGTCTTGGCAGATTCTAAACGTTTGCTCAAATTGCACTAAATTAGCTACAATGCATTGGTTTCGATAGCGAGAAAGTGAAGGCGGGAACAGCTGTCACCGGCCGCCATTTTGGCTCGTTGCGTTCCATTTGAGCATCACTTTCGTTTTCGATTCGTTTTGTTATCTGTCGAAGTTACGACACAAGTTCTGAGCAGAATGTTGATGGGCTAGATGATTTGCAGGTCAAGTTGGCTGTAATTAACTCGGTTTAGTCTTACGTTTGCATTTGTTTAAATGAACTGTATCCTAATGAAAATGGTGTGATGACATACGAAAAGTGTCTGGGAGACGGTTGGAAATAGGGAATGCCATTTAACCGGTTACTAACCGTTTTTGTATGAAAATAACCGGTTAAAACCGGTTATAACCAGTTTTATTTGTTATTACCTAGTTGGAAACCAAAAATTCAAGACCGAGCTCAGTGGTATACCGTGCCAGGCCTATCCTAGGTCCAGCAGTGGAAGGAAGTAGGCTAAATCTAAGAATGGCCCCAGCATACGCACCTTTTAACTGTTTAGATTAGAGACCTAACATTTATACGTATTAACAAAGTCAACCAGAATAAATTAATTAACACTCTTAATATTACGTACGATTATTTTGTATCCGTCAAGGAAAAAAATTTGTTTCAAACTTTCTGCTTGGAAATTTTTCCTTACGTAAATCTTAAGAACAGAGATCGGATAATGCTTTCAAATATACAGCAATATCTCTTATGGAATTTTAATTCCGGTTCAAAAAATTGTGGTTCATTATCATTACGTCCATTTGGGCCATTCTACTTTTATATGCCCCCGTGTGGTTGCCGGGTTAGAATAGTGCCACTCCATGTCCTCCCGTGGGTGTACTGCCTTTTCGCCAAATAACGTTTCGTCAAATGATTCATTTGGTCAAATGCTTCATTTGGGCAAATGCTTTTTATTCCAAAACTGTAAGTATTTCAGGATTTATTTCAGAACCATCATGTAGAACCCTATAGGTTAGGTTAGGTTAGTTTTATAAAAATCCTGAAATACTTACAGTTTTGGATATAAAAGCGTTTTACCAAATGATACATTTGACGAAATGAAACATTTGACGAAACATAATTCGGCGAAAAGGCAGAGAACCCCTCCCGTGGATGTCGTAAGAGGAACTAAGGAAATAAAGGCTTGTAGTACTGTTAGGCGATGGGCTTGCAACCTGTCACTAATACGCTGGTAAACGTCTTAGCCTATTTGTGCAAAATGTGGTTACAGAATTATCATCAAGTTTTTAAAGTTGAAGGTAATTCGCTGTAGCTCTGTCTACCCCGTAAGGTATGCACGAGTATGTAGGTAAATGCCTGAATATACGACCCATTTTAAAAACTCGCATATCTTGAGATAAGTTTACAGTACACCTATGTTAATTCTTAATCAGTTTTTAATTTTTAATATTGGTCTCAAAAAAATTGTGTTAACAGATTTATAATTTCCTGATATTTATTTGTTATAAAAAAAAACGAACGGGCTGCATAAATACGTTTTCGCAATTTTTCTCTCTGCCTACATAAATTGATTTAAAAAGTTTTCAACCATAGCCAACTTCGTTTTCACTAATTCCCGTAATAAAGCGAACCTTTGTGAAATTGACCTCCTTTCTGTCAATTTCTTTGGCCCTATCAAATACCAATTAGCCGCCAATTTTACGCAATTCAATCCGAAAATAACCTCAACAAATGTCATTACCGCTGTACAACATTCAAATTTAAATTCTACGCCATCTAAAGAAAGTACAATTTCGCAATGCATCAAAACAGTCAAACACTATGTCATTAAGAACACCCTTTTAACCAACCAAATTTGGACATTTCGTTATTGTGGTAAAGTTTATTTTAGTTTGGATGTGCGAGAGCGTTTAGGTCGTTTTTGGTGCGCACGCGCACTTGTTTTGGAAAGCTAAGGCGAAAGTTGGCGCCTTACGAGACTCGGAGTGTGACTTGATGCTAGAGTGACAATACGATCGAGATAAACGTTTCCTGCTAATTTGAAAAGGGAATATTTTAACGATATCCGGCTCGAAGGACCAATGTAATAATTAATTTATTTTGATGCATAAACCTGTAATTGAATAGATGGAGACGGTTTTCTATTATCTAGATTTTTGTTTGTTCATAGAGTGCTTTTAAAATAACATTAAAAGGAATGAAAGAACTAAAAAAGGATACAAGACTCTGTTAAAGTAAATATTTAAGTTTCTAATTAATCTGAGCTTTTAATTTTCTGAGTACAAAATACACTTTTAAGTCAATTTAAAATATAATCATTTAAAATAGGACTAACAAGTTTATGAGTAGAAATACTGAATTGTATTTAAAACAATGTCCAAATATTTCCAGATAATTCCAAAAACTAATTGAATCTGCTACATATAACATTGCAAACAAATAAAAAAAAGTATTAACAATCACCGATTGCATAAACACATTAGATAATCACATCGGCTCGCACACACTAAAACTAAATAACTTATTGAAATAACGATGTAATCTCGTTACCAATTCGCAGGTAATAAATAGCCTAATGTCAGCATTTAATAATTACACCCAAGAACGGCAACATAACAGGAAAAATATCAAGACAAGAAAGTGAAAAGGAACGCAGCCAACGGGCTGGCTGTTACTTCCGATTTCCCTACGTCCGCGGCCAGACGTATCGCGCAGAAAAAAAATAAAGGCCTTTTAACGTCCCACTGACGGACCAAGGCCACTAAAAAGTGTTTATACCTCAATAAAAAACCTAAAATGGATTAAGTGATGTGCTTTGAAATCCGAACCAATGGATTGGCGAACGGTAAAAAACCAAATTTTAAAATTAGAAGAAGGATTAGTGCCAGTATGGGGTTTAGAATCGCGGTTGTTTTGTTTTTCGTTTTGTTCGGTGTTGTGTGTTCGGAAATTGAAAATGACGTTTTGACGCTGCAAGATGATTTGGAACTTGATGATGAGGAAATAAAGTCGGAAAGGAGACGGCCTGCTAACGATCAGGAGAAGGATATTCTGCGTTTGGATGCGCTAGGGAGGAGAAAGGGGTCCTACCACAATTCGTACGGCTCGTCACAGGAGGACGACTCTATTATGGATTTATTAGGAAAAAGTGAGTATTTACTTAATTTAATAAAAAAAACTTAGGTTTAACTTTGTGTTAAATGAAATTATTTAAATCACAATTGCCAATATTAGTATTTTTTGGGTATTTCTTATATACATATGCGAAAAATAAGGACGTAAATCCATCGCAAATCGCATCGCATAGGGTTTTCCTACATTGTTGTTTTAATACTACCTATATGTGACCACTTCATCATCAAATCAACTCTTAAACTCGTATCAAATCAAAAATACATATCGCTCATTGAATACAAAACGGGCACAATCCAAAATAATTTGTTCTTGCATTGAAAATCTTATACGAAGACTCATTTTGGAATGTGTCCGTTTTGTATTCAATGAACGATATTACATAGTCATCGGGACTATGCAATACTATAAAGTAATATTGCTGCTGTAGGGGCAGATCTGGTGATGGAGCTGGTCACTGAATCTCCGCTGTACTTAGACTCAACGAGTTTGAACTCGTTCGTCAATGGACGTAGTTATGCAAACGGGAACCAACCCACAAAGATTTTGCAAACTGGAACCAACCCACAGTATTCAGCGTTACAGTTGACATTTTACTGTCAAATCTTTGTGGGTTGGTTCCCGTTTGCATAACTACGTCCAATATTAATCACTATAAAATAAAAAATAAAAGGTCAAGATGGAAACAATATTTTTCTAACAAAATCCCATCTAAATTTAAAAGAAATATATAGGTCTTCTTTTTTTTCTTTACTCTCCAGAAGGCGGTCAAACTAATAACCCATCCGCCGGATACCATCGTCATTACCGTAAACTGGCGTCTGTTCTAATTCGTTTTTAATTGTGGACGCCATCTTTATAATAGCGTTGATATTGTTATGTGAAAGTTGTGCTATATTTTGCATGAGAATTGTCCTGATTATAATGTAACGGGTAAACAAATGGATAGAAAAAGTGTAAAAAAGGAAAAAGTTGGTTTGATTGATTCGTATAAAAGAATGTACCTATTCATTCTAAAGTGATTTCTGATAAACATTTTGAGAAACCTATTTTGGTTCTCTATTGGGGTTTTTTCCTCCATAATTAAATCTATTTTAACAAAGACAAAAGCACGTGAAGACAAAAACTAAAACACAAATATTAATTCTGTTCTTACATGGACGGCCTGTGTCCTATATTTCATTTAAATCCATTCAGGTGTTTAAGCGTCATAATAAGACATACAACCAATATGCAATCATCTAATCAAAAGTTCCGTAGGTATATCTCACAAACCTTTCTGCTATCTTCTCTACAAATAAAACATTTTTAATGAGTTTCACTGGAGCTGGGAGCTTGAAATTTAGGGAAAATATTCCTTAGGTGCGCTTAGAAAGGATTTTCCGAAAATCGACCCCCAATGGAAAGAAATAGGGGGAGCCACGGAAACTAATTCTACGAGTAAGAAGTCGCTAAGAAGCTAATTATAAGTACATACCCTAAACAGAATACCCCTGTTAAGCACTTCAGTGCATTGTCATAATCTCATAATTAACTTTTATCTAAACGTCAGATGACAGCATAAGAAATTGATATATAGTGGGGGAGGGAGGGGAGGGTGGTATTCGGATATTCTCCGCCGATTTACCGACCTTTATGTCTTACGACACTGAAATAGTTTATGTAACTCTTTAATATTGTTAATGTACTAACGTAGTTTTTATAAGTTTTTTTTGTAACTAACAACCTATGAATCTGAGATATCTGAAAATAAAATATTTTTAATTTTTAATTTTTAATTTTATTTATAATGATGACAATGACATTCACTATGACAAGGTTTTAAGTATGCTCTACATTTTTATTTTGCCGGTGCTATTTTACATGGGGGTTAAAGCGTCTTTTAAAGATTTTAAAGGGATGCAACGTTTCAAAACTATTTTTTCTCACGTGTCGCGTCGAGTACATGTCAATGTCACGCATTGCGTGGCAGCTTTCCTTAATCATATGTAATTTTCGGTGGGGAAAACGGTCTCGCAAAGCATCTTGCTAAGGGCCATAGAACGGCGTGACAGAATTTGTTTTTTTTTTTCAAAGTTTGTAGCAAGTAGTCCGAATTAGGTTGAATCAGGGACCATTGGAAAATATGTATGTAAAAAATGGGATAAAACAGTCTGTACGTTGAATTGGTTAAGAATACATACATACCGTCACACCTTCATCCAAGAGTGGGGTAGGCAAAGCTACAGAATTACCGACAACTCTAACATGTTGTAAATTCTATAACCACATTTTGCACAACAGGCTAAGATGTTTACCATGTGTATATTAGTGACAGGTTGCAAGACCATCGCCTAACAATACTACAAGCCTTTAATCCCTTAGTCGCCTCTTACGACATCCATGGGAAGACATGGAATGACACTATTCCAAGCCAGCAACCACACGGCACTATATACATACTTAAGAATATAAACACTTAACTTTTATTTTTATTATGATATGCTGTACAGTCACGATCTTTAATTTGGTACCCACCTTAGGTCCAAAGTCAATCTGACATTCTACTACAATAAGGTTGAGTTTCCTAAAAGATACGAATGACGTGACATCTCTAATGACATTGACGACTTCAAGCAAATTTTTCTTGAATGGGTCCCAAATTAACGATCGTGACCGTACGTGTCAAACTGGCTTTTTTCCTTGGCTATTGTCAGCGCAAAAGTTGTTTGTATAGGTATTAGATAGATAAATAATAATAATAATAATAATAATAATAATAATAATAATAAATGTTTATAAAAACCCCTTCTTTCAGAGCTGAATTCTCTGAAACAGCCTAAAATAATTTTCATAAAACCTTGCTGATGATAACTATCACTAAAAAACCTGCTTTCGAATAAAAAAGACGGTGCATCCGTTTAATACTATTACGTAACACCTGGCCATAATGTGAGTTTTATCGCACGCTGCGCGCACGGTAAAACTCGCATTGTGGCCAGGTGAAGACGTAAAATTGTGTACTCATCACGGGCAGTAAAAAAGAAAGCCCTCTATCGCATATTTACAACCCTCGCCTACGGCTCGGGTCTCAAATACCTGCGATTTCGGGTTTTCTTTCTTTTACAGCCCTTGTTAAGTAATGTACTATTATGAAACCGCGATAAGTTTGGGATTGGAATAGCTGTCAATTCATATGAACTTTGACGTAAGTATATGGTAAAACTGTCACCTATAATCTCTTTCTAATCGCGGTTAGATAATACGGTGACACAGACAGATACACAGATACGCACGTCAAACTAATAACAACCCCCTCCTTTCTTTCTTAACTTGGACTTACTCAAAATAGACATAGAGTTCTTAATATCCCGAAAAATCGGTCAGTTTTAAATAAAGTAAATAATAAGTAATAACTTCTGTTCGGGCAAAGCCTTTAACATACATAATTTATACTTATCGCAAGTCATAACGTATTTGACAAGAAATCGTTACTTTTTCAGTTTTTTAAATCAAACCTAACCTAAACTTGTGTACACATAAGATATCCAAGAAATACTGAATAGATTACGGTATAGCGCTATAAAAATTAAGGATAAAACGACATTATACATACATACATACATTAAATCACGCCTGTTTTCCAGAGGGGAAGGCAGAGACCACTTCTTACCACTTTTTTTTATGGCATAGAGAAGACAAACGAGCACACAGGCCGCCTAGGTTCCTGACAAACTTCAACGACATTATAACCAAAAAAAGGAAAACAACATGCTCCTAGCTTACCTATAAACTAAATTTCCAATTCAACATCAGTAGAACCTTTTTCCTAACAGAATTCAGCTCAGAATTGTATATGTACTCCGGATATATTTAAATCATATATCCAAGCATACATATACTATTTAAAACTCGGTTTCATAATCAGGAATCACCTGAATCACGTAACGTCACGCACGCGACGATCTATAGATCCAATATGGCGGTGAACGACCCTCGATCATTTTCACTATCGGGCGCTTTCCTGCGGCGCACGAGATCTAGTGTTAGAATGATCTATTGTTATTGATCGTTCGCTATAATTGGATAGTTAACCGCAATAGTGTGTGGATGTCCAATTTATTTGCATTTGGTGTTCAATGATACTTCATATAGTCGAATAATCAAACGTTTATTGCATTTTACAATGTGAGGTGATAGAAATGTGTGTTCGTTTGAAAACTTTTTTAAAATCGAAAGATCAATAATAATAAAACTTCTACATAATATATTTGTTATTGTCACCGTCTACCTTGCCCTTTGTTTTTTTTCCGTATTGCTTTTAACTGTTCACAAAGTGTCTTATTTTGCGATCTATTCTCAAACTAACATTTACGCTTACCTAAGGCGTTTGACGACGAGAAACTTCCTATATCGTCAAAGTTTATCACGAGAAATTCTTGGTAAGTCATCTATACTCGTACTACTAGCTAAAGAGTTTGTATGTTTGCTTGAACGCGCTAATCTCAGGAACTACTGGTCCGATTTGAAACATTCTTTCAGTGTTAGATAGCCCATTTATCGAGAAAGGCTATACATATATCATACTCACACAAACCGAAGCGAAGCGAGGGCGAGTCGCTAGTACACACAACATCACACCTAACTAACCATTAAAGACAGAGCAGAGAGAAAAAGAAAGAGATGTATATATGTGTAATTATGTCAACAACATACGATTCTAGTGCGACTCTCTTTCACGCAATATTTCAGATTTCTGAAGTGTATAGCTAGTTGTGTTGCTGTGTGTACAAGAATATACGAGGGGTGTTCAATAAGTTTTGATAATCGGTATTAAAAATGGGAGATATGTAAATCGTTATTTTTTAATTGGAATAAGCACACTTTTTATATTTCCAAACACTTATTAACGTCATTCAATTGTTTTATTTTACCACTATAAAAATAATTTTACTTTTGGAGGTCAAAATGGTCAAATTTTGTACCTTCACTAAGTCATCACCAGCTCGTGATTTTTACGTATGTTTTTTTGAACATTATTGAATGAGAAGTAGTAGTCGATAGTTAGGGCTAAATAACGGGGAGAGCGACTATCAGTTCTGATCTTTGGTCGAAGAGCAGCACCCTTGTCAATTAGACGGCTCTGAAGTACAATTCATGCCGCAAATTCGTAATTTTTTTTCTTTAGCCTATTTTTAATATTTTCCCATAACTATTATAGGATAATGTTATATAGCTCTCCTAGATTATTTGAACTCAATTGCTAAGGACTAATGTCAGAGTATTTATTTGGAGGTCTCAATAATTCTAATAAAGGCCGAAAAAAACACCCTATACTTTGGTGACAGAGCTGGATATAAAAAAAACCACTATAATGATAATTTATTTATTCTTTAAATCATAATAATAAATCAAGGTTTCATTTTCAATAACAATATTTTTTATTAGTCAACCAGAACTTTCTCCACACCGCTCCAAATTATTACAAAACACACTCTTAATTTTGCCGTCTTGTAAAATTGTTTATACTGATGTTTTTTGTTTAGTTTTAAAAAAAATACAAAGGAGTAATGTATTTTTCTTTTCGCTTATTTAATTTTAATTAGTTCCATTGTATATTCCACATTAAAAGAATATCATTGTGTAGATGGTTCATACTGATCCTCGAAACTTAGAAAGAGAACATTCTTAAGAAAGTGGCTTCTTTTTCCGAGAATGATCGCTGCAATACATACATACATACATTAAATCACGCCTGTTTCCCAGAGGGGTAGGCAGAGACCACTTCTTTCCATTTGCTACGATCTTGACAAATTTCTTTCGCTTCTTCCACATTCATACATCGAGTCATGCACGCACGACAGTTTCGGGTAATTATGATTTTATTATTTTCCAGTATTTCTCCGATTTGACTCGAAAAAGTACGCCTAGGGCAATTTATGTAAAATATTTCGAAGCCCTTTAATCCGCTTTCGAAATTAAGTTTTCGTAATTGGTTACTTTATACTAGGGCAATTGGAAATATTTATTTCGAGTTTCGTCATTCAAAAACCAATTTGTAAGTATAATAGACTTGTTTCAGTTATTCCACAACAAATTTTCAGTTTTTTTTAATAGTACATTGTGTATTAAGGGTGGTAAAGAAAGAATTACAAACGAGAGTCTGTTAGAAGCCCGAAGCCGAAGGCTGAGGGCTTTAATGACTCGAGATTTGTATTTATTTTACCACCCGTGTAACATACAATGTTTTTCATCACAATTGCGAGGAAATGAAATAAAATCAGACAAAAGATCATATTTTTAACTTATTAGCGGCAGACCACAGATTATAGGATATGTCTCGGCAGACTACATCATTGTCTGTGACTTACCACAGATAATGTCAAACGGGTTCGGAGTCCGATTCTAGTGACAGTCGAGATCAATAGTTTATATGCGAGATTTTTAGGAAATTGTATGTAACTGACATTTCATCTCGAATGAAACTTCATATCGAATGGCACAAGAATTGGGGTCCTGACGTATTGTGATAGTTTGAGACCACGTGTAATATTTAAAAAAAAAAGCTATTACGCACGTTAGAAGCGTAATGGTAAAAAAAGGCCCGCGGGTATTATTTTGGATTTACGGTCGATTTTTCTAGCATGTTAGGACACTTTACGAGCAAGTGTGATGAAAATTAGTTTTTACAAATTAGTTGAGAATTTCGCATGTTGTCTAGGGCCTCTGAAATGCTTTAGTATGTTAACACGTTTAAGCATTGTAAAGGGAATCTGAAAATATTACAAAATTTAAGTGTTAGTGCTCGGTGATCGGATGTGCCTTCTCAAAGACAAATGGCGGTATCTCTGACAACTCGCGTAGCAAGTGCAACCGTATCACTACGGGAACGGGTTGTATCTGCTTTGGCTATTGATATTGAGATATCACCTTTTGGCTTATGAGGTGTGAGGGTCATCTGCGGGGCTTGGTTTGACGAAAGCTGTGTCCCATTATTTAAACAACTTAACATTCTGCCGTTACCGTCCTTATATATAAGGGAAATTTGTATCTTTGTCAAGTCCAAACCGATGCTCTTTAGAACTCGGGGTGAAGTCATGCAACGTCGTACGAGAGTGGACGTTATGAACCGGTTGTATAAACCCCGTTGCTTTAAAGCCATCTACTCAAAAAATGTATTTAACATGTGCATTAACATCTATAATGCCTTACCTGAGGACATACGGTTGCTCCAGGGAAATATGTTTAGGAATAAGTTAACAGACTGGCTTTTTGATAAGTGCTATTACAGTGTTAAAGATTTTCTCGAGCGTAATATTAATGTTAATTTGTAATTTGTAATTTAATTTTGTTGACATTCGATTATAATTGAATTTTATTTTATTTTATATTTTTATCTTTGAATTTAACTTGACATTTTATTAATATTTGCACGCCTGTATGCAGGCTGGATACACTGGACGTTTAAATAATAATGTTTACTACCACTTAAGAAACTGTATTCAGCAAATAAATTGTTTTGATTTGATTTGATTTGATTTGATTTGTGGGCAGAATATAACGCGGTAATTTCAAAATTTATTCAAATTATACTTATCTTATTCCAGTGATTCCTCAAACCTGTCGCTACCGTGGGGCGCGGTACCCTTGCGGCCTCAGCATATCCTGCGTGCTCGGGGGGGGGAAGCCCCTGGACCTCTGCTCTGGAGGCATGATCTGGGCCTGCTGCGTCGACAGGGACACCACCGAGCGGCCGAGCGAGATAGCACCAACCGTACATAACGCCAGTAAGTGATTGTCTCTGACAAGATTTTTTTCTTTACCATGGTCTGAGGAACTAACCAAAATGCAAACGCAACTCACGTTTTCTTTCCTATCACTCAAATGTATGATAAAAAGTGATCGGAATAGGTAGAGCTAATTTGCCTAAACTTGATGCACCTTCATTCAATAATGTGTTCCCATTTCACTCACGCATGAATGAATATGCCTCAAGTTTAGGCAAATTAGCTCTACCTATTCCGATCTCTGATGATAAACCACGTGGTCAACTGTCATCCCATACATTTTGAGTGATAGAAACGAAAATCGTTAACTAGTAGCGTTTGCATCTAGGTTAGTTCCTCATTCCATGGTAAATAAAATGAGAAGCTAGTTGTTGAAGTCAATATCATCCAAAGGTGATCTAGGGTCATATGCCTGTTTTGTGATTAACTGTTTTTTTTTTGTTTTCCTTTGTAATTTGTAACATTTGTAACACTTGTTTTTCTTTGTAATTTGTAACATTTTTGTAAATAAAAATTAATCCTGTGTTAACAATTGCTGTCAGAAAAAAATGTTAAAGTGGTAACAAAATAATATTATACTTACAGAAACTTAACATACAGATATATGTACATCAACATAGTTATACATATGTATATTACTTAAGTACCTATGCGTGTTCGTGCATTGGAGACACTACACTACTTAAATACAAAAACATATAATAATAATTTAAACCCGCAAGTTTATTGTTATGTACAGTCAACCAATTTGATTTCTAGGCCACTTTGGACTATGTTATAGTGACGTTGTCAACCAAAACGTACGTTTCTTTGTACGAGGGCAGCATATGCCACCAATGGAACTCTATCAAAGTGATGTTATAATTCAATACTCAAGAAAGTCGTACAATTTGAATTATTACGTCATATTGACATAGTTTTATGGTGGCCTTTTATTCAAATAGGTTGAGTGAATGTACGTTACTTTTGCGCTGCATAAAAGTATAATCTAATAATGACGCCTTGTGTGGAATATCTCAATTGTAAACCTATTCTAAATTTCGAGAAAATTGGTCTTGACGTTATATTTCGCTTTTCTAAATTTGGTACCCTAAAAACGAAACCAAACTAGGTCACAGATTATAAATAAACAGATTCACCCAAACTTATGTCACTCGAAAATTACTCGATTGTTTGCGATGACGAAAGGGACACATTTGCACACAATTGTTCTTATAGTAAATACTGTGCTTTCTTGCGTGACCCAAGTTAGAGCAGGGAGCGAATGTAGTTTCGATCATTGATGCCAGGGTCTAAAGAAAGAAGGTACGTGTTTTGTGATATTGATTAACCTCGTAAGGCCCACATCAAATTTCGTTAGTTTGAAAAATAATCTTATGTCAGTCAACTAAAGTCAAAAGCCACTTTGACAAATGTCCTACATTTAGGACGTTGGGACTTACGAGGTTAAACAATTAAGAATTTTTTAGTTACGATTAGATAGAATCAGAAATGATGATGTCCGCAGTAGAACTAAGGTAACCGACATAGCCCGAAGAATAGCTAAACTTAAGTGGCAGTGGGCGGGGCACATTGCTCGCAGGACTGATGGCCGATGGGGTCAGAAGGTTCTTTAGTGGCGTCCGCGGATCGGGAGACGAGCTGTAGGTAGGCCTCCAACAAGATGGAGTGACGACCTTGTGAAGATCGCGGGAACGCAGTGGATGCGAAAAGCACAAGACCGGTCTGAGTGGAGAGCCTTGGGGGAGGCCTATGTCCAGCAGTGGACGTCTTTCGGCTGACATGATGATGATGATGATGACTTAGAAACGAATTTAATCAGAGGCCCTAGACAAGATGCATTCGGCGTTCGTTATCGTTATCCAAAATGTATAGGATTGACGTAAGCTGTCAGACGGTCGCGTCGAGCGCCAACGTCAATTCCATACATTTTGTCCGTTTTCGAAAATCGTTTACGTTAGCGTTAAGCAACATGTCTAGCCTCACTGACTTTTCACTATTTACTTTTCCAAAACAGAACCCAATTGTAGGATTTTAAGTGAACTGAATAATGACATGTAGACAATTTTCCGGAATGACACAGTTTTGCAAGGGTTTCCCGGGAAATCCAGGGAGTAGCAGGTCCTCGTGTGTTACAATTACTCCAATTCGAAAACCATTTCGAGGAATAGGGTTTTAAAGCCGTTCTGCATTATTAAGTTTTGGAAATATTTATCTATTTTGGATATTTCGACAAAAGTATATTATTTAACCTTTGTTTGACTTTCGTTTTCGGCTTGAAGCCCTCCTAGGTGTATCTTACGGGTTAAGCGAAAACAGCTTGAAATAGTATGTTTTAATACACTATTACAATCACTTTTTTTCATTGTATATCATTTAATTGTTTTAATTTATTAGAAAATACCATCCCAAATTTAAAATAATCATGGCATCTATAAAATGTCTGCTAAAGAAATAAAGATACTAAAACAAAACTATTGGGTCAAATACAAAATTAATGAAATTGGTGTCTTAAAATTTCCTATTCTTTCGAATGAGAAAGTAAAAACCGTGAGTTATTTTTTTTGGTCAATCCCAATTGGTGTAGGACCCGTGATATTTATGTTTTTTTGTACCACCGCTAACTCCTTAATCTTAAACAGCGCAAGTTCACGCGCTGTTTCCTCTCTGCGATTACTTAGTCTTCCGGCTCCGCCACTCACGCGCTGATGTAACGCAAGTTTACTTTCGCGATATAACCACGTGACCCGAACTTTTTGCGAATATTTTTGATTCTCTCAAAAACGCGGTCGGACGAACGAGTGAATGTCGCAGCGGCGAGTAGAGTCCCGTCAGAGCGAACAAAACACATTTAGCGCGTGCATTTTCAATTTGACGGGGATAAGACAGCCGGTGAAATGACTAGCATAGAGGCATTCCATCTTAGTCCTCAGGGTTGGCAACGCATTTGCAGTCTTAGGATTGCATTGCAGTCTTGTGAATGCGAATGTCTATAGGTCACAGTTTCCACTTTCCATCAGGTGGCCTGTGTGCCTGTTTGTCTTCTCTATGCCATACAAAAAAATGGGTTCTGTTTAATACCAATCTCCTAAATAAGGCCCCTCTCATTTGAGCCTTATTATTCTCAACGAAGTGGCTGAGAAGACTGATTTGTTCTCATGCTCTTCGTGTGAATTCACCAAAGTGACTTTTTATGTTATATTATAGCTGTTCCCGTGTCCACTTCGTTGGGCAAAACATTTTTTTTGAGTTAATAATTTTCCCGCTAACTCCCGTTCTCGTGGGAATTTCGGGAATTCCTTTCTTAGTGCACCTCTACGGTACCTAAGCTACGTCCCTTCCAAATTTCAAGTGCCTACGTTTAGCCGTTTAGGCTGTGCGTTGATACGTCAGTCAGTCAGTCAGTCACTTTCTCCTTTTATATATTTAGATAATAATGTACGATATGAATAGGCATTAAGTCAGTTTATAAATATTATGTTGGTATGCTATCGCATTGGGTGTCCTGTAATGATAGTGTTATGTGTTAATAAATAAATAAATAAATAAAATAAAATAAATAAATAAGGCAGCCTAATTGAGAATTCAGGCGCTAAAATGTGTTTTGGTCCTTCTGAGCGGACTACGTAAACTCGCCGCTGCTACACTCACTTGTTCGTCCGACCGCGTTTTTAAGAGAATCACACCCCAGTACTCTTATACGGTGCTTCGGGTTTGTACTTGTGTCTTGCTCGCTCATACGCTCATATAAGAATAAGAGCGAGTAAAAAAGAAGCACAAACCCGAATCGCCTAAAAGTGCTCACAGACTGTAATTAGTTTTGTCTCAAACGTTTTTATTGACGATGCAGTTGGTAGTACCTTACCTGTGAAGCTAGAGGTCGTGGATTCGATTCCTGGTTAGAGCAAGTGTGATGAGCACGAGTTAGTTCCTGAGACATGTTTTCTGTGTCTCATATTTCTCTGTTTAAGTACGTATAGGTATTTATCGTTTTTTATAGTACCCATAGTACAAACCTACTACACAACGATATACAGGGTGTCCGAGAAACCGACGTCAACCCATTAAGGGCTGATAGGCCTACTAATTACCATCCAGAATAACACATTTTAGCCCATTCACGACTCCGATACGGCATCTTACTGTGGGGTAATAGCACTAATGTACAGTCACCACCCGCGAATGTTACGCCACTTGCCACTCTTCTTAATTTAGCCGTGTACTACACTCGGGTAATATGTCAAGTCGGCTGTCAACCCAAAATGCATTACACGGTTAAATTAAGAAGAGTGGCAAGTGGCGTAACATTCGCGGGTGGTGACTGTACATGATTTGTTTGTTTTGCAAAAGATATGTATACGAATTTTAGGTTAACTAAAATAAAACAAACAGATAACTGTAGGTATACCCTATTTCCGGAAACTTAAAATACTAACTGTAACCTCCCTATACATGCTTGAGTTGTGCAACTTTCTAAGAAAACATCTTGAATTTTTCCCACAGCCAAAAAAATTAACAAATCCTTATTTGCGCCCTAGAAATAATATCCCAATCCCATCATCGAAATTGACAATGCACAGTTCGTGTCCACACGTGATGTGCATCAAAGTCTACAATAAGATTCCAAGTTAAGTACATAAAAAGCGAAGAAAAAAATAATATATTTACCAAAAAACTTACGAAATATTTAATTTATAATTGTTTTTAATCCCTACAAGAGTTTTTTGAATGTGCAATAGATTAAATTCAATATATTGGTGCCATATGTAACATGTACTTAGTTTAGTAAGAATAAAATAGTTTTTATAAGTGTCAACACAATATTGAAGTGCCCAACAGGGTTTCATGGCAGAACGAAAATTGAACCTAAACACCATTGTACCTACCCAATTACCCATGCAAGCAATGAATAAACTGAATAACTGAATAACCCGGGACTGCTAGCATCGTAGGCAGTACTACCAACTAAGCCAACGCGTCGCCAAACTGTCATTGGTTAAATAATTTTGTTTTTAGGCATTTAAGAACTTAGCTCAAAGAACATCATCCATGTAGATGTCCATCAAGAATTAAAGTTTACTTTATAATATCAAGGAAATATAATATTTTTGAATTTAGAACTCAATGTCGAAATAAGATTCATATTGAAATACATATATGACATGACGTTCCACGTAGGGAATGCAAATAACCGGTTATAACCGATTTAAACCGGTTATTTTCATACAAAAACGGTTAATAACCGGTTAAGCTGCATTCCCTAGTTCCACGGGTTAACCGCCTGTTTTACTATTGACAAGTAAAGCATATTTCTTACACTTCAAAATGGACAAGGAGAGAGCCAACTGTAAATGACAGACAAATTTACTCGTCTATTGTGAAACAGGCCCTATAGTCTATACTTTTAGGTATTTAAAAAAATGTAAACATTCCAAACCACGCGGCCACGTCAGCCACGTGACATTGTTAAACAGCCAATCAAAACTGTTTTATCGAACTTTGACGTACGACGACTTTGACGTCAGCCAATAGAAGCAGAACACTGACTGCTTCTATTGGCTGACGAACTATATCACGTGGTTGTTTTATTTACATTTTTTTAAATGCCTAAAAGTATAGACTATAAGTCTAGTAAAGATAAAGAGAGTATAGTCAGAGTAAGAAAGGGTTCGACACTTTTCGACTCTATTTCAAAGCTTTTAAGGTCCAAAAGTGATGAAATTTTCTTAGTACTATACATAAAGGTCAAAGTCCATACGGACAACAATAAGGGCGTCCGTCCACGCGTCCAGCTATTGTTTTAACGCTCCACCGCGCCTGCGCAGACGCTGTTACTTTCTACAAAGTTTCACTACGCCCCGAAGGTGGATTCAATCGACCTATGTAGGTAGTAAATATAATATATTCATCTACACATATATATGCTTTCAAAACCCGTAGGCAATGACCAGCATTACCTGTCGTAGTAGGTGATACCGTTGACAGCTGTTAATTTTGGAGGATGTTCCAAATTTGGATCTCATTACCTTACGATATTCGATAACGTAATGAAATTACGTTACAGCTATCATCGCTGTCACCTACCACAGGTATTACTGGTCATTTGCCTTTCGGCTTATGAACCCATAGAGTACTTATAATTATGTGTGTAGATAAAGTATTGTACGCGACTCTGCGTAATTGGCATTACGTCACGTAAACTACTATAAGAGTCATACACTGATTTAGGTTACCGTCTTTCCTGTGGACATAACCAAAGTTAACGTGTTTAAGGCCTAATTTTCTGGCTGAGCCCACATCCGCATAAACGGAATCTGGACTACTTTAGTCCTATCAAATAAAAACATAACTTACATGCACACGAGCCTTTAACTAGTGGCCACAGGGGAGACAACTTTTGTTTTTTCGAATGTGTGTGACCCATAACATGGATGGTGTTTTTGGTTTGGGCTCAAATCTATTTTTTTTTAATTATTAAATAGATAAGACAAAAGAGCAAACACCCTGATGGATCTGAGACTGTGTCAAGACTGAAATCGCCAGACTGTTAAACCCTGAAGAATAACACGAAATTTCTTAAACCAAAGCTAGATTGCGTTTAAGGGTTCCATGCCTGAATGAAGTCCGATGGGACCCTATAAATGTGCCTGTCCGGCCGTAGCAAGTGGAAAGAAGTGGTCTCTGCCTACCCATCTGGGAAACAGGCGTGATATATGTATGTATGTAGTACTAACTGCTTTGAATACATTCAGTATCCAATCGGAAGTGATTAATGTATTACACAAACGGAAAACATGTGTTACATTATTCAATAGGTTTAATATAATCATTACAGTTTGTTACGTTGGCAGTTCCTGGACTTGAGAACTTATTGCGTCTATTCTATACGCAAGAGTCTGCTTTTTTTTTTAAAGTCCAGTGAGGGAAGAGGTCTTTTTTCGGTTGAAATGTGGCCTAATTTGCCTTTTTTAAGGCCTAGGAAAGGCAAACGAGCACAGGCCCCCTTGACCCTTACCATGAGTGAGTTACAATTACCGAACTCGCTAGCGAGTCGAATGTTCTGTCCCTCGGACTCTATAAGAATACTGCTAGGTCTGCGAGGGACAGAGCATTCCTGGACTAGATTCCTAGTTGTAGAGGATTGTAGTTTTCCTAAAAGTTACACAGATGTTTCGATAGTGTCCGGGAGGCCTAATTTTATATAGCTGCGTTTATCGCGTGACAAAGTGTAGATAAGGCATCCGTCACCTTCTGACACGTAAATAAGTACGAGAGTGACGGATGCTTTATCCACATTTGACACGCGATATAGACGCAGCCATACTAGACCCGCTGACATTGTTATATTTAAGTAATTAAATGTTAATGAACTCATAACATAATAGAGTCAGTTAATGACGATAAGGCGTTCCTTAGTGACGACTTTTTATATACACAAGTTCGAAAAGAAACGAGTTAAATTGTGTCTAAAATGTTTTTGTGTATGTTAGAGAATTTAGGCACAGGTTTCTGTTCAAAGGAAAATACTCTGCCAAATTATTTAAACACCCTGACAGCATTTCCCTCCTGTGACATATACATAAATACATATATCGCTCATTGAATACAAAACGGACACATTCCAAAAAAAGATTCTAATTTTAAAATGCAACACTGACTCATTTTGGAATGTGTCCATTTTGTATTCAATGAACGAATGACTTATTAACACAACACAACATATATCATTAACCACAGGTGACCTAATAGAACTGATCGGCACATTCCCCCACGAAATCGATTACCAGAACACAAACCAATTCGAGGATCCCGTCGTGATCTACACAGAAAACCGGCCAAAACCATACAGACCCAAACCAGACCCAAACAAGTGGGAGGACCACAACCACAACCAAAAACCGTGGGACGAAACTAACCACAACCAAAAACCGTGGGACGACACTGACTTCAACCAAAATCATTATTTTCACGTCAAGCCCTCGTATCACGAGAGTACGACCAAACCGTTTGATCATTTTGGTCAAAATGACGGCAACGGTGATGATGATTATGTCCCGGTGGTGACGAATGATCACAGCCCGCAAAGACCCAGTTTCCCGGGTGAGATTTGATGAAGGTTTTTTGTGGGTTTTGGTGGGGGGTTCGCTCAAGTGATATTCGCTTTTTCGACAGTACAATTTAGAATTTACTTTCATCAGTTTTATAATATTTATTTGGTCTTATAAGTAATTGTCATTTTCTAAACAGTAACGTTTTCGTTCATTTTTTTAAAATCACTATGTTTTGTAATCCTCTTGCTTTATCAAAGGAAGAAAGTGACAAAATGTAGCATTATGGCCGTGAAATCTGCATGATCATTTTTCGACAATAATATCCGTATCAAATCAATCATTGATTTTTTTGACACTTGAGTTGACTCGCCATTGTCTGTCTCGCTTCAACTTCAGCACTGCGTCTTCATAATCATCACGCACCTTTGAACAGCACGCTTTATTTGTAAGGGCATTATCCATTGGCCGAGCTAAACTAAGAGATCTTTATTTTGAACATGAACGAGATTATTTTGGCAAAAAATACTATTTTATGTGATTTAGATGCTTTGCTAGATATCCTAGTTAAAAAGGTTTCTTAGTTTTACACGCTTATGAATTATGCCCCAACCAACGCTTCGACCACATACAATTCAAAATCGAAAAAACCCTTTTTGATACGTCAGGTTTTGGAAAAATGGGTCAGTTCCTTAAAATAAACTCTGTCATACATTACTACAAAACAGTCAATAGAGCTTCATTGGGGGGTAAAGCGTTTTTTTCTGGGCACACTTACATTGTAAACTTTTAATTTGAATCATTTTTTGGGTTGACCTTGTTGGCCTTTTTCTGGCCTCCACACTCCCCCATACAGCTTGTACATTATTGTACCTAATAATAAATAATAATTTAAAATATTCCAGGTTGTGGCGAACACTTCACTCGCTCAAACCGCATCGTGGGGGGCCACTCGACTGGCTTCGGGTCCCACCCTTGGCAAGCAGCCCTCATCAAGTCAGGTTTCCTGAGTAAGAAACTAGCTTGTGGCGGAGCCCTGGTTTCAGACAGATGGGTCATCACCGCTGCTCATTGCGTGGCTACGTAAGTAAAAACTGAACTACAGGACATACTATAGTCACGCCGTTATAAGCCTGAGTTGACAGCTGTCACCGCAGTAAAAATTATAACCTCAAACATGTCTTAAACAAGAGAGCGTCGGTAGCCTAGTGGCTTAAGGGGTCGACTCGTGGTCGTAAGGTGGTTTCTAACTTAAGTGCATTACCCGATGCTCTTACGGTGAAGGAAAAACAACGTGGGAAACCTGCAAATTCGAACAACTGAGTGTGTAAGAGGTTAATTGCACAAAAGATCCTAAAAGGTCGAAGTGCATCCAAAAGGGCCCTTCTGTAAGATAAAATAAGATAAGATACCTTAAACTTTTTTTTTACTGAGTGAACAGCTGACAAATTAGGCCTTGTTATCAAACGCAACTTTAATAATCATCAATTTTAAAGTCGCTTTGTCTGTCTGTTTGATATGCTTACACCCTTAAACTATCACGCTTGAGTCCTGGGAAAGGAGATAGAATATTTTGTATCCGTTAAAATATGACAATTCTTGAGGGAATAGCGATGAACGACTCTTACACGGAAGAAGTGACAAATAACGCGTATCTCACGCTTTTGTTCCCAGAGTGGAGTAGGCAGAGCTACAGATTTACCTACAGCTCTAAAAACTTGTTGACAATTTTGCACAATCGGCCAAGATGTTTACCATACGTATTAGTGACAGGTTGCAAGCCCATCGCCTAACAGTACTACAAGCCTTTATTCCCTTAGTCGCCTCTTACGACGGGAAGACATGGAACACTATTCTAACCTGGCAACCACACCTGGTGTCACAACACTCATAACGCGTATCGTGTTCACAATTTTATTGAAATCGGTTCAGCGCCCGTGAACGCAAACGTAACCAACAGACAGATAGACATAATAACTTTCACATGTATAATATCACTTGATTTTGCCCGCGACTTCGTTCGGTCTCTCGCTCTTTACTCGTTCGCTCTGTTTCGCTCACACGTACAGTCGCAGAATGAAAAGGTTGACCACCTTAAGATCTGTTTTTGCTTACTCAGGATAAGTTATCAGTAGCTGCTTATCGACCGAGTATGACACATTCAGTCATAATACTCATGATGAATGACATTTAACTACATGGCCCACAGAAACATGGTTACCATGGTCACGTATAAACAACAGCCACTATTGGTTCAAACTGAACTCAAGTCTTTATTGGTCGTTTAAAAAGTGTTGCTATGGTCACGTATAGACAACAGCCACTATTGGTTAACTGAACTTAGTCTTTATTGGTCGTTACAAAAGGGTTGCTATGGTCACGTATAAACAACAGCCACTGTTGGTTAACTGAACTTAGTCTTTATTGGTCGTTACAAAAGGGTTGCTATGGTCACGTATAAACAACAGCCACTATTGGTTCAATATTATTTCTCTCGTCTGTTACACAGTTTAAAAAGGTAACATGTGCTTGCAACGCGTAAATGAATTTATGTGAAAACTGGTCAACCTTTTCGTTCCGCGACTGTACAACAATTGCTACTAACCTAAACGACGAAGAACCAGTTCCTTCCGGTGCGTGGAGGGAATTAATTCCTTTTAGTTCTTAGTTTCTGACTGACACAAGCCTATTTGACGCATCCATACTAGTAATATAAATGCGAAAGTGTGTCTGTCTGTCTGTTACCTCTTTACGCTTAAACCGCTGAACCGATTTAGGTGAAATTTGGTGCAAAGATAGTTTGAATCCTGGGAAAGGACATAGGATAGTTTTTTTCCCGAAATTCATCCCCTAAGGAGGTGAAATAGAGGGTGAAAATTTGTATGGAGCTACGATATAAAGGAGTTCCACGCGATGGAGTCGCGGGCAGAAGCTATTTGAATATTCGCACTGTTAAGCAGCGGTGCGCGCACGCACCCATGCCATCAAAGAAACCTCATACCAATCATGTTTCCAGTCATAATATTACCATTGAATGACGCAATAACCTATCATTAAGTCATGACTCGGTGCTTTCACATTTTCGAGTGCAGTAATTACCTGATTAGGTAATGCATTGTAAACTACTTCGCTATACTTTCTCTATTAGGAAGTCATCGGTTTCGTAATAGCACGTGGTATCAGCAAACTTCATGTTTTTTTTTTTACATCTGTCAAAATTAAACAAAGATTATTTTTACAAGCTTTTATTTAAATTGTAATGTATTTTGACACAATTCCCGGTTTCGGAAAATTCGCATACGCCTTTAGTTCTGATGACAATACAATAATATAGAACCATCGAGCTGGTCTGATGATGGAGGCTCAGGGTGGCCATAGGAACTCCTAAATTACACATGATAAACCCGTCGTGTTAGGGCTTGTTAGAATCGTCTTGACACGTAGATGACGATTGTTCCATTTAAAGTACAGTCGGTAACAAAAGCTTGTCCCAAAATCTTTTTTTGACAGAAACTTACTTAACTGACTTAAAAAAAAGGAGGAGGTTCTCAATTCGTCGGAGTATTTTTTTATGTATGTTCAATTTGATTTGTTTTTTAATAATAATAATAATAATTTATTTTTATTTCGAATGTCATGGATTCATATTTGTTAGTAAGTACACAAATTCTTATAAACTACTTGATAAAACATAAGAGCAAATTAAATTAAAATAAAATAAAATAAAATAAACTACCTACTTAATAAGCTATTTGTTCGAAAGGGTATACTTTCTAGTTAGTCCCATTGTCAATACGTCAGGATGGGATCTTGGCACACCTATAGCGATTTGGGTAATTTTCATAGTAGTTTTTAGTTTTTTTTGCTCATAGAAAGCACTATATGGTGAAGTGGAACTATGTTTATCGTTCTCTAGTACCTACCCATAGTACAAGTAGGGCATCCTCCCGGGAAATCCCGGTTCTGTAATTCCCGGGAATTTCATAGTGGCTAAAGAACCGGTACTTACTTAAGATTACATCCCGGTTCTCCCGGTAATTTCCATGAACATCAAAAAAATATCGTGGCGCGTATCACAAATATCTACTTAAATTCACACCTGAGCGACGACGCCGGCACAAGCAAGCTGCAACATCGCATCAACATCCATCATATTTTGTGGCATATTTGCAATAATTGATCTCTAGATTTGTAAATAAAAAATATCAAAGGAAGAACAAACAACCGTCTAATGAGTGTTTTACTTAATTAAGAAAAGAAAACATGCATGATTTTATTGCATATTTATAAAAAAACAAGTTTCATAAAGTTTTTTAATCGTTTTATTTCTCAAATGTTAATGATTGGTAGTGAATTGAGGTCAAAACAAAGAACCGGGTGAACCGGGAGTCCCGGTACCGTCCCTGCCTGTGAAATTTTCCCGATATTTATTAATTTATATTCCATTTCCAGAACACCAAACTCACAGCTCCGTGTACGCCTAGGAGAGTGGGACGTGCGGGACTCCGGTGAGCGGTACTCGCACGAGGAGTTCGCGGTGCAGAGGAAAGAGGTCCATCCCTCGTACGAGCCAGCTGACTTCAGGAACGACGTGGCTTTGGTCCAGCTGGATAGGGGGGTGGTGTTCAAGCAGCATATACTGCCGGTGAGTTTGTCTACTTTGAGCTGGTGAAAAGTAAGCTGTCGGTACTCTGGACGCACATACAGTTGTAACGAGGTTGTTATAACCTCCTTTTTTACGTTCCTGGCCACTCTTTCATTTCGTTTTAATCTTTCTAAATTCAAAATTGTTTATGATCCATGTTGATATCGATCCATGAGAGGACTCTCAGATTATCTTTCGTTAACACAAGACACGTGTCTTGCTATATTATTTTTCAATTTCTTTTATTTAAAACAACAATTCTATTTTAAAGATTGTTTCATTTACTAATTTACCACCTTTAATATTCTTCCTGTACGGGTCACCGAGATACTTACCACTGCTACGTCACGTCTCTCCGGCGGGGAATCGAACCCCGGTCTCCCGCGTGACAGGCGGGGATACTTACCACTATACTACCGAAGATTATTAGATTAGATTATAAGATTAGATTTAAGATACTGAATAAGGGCCTAATCAAAAGCAACCGAAACTCACGTAGGTGCATGAAAAGGTTGATGAATGTGGAGGAAGGAAAAGTTGTATGTTTACACCAGTGCACCTGGAATTCCATAGTCTTTGGTTCTGCCTACCTCATTGGGAGACAGGCATGAAGGTGTGTATGTATGTGTAAAAGCACCCGTCACTCACGTACTTATTTACGTGTCAGAAGGTGACGGATGCCTTATCCGAAGTTTGTCACGCGATAAACGCAGCCATATTAAGGCCCCTGGTCGTTAAAAATACTATTTTTGACATGGCTTTGAACAGCGTAAACCACTTTCTAATTTGTATTAGGTACTCTCTTATTCGTTCTTAGTAAAAAAAATTTACGAAGCCAAGTGTATCGGTGAATAACAGTACCATCCTTGAACCTCATATTTTTGCTCAATAACATATCAAAGAATTAATAATAATGAAATAAAAAAAATCATTTCAGGTGTGCCTTCCTCAAAAGCAGATTAAGCTAGCGGGCAAGATGGCGACGGTTGCGGGGTGGGGGAGGACGAGGCACGGGCAGAGCACCGTGCCTTCAGTATTACAGGTATAGTAATTCTCAGATTCATTTATTGCTTTATATACAAGGAGGTACAGTATGTAGCTTCGAGGTATAGCCTTTATATAAAGGTAGAAACATGATCATTATCATTATCGTCATCATCATCATCATCACCATCATCATCATAATAATAATCATCATCGTTTGCTTAACAAAGGCCATCCGCGGTCGAACATGGGCTATCTCAAAGAATCATTACGAGATTATCGGTCTACCTCGTCTCGTGAGAGGCCTACCGACACTTTGCTTTTCGGAACTGGGTTTTCAGTCTAAAATATTTCCACCTCGATGCGGCCATCAGTTCTATAAGCAATGTTTCACGAAGCAAAGAAACATACGTAAATACTTAAAAAGCAAACCTTGCTACCAAGCAATAACGCTCACTACTTACTGTGCTCTGCTGTGGAGGGTATGACAGCTTAAGTCTTAGATCAACTGAAAGTAAATAGGCTCTAAGACCTTTACACATTCAAAAGAACACAAATGCGCCGCCAAGCATGAGGAATAAGAAGCAATGGAATGTCCCTTTTGCCCGTCGTCCTACTGCCTCTATGCGTGTCATTTCACTGGCTGCCTTAAACTTGAACTGAAGCAGAACAATGCAAAAACTGCAAGGAACTTTAAGGTGGCTATCGTGATCCAGACGGACTCTGCGAAAGATCTTTTTTTACGCTTGAGAAATGCATTTACGCATACCACCAGGGTCCGGAGGAATCTGTGATGTGGGACTCACCAACCAAATGCGGAAGGAATCCCCACTAATAACCCAGCGATTCTCCTCCCACACTATTTTTGGTCGGGCCTTCCACTACGACCCTAAATTGCACGGTTGAAACCGCCATTAAAGGGTTATAAGTTTTAATAAGCATTGTTTTCCAGGAGGTAGACGTGGAGGTGATCCCCAACGAGCGGTGCCAGCGATGGTTCCGCGCAGCTGGTCGCCGGGAGACTATCCATGACGTGTTTCTGTGCGCAGGATACAAAGAGGTATAGTTAATTTCCCACAAGCACCGAGACGGTTGTGCCTTCATTAAGTTGTAAAGTCGAGTCCAGAATTAAACGAACTAACTTGACAGTTCATTGTACACTAATTTTGCCACAGTTTGGCTAGTGCTGTTAATGTCGATAGCTAATCGAACAAATAACGGATTTGGAATTATCATCGACGATATATAGCGTTTGTCTGAATCGCACTTTCATATTTTCCAAAAAGAAAGGCATGAATGCTATATGTATGGTACATGAACTGTACCGTAGTAGCCCGACAGAAGCCATCTAAAAGAATGAAAATGGCCAGTTGTAATAAGAGAATTATTTTTATATTTTATTCCTAATTTGAGGAGTAATATCGTAAATATCCGCTTTAAACCGTAGGTACATCCTTCATAAAAATTGCTGTAGTTTGTTCCTATTTGGCAAGTATGTATGAGTGAGAAAGTTTCGACGACAATTACTTGATAAAATATAAATAGAATCAGATTTATAGATTTACTAGCGACCCGCCCTCGCTTCGCTTCGGTCTATGTGAGTTTTCTGTAACACCCGTACATAAACCATAATCTATTATACATATAAACCTTCCTCTTGAATCACTCTATCTATCAAAAAAAGCCGCATCAAAATCCGTTGCGTAATTTTAAAGATCTAAGCATACATAGGGACAGACAGCGGGAAGCGACTTTGTTTTATACTAAATACGACGAGTATGTTGTGATTAAAAGGTTATATCGACATATTTGTGTCGATATAAACCTATTACCTACTATTTATTTTTTTCTATGTCTGGCAACATTTTCGGCTGTCAAGTTAGTTCGCCTAATTCTGGACTCGACTTTAGCTTAAGCAAACTAAGGATACAATATAGTCTGAAACGTTGTATACTTTTAGTAAACCTAAAAATGATCTACCTATAGTAAGAAATCTAATCTTTTTTTGCAAGATCTGTTTTATCGTTAGACACAGTTTATCATTATAGTAATTGTATATTTTTCCATCTTGCAGGGCGGAAGAGACTCCTGTCAGGGTGACTCCGGAGGCCCACTGACCATGAAGATGGACGGAAGAAGCACCCTGATAGGCCTCGTGTCCTGGGGCATTGGCTGCGGCCGCGAGCACCTGCCCGGCGTCTACACCAACATACAGAAGTTCGTGCCCTGGATAGACAAGCTGATCACTCCGTAAAAACCCGAATTTATAAGTAGGGTTTTAAATAACCCGAATGTGTAAATACAACGTTAAAGCCACGATATGTCTCACCAACATACATAAGTTCGTGCTCTGGATAGACAAGCTCACCATTCCATATAAACCCGACGTTTTTATCGGGGCTTTTCAAAACCTGATTGTGTAAATACAACATGAAAGTCACGATAACTCTCATCAACATACTAACATAAGTTCGTACCCTGAATATACAAGCTCATTACGCGGTAAAAAATACCCGAATTTATAAGTAGGGTTTTACCTAAAAAACCCGATCTTTTCATCGGGTTTTAAAAACCCGAATGTGTAAATACAACGTGAAAGCCACGATAAGTATGGATCACAAATCGGATGGATTGGAAAGGAATATACCTAACCATACATTTAAATGTTGAGAAAACCCAAGTGTTTAAAAACGTAACATATCCTACAGATGGTACTGGCGCTTTTAACGTTCCCTTCTTTCCAGTTAAACAAGTTAACTTTAACCTAGAGCTAAATAAAGTCGAGATCTCGGACTAAGAAACTGATAACCAAGTGATGATGTTAGATACCTAATAATTAAACTTCATTAAGGGCCTGTATCACAATCGACCAGTAAAGGTAACTGCCATTGGAAGCTGCTCTCTCCTTGTCTATTTTCAAGTGCAAGAAAGAGAAAGGGCTAAATTTATGTCAAATCACAGAATAAGTAATAGTACAAGTACAGAAGCGACTCTCTGTGACAGCAAACATGCGAATTTAAACCTATTCAGAACGCGGGAACGATAATAATACAAGTGCACCCACGGATGTGACCTTGGTTACATTTTTGCGATCGATAGTGGGGGCGCCCCTAACGAGGCAAAATGCACCTTAAATCTGCGCAGCGAGAGTGTATTATTTCGCCCGTCATGAGCTTTACTGACTCCGCCCACCTCCCAGGGCTGGCACTTAAGTACTTGTACTATTTCTTTCCGTGGCTGTTGTAAGAAAACAAATTAAATTTATGATCATTTGTAGTTTTTTTATGTAGTTCTTACTTAAATGACGAGAAAAAATTGTTCCTGGAGGACTGGCAAAAGTTGTCCGCGACTTGTTTGTTGTTTGCTCCGATCTCCCTTTCCATCTAAGTAATAAGACGTAGTTTACTAGTATTAACCTTCAAAATATATGTTAATTTAATTATTAATTTTTTGTCATTTTGCTGTAATGTGATAAATGCCCAATTTTTAGTTTTATTGAATCCCGACTGTGCTAATACTGTTGCACACCTGTAATTGGTACTAACTATTTAACTAGGTAATTTCTTTATACATACCTTTTGTATTTGTATTTGTTTGTAGAACTATTGGTGTGTCTAATTGAATAAATAAATAAAATAAACAAATCAATATAGACCATAAAACTTTTAGTTTGTTATAAACTCAAGTAGGTACTATCGTTACCTACTCCGTTACTTAGAAAAGCTGCCATTTGTTTGTGTGTTGTGTTTACCTAATATCCAGCACATGCTGACCTTGCTTTAGCAGGCAGTTACTAGTACTGGGAGATCTACTTACTTACACTGACCGCTGTTTAAGGCAAGTAGATAACTGGTTTTTGGTCCGAATAAGTTGAAAACTGTGAAACTGCGGACGGGTCGTTAATAAAATAAATAATATTATACCGCTCTTTTTGCGTCGAGGATTCAAAACTGTAGGTACTGATTGTGTCAGTAATTAAGTCCAGCTACTCGTAACTACCTATCTAGATCGAAGTTATTAATAATATTAATAATAACCTTACCTTTCGTCATCCTGAGGCAGGTTAAAAAAAGATAATTCGACATTGGAGTTATTATTTAAGCACCCGTATGCGATGCAGTACTTTTTGCCTTTTCGATTAGTCATATTCGTATAAGTGCGTATTCAAACAAAAACTTTGGCAGCGCACGGCGCGGCGCGCGTCGAGACGAGCGCTCGTGTGACACTCAACTGATTCGCCCCTTGCAAGGGGCAGCAGATTTTGAAGGCGATAGCGCGGAGTGTCACCGGCCTGGTCAAATATGCTTTACTTGTCGATTGTGAAACCGGCGATAAGTACATGGGCTCAATAAGGTCGACATTCGCACAATAAACTCGTACTAGCTATCGTGATTAAACTTATAATTAAGACTGCGCCGAGCGTACACCGGATGTACAGTGGCGCCCTCGTCACTATAATTGTGTTTTCTAATTTATTTATTTATTTATTTACTATAGGAAAACCAACAGCTGATAAATTACCTTAAACATAACATAAGACACATAAAGCCAATTACAGTTTTTCACAGATACAGGTAGAATATAATGAAAGGAACAAAGAGAAAAACTTCTTTAAAGAATTTTGCATTACATGCGAGAAATCACTCGAGCAGAAACTACACAGTAAAAGCAAATTAATACAAATTAGATTTTATAGAATGTTACCAGCAATATCATTATTTAAAATAGTCGGGAAATTTTACTATTGAAAATATCTAAATTTATAGAACCCTGAGAAAAGTGTTACGTCTATATTTACGCGGACATTAAGGATCAGAAATTGTAGGAATATGTCTTTTGGTTACACAATAATAGTAATGAGGGCGCCACTGGACGCTCGACGTTTGCTCGGTGCAGTCTTACTATCTTTGTGCAAAACCTGTACATTTTAATGGATTAACTACGAAGGTTTCACCGACATCGAAAATTTTGACTTTAGGCTTAATTTTTCACTATCGCAGACCCATTTTCATTCCAGTTAAAACATTCAATTGTAGATTATCATTCGTTCCGTAACCTATTCACAGTCATTATGTCATTAATCATTGTCATCTTTCATCTGAATCAACATCATTTCATGACTTTCTTGACTTTTTGCACTGTCATTAAGAGTAAGTTCCACAAAGTCATACATAATTATGTCATCTATTTTAAAGTCGTCAATACGATGCAAATATACCATTTTTTGCAACTAAAGTTCATTCCAGTATACTTGCCTTGTTTAGTAAACACTTTTAGGTATAACCTCAAAATACTCTATTTTCGCGTAAAATTACAATTTCGTCACAAAAAAAACCATCCATGCTGTAAAACCAGGAAAACGGCGTGCAAAATGTAGTCTTTAGTTGGTTTATTCTGCAGAAAACGGCCGTTTTATCCAAAAATTATGCATTTTGAGGTTATTAATATTGTTTACGAAATACGACAAGTCAATTGGAATGCAGTATACGCGATAAGGAAAATCAGAACAATCATTGTGTGTATAGTTAAGTTTAAGGTATTTAATAAATGATTTTGTTAAAAAGTCCTAAATTAGGATTCTGGACTATGTGGTCCCTTTATTGATAAGTGATTTAATATTATTTATTTTTAGAATATTATTAGTTTTACATTTTTTTTTTTTAAATAAACCGTTAATTTATAATATTTGTCTTATTATTTCGTGTCTCTACTACTGCGTGCTGTCAGCCCAATAGAACTCTGACCCATTATAGAACGATGTCACAGTGTCATTATAAAACAATTTCTTTCAAACTTCTTACGACTTGAATAATAACGTCACTGTGACACAGTTCTATGGTGGATCGTGGTTCCTTCCACGTCTTATTTAAGACTGCGCCGAGCGTACGCCGGATGTACAGTGGCGCCCTCATTACTTTTATTGTGTTTTCTAATAAACTAATGTATTTTCTTGAAATTGGACGGTAAACTTTGTACTACAAATGAAAACACAACTTATTGGGTATGTCATATAGTTTAATAACAATTCACCTTCGAGTTATCAACTTAACAGAAAAAAGTGGCCACCTTTTCCCGTTAAGCTGACACTCAAAGGGTAATTGTTATTAAAGTTTGTTACGTGTTCCATAAATTGTGTTTTTACTTGCACTACAAAAACGGATCATCTGATTTTAAGGTAATTCTTTAGTTAATTAGAAAACACAATAATAGTAATGAGGGCGCCACTGGACGCTCGGCGTTTGCTCGGAGCAGTCTTAAATAAAAGTATAATTTATTACGACAAGAATAAATGACCGCTGTTGAAACAGGGTTCAAAAATCTTGTATGAATATCTGAAACCACATAGGGCTTATTCATACACACACGTCTACCAAAAAAGAAGGTATAGGTAGGGCTCCAACTCTCTATTTTACTGCATTTATACTCCTTTTGCAATCGTATTGTTGATGCCTTTTGTCAAGATGAAAATAACTATCATAATGTTTACAATACTATAACAATAGGGGAAAATATAAAGTGAAATGCATTTGCATAACGTTCTAACATCGCTTCCAATTCCAACGAGAAATGAACACCTTTAAACAACTTAAACGTCACTTTCTGCCGGTAGATGGCTCTGCGTGTATTTTAAATCACGCAATCGTTTGTCCAACCGAGATAATATGTCTGTTTTATCGACCGTACAGATCATCATCATGTGTCTACATGTATTTTTTTTAATGATACATTTGTCTATGCTTGCAATGGAGTCCCCACATAGCAGTACTAGCAGGTAAATTAAGTTCTGCAGCTTATGCTGTTAGGAAAATCAGGCAACTTACGAATGTTGAGACAGCTCGCTTAGTTTATTATAGTTATTTTCATAGTGTTATGTCATACGGTATTCTGGTTTGGGGAAAAGCTGCTGACATACAGACTATATTCGTGTTACAAAAAAGAGCCATCCGTTCTATATATAACCTAAACTCCGGTGATTCTTTAAGATTACTATTTAAAGAAATTAGTATTTTGACAGTAGCGTCACAATTTATTTATGAGAATATTATTTATGCCATTAAAAATCAGGACTCTTTTATTAAGAATTGTGATATACATAATTTTAATACAAGAAATAAAAATAAAATAGCTATTAAAAAATTTCGTGTTCGTAAGGTTTTTAAATCATTTGTAGGTCAATGCATCCATTTCTATAATAAATTACCTGACGAAGTTTTAAAGTTACCATTTCCAGTACTTAAAACTTACTTTTGAAAAAGTCGCTGATGTCTAAAGCTTACTATAGGGTCGAGGACTATCTATCAGATAAAAGTGCTTGGCCTAAACTAAACACCCAAATAACTTAATAATAACTAAGTCTTAAGAAATATGTACTTAAACATTGTATATTGTCTAGGGGACACGGTTTCTGTAGGAGAATGTATCGAAACTTTTTATGTAGTTGTATTACACCATCATAATTAAGTATAATTTTCATAATTATTTTCTATTAAGTACTTACTAGTTACTACTAATTAGTTCTGGAGAAAATTCAGAGTTTTGACACATTTTCCTGCTCAACTACGCGTGAATACATTTATTTCTTATCGTATGTTAGATTCATTGTTTTATATAATGATAGGTTAAGTTTTAAAATTGTATATTTAAAAAACCGGGCAAGAGCATGTCGGACCATGCTCAGTGTAGGGTTCCGAAGCCCTAACGACAAACACAAAAAACTATCTCAAAAATCAACATGTATGAAACAATTTTCTATTTAAAGATATTTGGCGCTGTCTTAGATGATTTTTAGTAGGTATAAACCCGTTAATCGCCTGTATCTCAGGAACTAATCATGTCTACTTAGCCGTGATAGTTTTCCTTTAAAATTCGTTATATGCGCTTTCGTTGAAGATTTTTTTCAGATTTTTAGTACTTGTAGTTTTGGCTGTAGGGGGGGGGACACTTGACTCTAACAAAAAATAGCGCTTTAAAGCTTAATATTTCATAAACGGATCCCTTAATCGAAAAATTGTTTTCATAAACCCGCAATATTTTTGAAAGACCTATCCAACGACACCCCACACTATGGGGTGGGCAAGAAAAAAAAAAGACATCCCCACGTTACGTGTAGGGGAGGTGCATTAAAAAAAAATATTTTTCATAATTTTATTTTACCACTTTGTTGGCGTGACTAATATGTACATTCATGCCAAATTACAGCTTTCTAGTACTATGAGTCTCTGAGCTAGACTGGGGACGGACGGACGGACGGACGGACGGACGGACGGACGGACGGACGGACGGACATGGCGAAACTATTAGGGTTCCTAGTTTGACTACGGAACCCTAAAAACGACTAACTGTTGAGTTTCTTGCGGCGCTTCTTCTCAGCAGTGGTCTCTTGCGAAGCGCTGGTAGATTTTTGACGTGTAAAAGTGCCCGTGCGGCCTACTTACTGAATAAACATCTTTTATCTTTTTTTTATCTTTATGCTTTTGCTTATGCTATAGTACCGCGTAACGACCGTAGTCCTAGTCGTCAAGTGATAATGATCACTTTGTCGACAGTGATCACCTAACGCTAGCGTTCGTGAACAATGGCAACTTGTCTAGCCCCACAGATGCCTTTTGTCAAGATGAAAATAACTATCATCATGTTTACAATACTATAATAAAGATAGAATAATACTAAAAAAATACTAGGGGAAAATATAAAGTGAAATGCATCTGCATAACGCTCCAACATCGCTTCCAACGAGAAATTAACACTTTTAAACTTAACGTCACTTTCTGCCGGTAGATGGCTCTGCGTGTATTTTAAATCACGCAATCGTTTGTCCAACCCAGATAACATAAATCTGTCATATTATAAATCGTCACATCTCAGAACATCATCATATTATTGTGTCTACATGTATTTTTGACAGTCAATCCTACGAATACCAGTAGGGCTGATACTTATAGGACTACCATGCTGCCCCCTATCGTAAAAAGGGCGCATCTAACAATTTAGTCAAAAATGAGTTGATTATACTGCCGTGATAAGCAGAAAAAGACCCACCTACTGATGTTTTTAGTTTTTTCCTAGGTAGGCTAGATTAGAAGTTACCATAAGCAAAAAGGGCGTTACTGCACTCACTTTGTTACAAAAACTTAATTAAAAAGACGCATTTCAGAAACATGTGAAAAGACGTAACTACAACGGTTTTCGGTCTCCGGCTTATGTAACTGCTAATATTTATTGGTAAATTTTATTTGTATAATCCATAATCACCATTTCTATAACTGCTGTATACTTAAGCCTGAATAGACCACACTTAATTTATTCATTATCATATCACCACAAACACACAAGGAAAGTGTATTAATACATTTAGCAACGCCATCTATCTGCAAATGACTGAACTATCCAACTGCTGACAAACCAACTAGTACAACACTACTCACTAGCGCCATCTACATTTTTTTGCTTAAACTTGCTTGAAAGTATTGCGACTGTGTTGAAACTTAACACGTCACTATTACAATCTTTTCAACATGAATCGCTAGATGTCGTTGAGTCGAGTAATTTTTATTCTGTTTATAAATAGTGGTGGACCTTGTGCAGAGTTGCCAAGCAGCAATGTTCGCATTCTTGTGTTCCGGTGTGGGAGTACGACTTTGCAGCCGGTAAAAATGAGTTATCTACTATTAGTATAGGCAATCAACCTTAGTCCCTAGGTTTTGCTGCCTATGTAAAATGTGTATGGATGTGTGTGTGTATGGAGCTTATTTATTATGTATACTTGCTTACTTACCATCAGCCTTATTTCATTAGCTGTTGCGCCTGTTGCCCGCGACTCTGTCCGCGCAGAAAAAAAAAAATAGCCTATGTTCATCAGGATTAATATAGGATTCTAATAGTGAATGAATTTTTCAAATCAGTTCTATTGTTTCGGAGCCTATTTAAGTCAAACAAACAAACAAACAAACAATATTTTTTTCACCTCAGCAGCTCAAACAAGCAAGTTTTGCTGCTTAAAAACAGTGGGCAAAATTTAATTTTGCTGCGAGCGAGAGGCAAAGTAGCTTTTTAATTATTTTTTTTTAATGCCGTGAGCAGTGCTGGGGCTACTCACAACATTCGAAAAAATAGAACTTCACTTTGTTCTGTCACTTTCACTTCGATAGGAAAAAAGCGAGAGATAGAAACAACTTGATTCGAAGTTCGATTTTCAAATTCCACACATAGTAGGCCCAAAAAGAAACGCACGTTCGGAGGCACACATAACCGTAAAATTGCAAATAAAACTATCTGTTAAAGTTTGAAATGTGTTTATTATAACATTTATAACTATTTTATACAGTAGGTACAATCATTTTTTTTATTTAATGTTTTGAAGACAAAATTAATGAAAAATAAGAAGTTTATCATGTACCTATCTACATAATTTTGTTATCGTTTTAACAATCTTTAATTTCGTGACATAAACCGCGGGGGCAGTTTCAGAACGCATTTCAAAAATAGCGGGATTATTGTACTTAAAAAAAAAGTTTTTTGGTACTTTTCTGTTACGCTACGTTATCTAATTTCGATAATAGTTGGATATAATAAAAGTAATAATAAATAAATATGAGCGAGTCCAGTGACGAAGACAGCTATTTAATGTAAATGACGATGTAATTTTTGTTAATTTGTCCGCCATAGCCAATAGCCATAGACAAGGCCTAGTTAGGATTTTTTTAAAGCCACAGACTACATAAAGCTGTATAACGTTGTGTTTGCACTACGGCATTATCAAGTTGAGTTGAGTGACAGGTTTTATCTGTTTCATGTTTATTTTTTCCACTTTTTATTTTATTAGTATTTTGCAAAAATGCTTGTGATTGTTGCATATGCGATCGTGTCGATATTTAGTCGTGTATTCACCAAATGGTCACAACGGAAGACCTGCGTTGGCCCTACCAGCTTCACGCTGTGTTGTTCTCGCTGCTGAGGTGAAAAGTTGTATGTCTCACACGAGACCAAAGTTTTTTACGTCTCGTATCTTTGAATCCCTCGCTACGCTCAGGATTCTAACCTAGAATCACTCGCTACGCTCGTGATTCAATAATAGAATCCTTCGCTTACTCGGGATTCAAAATCATCACTCGCAGCAAAAACCAACTTTGCTCTCTTGTGGAACAAATAACTATTTCCCTGTTTATAATATTAGTGTAGATGTAGATGATAATGACAAGTGACATTTAAGTGCAGGTACCTATAGGTACATATATGAATACCTTTGAGGTAGGAATTTGCTAACTTTGCGTCGTACCTATTACCTACCGAATTGTCACTTGTCACCTATCATAGTCAGGTTTATGAAAAAGGTGACAGATGGTTTGTGTGCTCGTTTGCTTTCTTCGTGATAATAATATTTAAAAAAACACTAGCTTAATGTTGGGTAGCAGTTGTATTTTTTACACGTATAAAATAAATTAAAAAGAATACTTCAGAAAACACCGATTAGGTAACTGACAAGACTACGCACAGCCTATTAACAGTAGAAACAATTATGAATATAATGTTTTTTTACTCCTTTAGTAATGCGAAAGTGCACCAAGGAAGAATTTTACTCAATTTCTACCCCTAACTAATGGACAACAGAAAACAAATATATTTCGTTATTTTATAGCAATTGCAAACATGATCAAAACCCGATATGGAGCACCTAAATTAATTTTAAAATGGTTATTCCCACCTGTTACCACCAATTTGTTACCACTGGTAACAGCTGGGAATAAAAATTCCCAGCTGTTACCACTTAACGAATAAACTTTTTTCTCCAGTAGTTAGGTATCACCTAATATTTTAGTGGTTATATACTTTACTTTAGTGGTAGGTAAGGTAACAGGTGGAGAAAAAATCCCAGCTGTTACCAGTGGTAACAAATTGGTGGTAACAGGTGGGAATAACACATTTTAAAACTAAAAACTGATTTCAATGGCAAGTATTGCAACCTTTGTAGGTACCTTCGCCTTATTCAAATAAAAGTAACTTTCCTTGAATGCAAATTGTTCGCATCTTCTCAGTACTTATTCATATTCCGGTCACAATGTACAAAAATAAAACAACTCAAAACTAAACAGACATCAAATTTGAAATTTATTTTCATTCTGTTTAAGTTCTAAATCGCTTGACAATAATTGTAACTTACGCCTGTTGTCTCGGGAACGGTTTGGTTTCCTTACATTGAGTGTTAAGTCTTGTATGGCATTGACCTCAAGACTGCGTTGATGTCCTTTCTTAGGAAGAAGTGGTGTAATGACTTTTTCATCGGAATATTGAATTATTATTAAGTACTTAATTACTTATGCCCGGTTCCTATATTCAAGAAACGAATCGTTTTCCTTACGTCTCGTTAAAATTTGACATTTGCTACGTACACAATGTGTCAAATTTTAACGAGACGTAAGGAAAACGATTCGTTTCTTGAATATAGGAACCGGGCATTAGTTAATCGGTATACATAATATATTGTCCGCCATAATTGTCTTAGTCATAATGTATTTTAAGTAGTCATTATCGGAAGTTATATTATAAATTATTATCATTGTCATAATCATAAGTCATAATACTCATAATCATAAGCAATATGAAAAAAAAACCCTGTTGAGTTTCTTATAGTGTTGCTTCTCAGCCATTGGTCTCCTGACGTATAAAAGTGCCCGTGCTACGGAAAACAAACTTACGGAAAAAAAAATCGTTTAATTTTAAGAATTTGTTACTTTTTTTAGGGTTTTTATAAATTAATCCTAACCTAACCTAGCCTACATGTAAGTAAGATATTAAAAAAGTGATAAAAAAATATCAATACCTATAATATCAACAAATTGATTATGAAAAAAAAGGGGTCTTGTAATCCTATTCATTTACATTATTTAACTTGGTTCATTTGACTCTCAACGGTACATTTTAATCAATATTAAAGAATGTTTCCAATTTTAAAATTAATCAACAAAATGCAACGGACTACTCAGGGGCTCCACTCGGTAAAATTATATTATTTTTGACCTGCTATCGTATTGTTATGCCATTACTGACAAGAAGAACTATGATAACGTTGACGATACAATTACATTTCAAAACTACTTACTTAGGTAATTAGTTAATTACCGATTAGAATAGAACCTCCTCAGGTCGTTTTATGAACTTTTTATAATTCACTAATACCAGGCAGTGAAAGAGATGACGATATACGACTCCAATAGCTCTATCTCTTTCTCTGACTGGAATTTGGCAAGTTTTTGGAGCTCGAAAACGGTCTCTGACTGATCTAAGAATGTTTCTTATATTAAAAACGGTGTAAATTCACCAAAACACAATTTATTTTAATTGTAGAAAAGTTATATTTAAGTATTTCTATTTAAATCTTGAAGGAGTTTTTACACTGACATAAAGGCGCCCATACAAGGACGCATACTTCTGCAAAAAAACCCGTTAGTGCAGGCTTTAGACATCCTTCTGACGTCACCCGGCCTAGCATGGCGCTAGCAAATAGCTGCTATCTCTATTGCACTAGTGGCATGAAATAGTAAGTGGTCACAAGGGAGCAAAATGACATATTTACGGCGAGGGCGTACAATGAATCTTGAACGAAGCGAGGGATTCTAAAATAGAGTCCTGAGCGTGGGGAGGGATTCAAGTGTTAACGCTAGTAGATACACCCATTACCGACGTGTAAAAGAGCCCGTATGTGGCCAATTTACTGAATAAATATATTAATTTTGATTTTCTATTTAACGCCCAAGGTGGAAATAATTTTGCCACCGCGTGACACATACTGCTTTTCTCATCACCTATGAGGAAAATAAAATATCTTTGTGATGAAACAAATTTAATTATTAACACTCTCTAAAAGTTCTGAAATTATAAAACTTAGCAAGAAAAGGACGATGGGCAAAAATGTCCCCACCCACCAACGGAGATGAAACATGTGCCAGTTTATAGATCTTGGCATGATGTAGTTTTACTATGGCGACGATCGCCATTTTATACTTATATGAGGTTTTCTTGTAAAATCAAATAGACAAAATAAAATAATCATATCGTATGGTTTTTTTTTTAAAATAAACCCATTCTTGTCTTGCTTGGCTCTTGAAAAGATTTTTTGTTGAAAAAATCCCATCGATTTTGCTACAAAAATAGGAATGTTGTCTTTTTTTGGATCCTCATGAACATAATTATAGGCATGCATCCCGTGACTGTTGGAGGGTGGGGACGGGGTCCAAACAAAATTGCCCATCACCCTTTGTGGTCCTATTTTTAAACCGTATTGTTCTTGAACAGAAAAGTGCCACTTTGATCCCTCATAGCAGGGAAGAAAAGCCCCCTTAAATAATAATCAGCGGACAATATGACACAAATTGACCTGGCGAAGGAGGGTAATGTGTTTAGCAGCCTTTAGTATGTCTATTCCTTTGTGGCGGTCTAGAAATTAAACTGGTGAACCGAAATTTATAAGTTTTAAGCCAATCGAACTATAGATATGACAGAAATCAAAATTCAATATGGCGGAGCAGACTAATATTATGTGTGGGATGTTTTAAATGAATATAAGTTAGTCGCATTGGATTAAATAGAAAGAGACAACTGTATAATTCCACAGGTGCAGACAGTAGTGACCGTAGCGTGCTAGGCGGTAGTCGTTAAGGGCGAGAATCGTGTATCGATCGGTCGAGCCTTTTCGATCGGCGCCAGCGTCTACCCAGTGTTGTCAGGTGTAACAGAATATCGGAATTCAAGGTTTTTTACTAACTTTATTCCAGTTATGGAGTTTGTTTTGTGCAACTATACAGAAAAGTTTTTTGTGAAAATGATGAAATTCCGCTGGTCACTTTGACCAAGTTTTTTGGCTTCACAAATAATATGCGTTTGTTTAATAAAATTACTTATTGTCAGATTCTTTAAATTATTCACCAAGAAAATTAATGCCATGACGTAACTTAATTTTGTCTGTTTTAGTTTAGTTCTTAGATTTAGTTTTACTTAAGCTTAGTGTTAGTTTTCAGTTAGTGTTTTATACATTATGTTCATGTAATAAATTTATGTCGTTTGTCTAATAAATTATTTATTTTGTATATTCGTTGTTAGTGAATATGGAACAAAAAAAGTGACAGCATAGGGTCTCGGTCGAATCACACTTTTTCAGCCAAGAATTTCATAAACAAAAGAACATTTGTGTTTATTTAAAAGTTCTCTATTTACGTAAAGCGTACTGGCAACCCTACCAACAGAGTCGCAAGCGCAGGCCAGTAACACCCCGAACACCGAGCGCGCGGCCGCGATGCTCTTAGCAACGAAAAAAAACGAAAACGATCCAAATTCAAAATAACACCAGCATCCAAACAAGCTCGCTCGCGTTCCATTTTCAAAATATTAAAAAATCAAAGTGTCAAACCCGTTTTGTTAAGCATATGGCTTGGCCAAGGATGTGAGTTGTACAGTGGAATGTGAGTCTTATGTGTATGAGTGTAAGAACTGTTTAGTGATTAATGGTGTAGGATAAAAATATTTTTAAAAGGTAAGTTGAACAAAGTGACCTTTAAGTTTTATTTCTTTTAATGGAGTGTTTGTATCGAGTACTTTTAATTGATCTTTGATAGTTTATTTCAACTTTTGGTTTCGATACGTACCTATTTGTTAATATGATTTAACTAACGTTTGATGTAAAATTCTTTATTTCACTGTAAATGTCAAGACACATTTTAAGTTATAAACGCCTAAACTAATTTAGATATGGGGTTCTATTCCACACGGTAAAATCATATAACCTTTGACATTCTATCGTATTGTCAACGTTATCATAACTCTTATTTACTTGACCTTAATGGCTTGCAATTTAAAAAAAAAACTACATGTCAATAGCAATATGGTTTGAATAGAGCTCCAATATGTACAGTTGCGTTCACCTTATGTAGAAAGAGATAACAAGATTTTCGTTTATTCTCAATTAGTTAGACAAGCTATGTATCTACAGTCGAGTTCATATATGTATACACTTTAGTACCTTGTCACGTTAAGACTGCGCCGAGCGTACGCCGGATGTACAGTGGTGCCCTCATTACTTTTATTGAGTTTTCTAATAAACTAAAGTATTTTCTTGAAATTGGACGATGGGATTTTGTACTAGAAATGAAAACACAGCTTATAGGGTATACCATATAGTTGAATAACAATTCACCTTCGAGTTATTAACTTAACGAAAAAAAGTGGCCAACTTTTCCCGTTAAGCTGACTACTCAAAGGGTTGTTATTAAAGTTTGTTACGTATCCCGTAAATTGTGTTTTTACTTGCGCTACAAAAACGTATCGTCTGATTCCAAGGAAATTCTTTAGTTAGTTAGAAAACACAATAATAGTAATGAGGGCGCCACTGGACGCTCGACGTTTGCTCGGTGCAGTCTTAATCGGTGTAACAATTCAAATGACATTAAATTGACAAGATACTAAAGTGTACACATATTTATGAGCTCGACTGTACCTACCTACCTAAGAACACGCAGCCCTTAAAAAAACTGTTCTTTATTAAAAACACGTATAGTCGAGTGTAAAGATACACGTACATTTTTGTACCTCATTTAATCTAGTATTCGACTATACACGCGTCTAAATTCAAAGTAAAGGTGTTGCATGGTTTATTTCATGCAGGAATCAAACCAATGGACTCTGTCTAAGTAAAAGTGTAACCGCGGAGCTAACCGGTTGCAAGGCGACAGAAATAATGCTTATGCTAACAACTTACATAATATAATATTATAGTAGGAACTATTTAAAATCACGATTCCCACTTGAGAACTTATCCGCGATGAATGGCATTGTTATCTTTTGTTAAACGCAACCGCTAACTACCTGTACAACATGAAATGCATCAATAACAAAAAAATGAACATGAATTACAACTTTACCGTCTTGGGAATAAGGTTCAAATTGGAATAGGACACACTTCACATAGATCCTTTTGGAAATGACATATAATAAGGACCACCGGGTCGAGCATTTAGCATTTTTATAAAAATATCACCTGTAACAAACATAGTCAGACATGTCTTTGCTATGACAATATGAACCTTATTTTTGAAGGAATACTATTGTTATTCATACGACATCTTTTGTTATTTATGGTATTTATTTTGCACAGGTAATTAACGGTTGGGTTTACAAAGGATAACAATGCCATTGTTCGGCAGTTAAGCTCTCAAGTGGGAATCGTGATTTTAAATAGTTCCTACTATACTATAGCTAGTTGGTTTAACCCTTAACCCGCCGCTAAACCGCAGTGTGCGTATTGTTGAATTCCGCTGTGTGGTTAAGACTACTGGTAGCATTGTTAATTGTAATTGGTAATGGTTGACTAGTAAATGCTTGTAGCATTAAGTTCACCTTTCGTACACTAATTTAATTTTGAACAAGAAAGTTTTTTTCATGTCAGTTCTCAGAACGCATAGTCTAGTAATTTCACCGATTATCTGATCCCCACACTGCGGCATAACAGTGCTAACACTGCTGCTTGGGATAAGATAGGCAGTTTTTTTTTTTCGAAGTGAAAACTTAGGCCTATTTTTTCATTATCTACAACAAATTCAAAAATCAGACTAGGTTTATGGGACGAAAAAAGAGCGTAGGTAGCCTTGTGGCTTAGGGGGTCGACTCGTGATCGTAAGGTACCGAGTTCGAACCCCCGCGGTCACCATGTACAGTCAACCAATTTGATTCCTAGGCCCCTATGGACTTTGTCAACGTGACGTTGTAAACCAAATCATAGGGAGTCTCTTACGTCTTGATTGACAACGTCACTTTAACATAGTCCAAAGTGGCCTAGAAATCAAATTGGTTGACTGTACCATGAGTTTTTGTAACCTAAGTGCTTTACCCGTGTGATTGCCGGGTTAGAATAGTGCCACTCCATGTCTTCCCGTGGATGTCGTAAGAGACGGCTAAGGGAATAAAGGCGTATAGTAATGTTAGGCTATGGGCTTGCAACCTGTCACTAATACACTGGTACTCGTAAACATCTTAGCCTAAGTGTGCAAAATGTGGTTACAGAATTAACAACAAGTTTTTTTTTTTTTTTTATGGCATGGAGAAGACAAACGAGCACACAGGCCACCTGATGGAAAGTAGAAACTGTGACCCATACACATTCGCATTCATCGTAAGACTGCAAATGCGTTGCCAACCCTGAGGACTTAGATGGAATGCCTCTATGCTAGTCATTTCACCGGCTGTCTTATCCCCAAACCGGAACACAACAATGCGAACACTGCTGTTTGGCGGTAGGTTAATGGATAAGATGGTGGTAGCGATCCGGACGGACCCTGCACAAGGCCCTACCACCCGCAAAAGTTTTTAAGAGTTGTTGGTAATTCTGTAGCTCTGCCTACCCCACTCTGGGAATAAAGGCGTGAGTTTATGTATGTATGTGTATGTGCTTTACCCGATGCTCTTCAGGTGAAGGAAAAACATCGTGAGGAAACCTGCACATTCGAACAGGCAGGTGTGTATCCGAAAGATTAAGATAAGATAAGGAACGAAAAACGCTATCGCATTTTATATGGATTTTTTTACCTTCACAATCCTCTTAAGAGTGATATGGATTTACCGAGTGGGATAGAGGGCTTGATTGCTTTCTGTTAAAGTTGTAACTTATACATAGCAAGCAAAGTGAAGGCAATAAACGAAGGTTTGGCTAGTTCCGTCTGTGACGTCACCAGCCGGTGGGCGGGGCCTTGACTTATGTATAACCAGTCGTATGGTTGTCATTTTGTCTTAATGAGAAATTAAGCGGTTTGTTTTAACATACATACATACACATACATACCTACACGCCTTCATTCCCAGAGAGGTAGAGCTACAGAATTACCAACATCTCTAAAAACTAGTTAATTCTGTAACCACATTTTACTCAAACAGGCTAAGATATTTACCAGTACAATAAAAAAGTAGCGAATGAACATGGATAATAAAATAGCATGAACTTTGTTACACATCGCGAAGCAGCAGTGTTCGCATTGTTGTGCCCCGGTGTGGGGATAAGACAGCTGAAAATACTAGCATAGAGGCATTCCACCTTAGTCTTTAGGTATTGCAATCTTAAGAGTGCAGTCTTAAGATAGCGGTCTTAAGATGGCAGTCTTAAGAAAATGTCTATGGGTCTCAGATGTCAATTACTGTCAGGCGTGTGAGCTTGTTTGTCTTCTACTTGCCATAAAAAAACATGTCAAGGAATCTACACGTTAACAGTAGGTACCTACTCGTTGGGTTGTTGTGGTGATCTCAAACCGATTTGTTGTTTGATGATCGTATCATCGTAATAAGCCCGTGATGATCTCACCAAGGTCTCTGTATTGTATTCTATAATGTAAAATAATGATGGAAAAACTTAATTACACGACGTTCGCAGCACGAGTATTAATATATCTTTAGTACTCTTCCCACTTATACAAAGTATAGACAGAGGCCGACTACAGGGGTGTGATTCTGTAAATAAGCAAAGGTTGAACGAATGCACGAGTGATACCAAGCGGCGAGATTAGTGCGAACAAAATACACGGTAGCGCGTGCATTTTCAATTTAGCAGCACGATAGGTCGAACGTACTTATAAGGTTGCTTTATTGAAAATGCACGCGCTACAATGTATTTTGTTCGCACTAATCTCGCCGCTTGGTATCACTCGTGCATTCGTTCAACCTTTGCTTATTTACAGAATCACACCCCAGGTCTCTGGCTGACAACTGGTTACTTTACCCTATTACCTAGAGAATTTAATCTATGAATAAATCTGTTAAATAAATTCCCGTGGGAAAATAAATGATACGAAGATGCGATTAGGAAGAAAACTCGTCAGACCTGTTTGTAGATATTGATTCGTAATTATGTAGTAATCTATATATATGTATAATAACTAGCGACCCGCCCTCGCTTCGCTTCGGTTTATTTGAGTTTTCGATAACACACGTACATAAAACAAAATTTATTATACATAAAAACCTTCCTCTTGAATCACTCTATCTACTAAAAAAAATCTGCATCAAAATCCGTTGCGTAGTTTTAAAGATCTAAGCATACATAGGGACAGACAGCGGGAAGCGACTTTGTTTTATACTATGTAGTGATGATTATAAATAATAATAATGTCCAATGTATCCAGCCTGCAAGCAAGCGTGCAAATATTAATTTCATGCAATATAGAATATTAAATAACAAAAATACATTTTAAATTACTGATAAAAGCGTTAAAATTTATAAAATATCAGAAATGTCAATGATCACAAAATATTACAAATTATTACATTTTATTACATTGCTCGAGGAAGTCCTTAACACTAGATAGAAACACCTGTATATCTATATATATAAAAATGAATGTTTGTCTGTATGTCCTTTATAGGATCGTAAACTATGCATTTGATCATGTGTTGATCTTCAGAAAAGTGTTGCGCATGAGTCTACGAAGGTTTCTGAGTTGGTCCGACGCAGCAACGCGCGCAGGGTACAGCTATCTACTAATATTATAAATGCGTAAGTTTGTGTGTGTGTGTGTGTTTGTTACTTCTTCACCCTGGAACGGCTGGATGGATTTGAAATGGAGATAGCTTGTAGTCTGGATTAACACATAGGCTTCATTTCAGCCCGGAAAATTTAAAAGTTGCCACTGCCTGTCCCTCTGTACGTACGCCTAGATCAAACTAGGGTAAAGTCACCAGTTCAGCCAGAGACCTGTAGTCGCCCTCTGCCTGTACTTTTTATGAGTGGGAAGGGTACGAAAGATTATGTTTCCCACTCTTCGCACTCATAAGGTCGACTACTGGTCTCTGGCTGGACACTGGTGACTTTACCCTATGCAACGGATTTAAATGCGGTTTTCATGAATAGATAGTGATTCAAGAGGATGGTTTCATGTATAATTGATTAAGAATTTCCCCTTTGCAATCCCTAATCGTCATTTGTCCTAATGCATCGTTTGTCCTTCATACATACATACATAAACTCACGCCTTTATTCCCAGAGTGGGGTAGGCAGAGCTACAGAATTTCCAACAACTATAAAAGCTTTTTGATAATTCTGTAACCACATTTTGCACACTTAGGCGAAGATGTTTACCAGTTTAATTTTCGTTTATCCTAAAGTCCGGTTAAATTTTAAAACTTTTAAGTGTTGTTATAATTCTACCCTAACCCAACTGAAACGCAGATATAATTGGAAAACTAAAAAAGTTGCCTGACTCAGCTGAAAATCAGTTTAGGACAAATGAAAATTCGGACAAACGATGTGTTAGGAGTTAGGACAAACGTTGTTAGGGATTCTGTACGGGTGTTACAGAAACCTTACAAAAAGCGAAGCGAGGGCGTTTCACTAGTATACTGATATTGCATCATAAGTGTATATCCAATATACATTATTTTCTAATAATATTTGCAACTGAATGTTTGCTCTAAACTAACCTTTCCAACAGTAATATCGAACGCAAGTCACGCAACATCTCTTTATGGCTTTAATGGAAGAGCCATACACAGTACCAAACAAATTGTTATATTTAAGTAAAATTAAGCTTGTGGAGGTGCTTTTTGGATTTCAATGAAATAGAATATAGGTATTAGATGTCCTAACACAAATTGTCCTAGACCCAAAAAAAGCTTTAAGCTCGTACTATAGAATAGCGATAAACATACGTATATACATTGAAAAAATCTAGAGACACATGCTTATCACTATATTTTCTTTCACCGGGAACCGAACCCTGGACTGTTAGCTACGTAGGTAGGCTACAATCAAAGCAAACCGCGTCCTCTATGAATATCGAGAAAGGCCTAGAAACATACATCATAGTACTTTTTTACATAAAATATGCTCGAATTACGGGTGGTATAAGGGTTGCAGAGAAAAACCTACACTAATCCCTTGGCTTGCCTTGGTATACAGGGTGTTTGGCAGTCGGGTTGTAAGAGATGTTATTTAGGGTAATTCTAAACATTTTTGACACCACTTACTACTATGCAAAGTTGCACGATTTTTGAGATATTGTATTTTTTTTAATTCTTGAATAAACGCTATGTTCACCTGAAAAATAATTATTAAACACCCTGTAGGTACACCCAGTATTGAATACATATTTAGTGTTCTAACTTCGCTATACCTTGCTTCTTCAAAATAAATTGACGCCTGCTAATGCTGACTGACTTTTAATTGTTTTTTTATTTATTACCATATCTATAAAAACCGTGTAACTTTGCATAATAGTAAAAGTGGTTAAAAGTCTTCAGAATGAACCAAACTATCATCCCGTAAAACCCCTACACGCGACTGCCAAACACCCTGTATACCAAGGTAAGCCAAGGAGAAAAAGTAATAATGTAGATACAAACAAATACAAAACACTCAAAACTCAATTGCAATGGCCGCCATCACACAAAGTTTGCAACCAACAATCAAACCCGTGACCTTAGGCAAATGCAGGTTCAAACCACCAAGCCATTGCCTCAATCAAAACATAGATGTAATATTAATACATATTAGCCTATGAACTGTCGGTGTAGCATCGACGCTTGCAACAGCCGCCGTGGGCAGAGCAGGTGGTTTCGACACGCAATAACACTTCATTCACGTGTTAAGTATGGGCTAGAAACGTATTTAATGGCATATTGGCAGTGATAGGACGAGCGTTTGCCTGCAGCTCTGTATGTTTTAAAAAAAAAAAAATATATATATATAAGGGGGGGACAATCTCACACCAATTGACCTAGTCCCAAACTAAGCTCTAGGCTTGTACTATGGGTACTAGACAACGATATAAATACTTATATAGAGAAATATATGTGGGAATAATAGGTTAATTTGAAAGATTTACCTTGCAACACTGCTTACTTTTATTAAGATAGAGAAATGTCAGTCGTTAGAAGCAGTGACAGCGACTAGCCATGTACTAATTTGCATGTTACGTTTAATACAGTTTTAAATTGATAATTCGTTTGTTTAACTATGTACTATTCCCACATACATACTATAAAAACAACAAATATTCGCTCTCATCACACAAATATCTGCCCTTACCGGGATTCGAACCCGGGACCACTAGATTCGTAGGCAGGGTCACTACCCACTAGGCCAGCGCGTGTCGTCTAATAGGTTGGTACCTAGCTCTTCCAAAGTCGAAGTCATAAGTCCTAGGCCTGTTAAAAAAGTAGATTCTTGCAAACGTGAACAGGGGGGTTATTATGACATAGCTATGCAGTTCCTTTTACGGTGAGCGTAAAGGACGGAGCTATAGCAGTTACATAACTTTGTCCTTTTCTCCCAGCGTAAATTGAATGGCACGGATAGCTCATAACACAGACCACTTACCCTATAGACTCCGCTTCGGAACAGTTTGTCTAGTATCTCATTTAGCCAAAATGGCGGGGCGCGGGGGGCGGGGCGTGCACCGTGATTGGCTAGTTCAAAGTCAACGAATAATCAAGTGTGCGCGTCGTGGTGCGCGCCAATAGAACCATGGCAACCAATTAGTGTTCTGTGAGCATAAGCATGGCTTACGGGGGTGCCTTTGTATGCGGAGTCTATAGGGTAAGTGGTCTGTGGGTCATAATAACCCCACAGACCGGACCCGATAAACCGCCGATCGATCTCAGAGAGTGATTCTCTCAAAAATGCGGTCGGACGAACGAATGAGTGAGTGTCGCAGCGGCGAGTTTAATTAGTCCCGGCAGAGCGAACAAAACACATTGTCGCGCGTATATTTTGAGTAAGACAGCCTTATACGTTCGATGTCATCGTCAAAAGCCATGCTGCCAAATTGAAAATGCACGCGCTAAAATGTTTTGTACGTTTTGGGAGAATCACACCCCAGGAACGTTTTTTTTAAAATTAGCGCCTCATGCCTGGACAAAGTGGCAGGAAAAGCTAGTTAGGGAACAAATCAGTATAAATGGCATTCGAGTTATTTATTTTCAATTTATTTTATTTTTAATTTATAAGTTACCTTACGCAGTTTGTTGGCGAGCCAGTGCTCAATCTTTTTTTCTTAAAGTTACAAGAAAATATTATAATTACAAAAGGATAGATAGACTGAACAATGATAACAAATCTAATAACACTAATACACAGTAGCTGCAGCTTCACGTTCACGGTATTTTATCTAGAAACTTTTTTTTTTACTTCAGTTATTCTGTACCTATCTGTTCTCCTCTCTTAACCATTCTATTTCATTATATAAGTATTTTCGGGACCTAAAATGTATCTGTTCCTTTACCATAATAGTTCTTAGTAAAGTGTTGTACAAATTTCCTTCTTCTGATATTCTTTGTTCTATATCTGCTCTGTTTAAAGACTTATTTTTTTTATGATACATCTATCAAATACTGCACTCTTTGAGTTATAATAGTATAGGTGATACTCGTACAGTCAGCCAATTTCACTCCTAGGCCACTATGGACTTTGTCAACGTGACGTTGTAAACCAAATCATAGGGAGTCTCTTACGTTTTGGTTGACAACGTCACTTTAACATAGTCCAAAGTGGCCTAGAAATCAAATTGGTTGACTGTACGTTATACATTAAATATATATAGTTTTTCGTAGAGCCTTTTTTTTTTAGTTTTGTTATCCACTAAATATTTCAATGTCCTATCTGTAGCTTCCTAATTTCATCCATATTTATCTTAATACATGCGATATGAATATGAGACAACATTAAAATTCAATATGTCATCTTGATTCCCTCTAGACACAGACCACTTACCCTATAGACTCCGCCGACTTATGCTCACAGAACACTAATTGGTTGCCATGGTTCTATTGGCGCGCACCACGACGCGCACACTTGATTATTCGTTGACTTTGAACTAGCCAATCACGGTGCACTTTCCGCCCCCCGCGCCCCGCCATTTTGGCTTAATGAGATACTAGACAAACTGTTCCGAAGCGGAGTCTATAGGGTAAGTGGTCTGTGCCTCTAGATAACAAGTTGTGAAGCAACTTAGGTCACTGTTAAGAAACAAGTGGTTCCAAGAAAACTGATAGCTTTGACTCCATTTCTAACTAATAATTTATTTGAAATCCGACCTTATTCTGACCGTGTTAAAGCACAGATTGGTGATGTAACTAGGTTGTGGTCAGATCAGGCGACTTGGTCGGATTGTGACATGAAAGTGTATTAGTCAATGGAATGAGCACCTTTTTTGGTTTAGTGGTTTTTCCATGATAGTTTTGAGGCGTGTGAATTAATCTTATTTTAACACTATTAATGATTAGTCGGTTTGTTTGTCCATCTTTAGAGTGAGATTATTAAGACCGTTTATTCCTTTTGATTTCGTAAAATTAACTTAACTTTTTTTATTGTTTTTGGAATGGATTACCTAAGATGAAAGATGGAGATTACTAAGAAATAAATATGATCAAGTTGTATGTCGACAAAAAGAAAAATTGTATCGACGACCATTTTGATTTCAGCTTACGTTTACCATTACCGTACCTCTAAGATACGGTTATGTCCGATTAGCGTAGAAATCCTAGGGTCAAGTATTCCTGGTACAGTCAGAAGCAGAAGACAAAATGATCTGCACTCGACTCTATTGTCAAGAGAATACGTCGTGTCTAGATCATTTTGAGCATGTTATTCTGCTTAGATGCTTTTGATGCTGAAATTCGTAAAATTCTTAAACTTAGTATGTTGCATAAAAAACCTCTGGTTTCGGTATCATGTTATGCCAGAGAATGTGTGACAGTGATAGCAATTGTATAGGTACTATTGATACACTGCTTTTACTGTACATGGCTAGTCACCTCTATCTCTCTCTTCTCGTCTCGCCAACGAAAACGTTAAGCACTTTAGTACGTTGTCATAGTAAACTTCAGACAGAACATCAAATGACACGTATTACAATGACAATGACATTCACAATAACAAGGTTCTAAGTATGCTAAATATTGTTACTGTGTGACTACAAAGATAGACAGATAATAGGGAATCGGACCCAGGAACGCGCGGTCTCTTACGTTTTGTTTGATTACGTCACTAAGACATAATCCAAAACGTACTTGTACTGTACACCAATTGATTAATAGATGAAACCTTCCAAATACGTAACAAAAGCATCAATTTCACAAGGATCACCTAAAGAGGACCTTAAGGCCGCCCGCTCGGCAAGGGCGTGCGCGGGCGCCTGTTTGCGTGTGTCGCAACCTCGGAAACACCCACTCCGCTCTGTATTTAGTATGTGTGGTATGCTACTCGTAATATTGGTTTTGCTTGATCTGGGAAGGAGTTACGCGTACTGGCTGTTAAGAAGGCTTAAACCTTGTATAGTGGTTTTAATCAACGACGTGACAACATGCCTCTCAAATCTTTTTTTTTTTTTATGATGTAGTGTAGACAAACGAGCACACAGGCCACATGATAGTAAGTGGAAACTGTGACCCATAGACATTCGCATTCACAAGACTGCAATGCAATCCTGAGACTGCAATGCGTTGCCAACCCTGAAGACTAAGATGGAATGCCTCTATGCTAGTCATTTCACCGGCTGTCTTATCCCCAAACCGGAACACAACAATGCGAACACTACTGTTTGGCGGTAGGTTAATGGATAAGATGTATGCCTATGCCTCTTTTTTTGATTTTTTGATTAATGCCTAAAATGACGCATATGTTACTAATTATAAGACTGAAATTATTTCCAATAGACGTAACGTTTTTGTCCATTCAATAATAGTTCTTATTTGCAACAATTTATTACTTACTTTAGGTTGTGTCCGTACTCACCCCGTTTTACAGTAGGTAACTTGAATGTACCTAAGTAGAATTAGGTATCTAGTAAGGCATAACTTTATAAGTTAAAACACTGCTCTTAGCACTATTTATATTATTGCAACTCCCATATTATCTATCTAAATATAAAAATTAATTCCAGTTACCCTAGGTCAAGTCATATTTTAAGAATGACTCGACCGATTTTTTTCCGTTAAGTTAATAACTCGAAGGTGAATTGTTATTAAACTATGTGATATACCCTATAAGTTGTGTTTAAGCAACCCCCCCCCTGCCCCCCCCCCCCCTGTAAGCAATTGTTATTTAGATAATGATTAAATAAATACCCTAATGATAAACCCTTGATATTGGTTTTTTTGTCCCCTTGTATTTATACATATAAAGGTTTAAGCAAAATTATTACATGTCAACCTACCTAACCTACCTAACCTAGGTAGGTACGCTAAGTATATCCCATAAACATCGTGAAGCAACTAGGAGCGATTTTCATTTCCCACCAAACCAATTTTCTAATAATACATTTTATAGTAAATCATACAAACCTTTTAAAATACGATAAAAACCAGCCGTGAGAAAAAAGAAGACTTACTTTTCAATCATTCAAATAACGTTCTTGTTTGTACTATACAATCTGCGCCAGCTGATTGGTTTGCCCAGTCGAGATTTTCAAACGATAATGGGCGTTACGATGACGTAATAAGGTCGCAGATTAATGTAGCCTCGGCGCGAGGTCATATTATAATCTGTGGCTTCTGCACTATTAGTAATCGGTGCCCGTTTATTTGTTTTACTTCTAAAATTGTCACCAAAAGGAGTTGTCGGAACGTGTAGGTGAGGACAATATGGACTGACAATTGTGGTTGAGGTTTTACAATAATTCGTAAATAAGATATGTTGACTCATTCACTATACCTGAGCCTCTATTCTACAGGGTTTATCCATATTGCTTTTGACATGTTTTCGTATTTTCAACGTCACGATAGCTCTTATTTACTTGACAGTTACTAGCTGAGTTGATAACCATACGATAAAATGTTAATATATGTTGAGGCACCCTATTGTAGGACTTGTCCTTACTCTCTTTGCTCTCGACTAGGGTCATGGTCAAATACTACTAATTAATTAAAGTGATTGACGAGTGGCTCATCTGTGCCGTGAATCTGTGCCTCGTATTTTGTCCTAAGCAACATTTGTATTTGCTGTTATGCTCATAAGTAGACTACTCTTTTTAATGAAGGGCATTTGTAACAGGTGCGAAGAGTACTATTCTATTAGCCGTTTTTATACTTCTTCTATGCTTTCCTTCCTCTATGGTTCCAGATCTAACTGACAGTTACCTGTCAGGTTATTTATTCATTCGACTCCTGCGCAAGTCGCGTGTGCTTCTCATGAAGATGATGTCAGCTGTGACGTCACCCACGCCTCTTCGTTGATGGAATGACTTTTAAGTTGTAATTGATTAACACATTATGTATAACAAGGACGAATAATATCTTCTTTACATAGTATAAAACACAGTCGTTTTCTGTGTCTGCCCGTCTGTAACTCCAGTTGGATCATTTTTCACGGAAGGTTCTTTCTTATCTAAATACTTATATCACTACATAGTATAAAACAAAGTCGCTTTCCGCTGTCTGTCCCTATGTATGCTTAGATCTTTAAAACTACGCAACGGATTTTAATGCGATTTTTATTAATAGATAGAGTGTTTCAAGAGGAAGGTTTCTATGTATAATAAATCCTGTTTCATGTACGGGTGTTACAGAAAACTCACATAAACCGAAGCGAAGCGAAGGCGGGTCGCTAGTATAATATAAAAATGAATCGCAAAATGTGTTGGTAAGCGCATAACTCGAGAACGGCTAAACCGATTTGGCTGATTTATTTTTTGTTGTGTTCGTTATTGTCAGGGTAAGGTTTATATGTAAGAAAAAATAGAAAAATACAACGGGAAGTCGGGAATTTGCAGCGGGGCGAAGCCGCTGGCGGGCAGCTAGTGTGTAATAATTTCTGGCTTGTGTTCGGATGTTACAGAAAACTCATATAAAACGAAGCGATGCGAGGCCGGGGTTGTTAGTGTACATAATAAATCTCTTTCCAGACTGACTGACTGACTGAGGCCCACTTGCTTGGACCAGAGTTAGCGTCTTAACACGTACAAAAGTAGACGCTTAACTCTGGGTTAAGGGCTAACTCTGGTCCGCGCAAGTGGGCGTAAATGACTGAAAGACAACGCACAGTCTAAGCCACTGGCGTTGAAATCTGGAAGGAAAGTTCTTTGTACTCAACTTTGTACTCCTAGAAGTGTATAACTACTAAGAAATGATTTTTAGAAACTCGAAGAATATATATTTATATTATATTATTCGGATACACTTAGGATCTTTTTTGCAATTACCACGGGCTTGTACCTATGTATGTATGTAAACTCTTTATTGCACAATAAAAAAAACAATTACAAGTAAATTCGTACATAAACTTAAGATTAACATGTACAAAGGCGAAGGCGAAGGTTTCCTTACTATGTTTTCTCTTCACTTAAGAGCATTGAATAATACATACATACTTAAATCACGCCTGTTTTGCCAGAGGGGTAGGCAGAGACCACTTCTTTCCACTTGCTACGATCTTGACAAATTTCTTTCGCTTCTTCCACATTCATACATCGAGTCATGCACGCACGTCGGTTTCGGGTACTTAAGATTCGGCCCTTTTCCAGTATTTCACCGATTTGACTCGAAAAAGTACGACTAATAATAAAGTAGTGAATAATGTATCTACTTAAGTTACAAAACCTTTTTGCTACATGAAGGTTTCGAACTCGGTACCTTACGATCACGTCACGAGTCGCCTGACGCTCTCAACATTGTGTAAGTATGTCACCTTGACAGCCAATCATTCACGAACCAATATCCTACCGAGTCACTTGTCACCTACAATGCATAATACTTTATATGCGACTGCTAAATGTTACATAAGTTAAAGGCCGTCGCGAGGTTACAAGCAAGTCCAACCAGTGTAGATAGAGCTCTTAGAGATATTAATATATTCACGATTCAAGACGACATTGGCATACGGAAGAGATCGATCTTTATTCAAAATTATAGGTGAATTATTAAGACTGCGCCGAGCGTATGCCGGATGTACAGTGGCGCCCTCACTACTATTATTGTGTTTTCGAATAAACTAAAGTATTTTCTTGAAATCAATCGGTAGGTTTTTGTACTACAAATGAAAACACAACTTATAGGGTATATGACATAATTTAATAACAATTTACCTTCGAGTAATCAACTTAACGGAAAAAAGTGGCCACCTTTTCTCGTTAAGGGTAATTGTTATTAAAGTTTGTTACGTATCCAATAAATTGTGTTTTTACTTGCGCTACAAATTCGTATCGTCTGATTGCAAGGAAATTCTTTAGTTAGAAAACACAATAATGGTAATGAGGGTGCCACTGGACGCTCGACGTTTGCTCGGTGCAGTCTTATCAGTCTTCCTCAGTAATAGCTAATATTTATATTATTCGGTTACCATAAGGTAGAGTTTTCGTTCACAAGTTCTATTTTATTTATCCTAATTTTCTGAATTTACAAATGTATGAACCATTAAACATTCCGGGGCGGCTAAAACGAGTTACCCCCGACTTGTTTATCGCTGGGTAATCCCTCTCTATCTAGTCTAAAACGAAAGACACGCACTGAGCGACAAGCGACATAACGCAGCTTTAGAATTAAAGTGACCTATTTCAACATTTCAGCTTGCGACATCGAGTCATAAATTTATTACTGTAGAGACCTAACTCGAAATCAAAATTTTGTGAATAAGGTCACTTTAATTCTAAAAATGCGATAATTACAATTGTGCTAGCAGTACCGGGGCAGTCCGGCGGGCCTAGCATGGTTGCGTTTATCGCGTGACAATATGTGGATAAAGCGTCCGTCACTCTCGTACTTATATAAGTGTCAGAAAGTGACGGATGTTTTATCCAACTTTTGTCATACGATAAACGCAGCCATTTTAGGCTCCAACTAAAGAAAGCAAGTAATAACAATATGGAACTTGACATTGATTTGTTTTTTTTTTATTGATTTGAATTTTTTGTGGTTGCCGGGTTAGAATAGTGCCACTCCATATCTTCCCGTGGATGTCGTAGGAGACGGCTAAGGGAATAAAGGCGTATAGTATTGTTAGGCGATGGGCTTGCAACCTGTCACTAATACACTGGTAAACATCTTAGCCTAAGTGTGCAAAATGTGGTTACAGAATGAACAACCAGTTTTTAGAGTTGTTGGTAATTCTGTAGCTCTGCCTACCCCACTCTGGGAATAAAGGCGTGAGGTTATGTATGTATGTAAAAAGGCACTATAGATAGAGGCACACAGATTTTTTTTTCACACAAACAAAAATATTTAAGCCTCTGCTAACTCATAACAACACTATTTAGTGCTGAGTTTTATTTTAACGTGATTATTTAAGGTGAGATGACATTAAACTAATCGTAAAGGAAGTTGTAAAAAGATTAGCACACGCAACACAATGAAATCTGCCATCTCTCTCAGGCTCGCACAACGCAATGTTAATTCACGCTGATGAGGAAGACAGCACCAAGGTTTGATAATGAACACAATGGTATGGTTATTACATTGCTAATGGTGGCTAAGTATACCATATAAAAAAAAACATGGGGTTTACTTAGGACCATCTTAGGCCTGAGATGAGATGTCAATCTCAAGATACGTGAAAGTAAACGTCAAGCCATAGAACTCTGTCATTTTTGGCGCATGTTGCTTAAGAAGAGCATTACAGGGGCGTTATTCTCTCAAAAACAACAGACGGGCGGACGAACGAGCGAAATCGCAGCGGCGAGTTTAGGTAGTCACGTCAGAGCGAACAAAACACATTTTAGCGCATGCATTTTCAATTAAGCAGCCTTATACGTTCGATCCATCGGCAGAAACCATGCTGCTAAATTGAAAATGCACGCGCTAAAGTGTTTTGGTCGCACTGACGACGGGACTAGGTACTTAAACTCGCCCGCTCGTCCGACCGTCGTTGTTCAGATCACTACCCAACTCTTTAAGGGCTGTATTAATAAACTAATCTCAACTCTAATGCTTGTCTCGAGATGCATCAAAAATTACAGTGTTCTTTGGTTTGACGTTTACTTTGACGTGTCTTGTGACGGACATCTCAGCCAAGATGAGTTTATTAACGGCCCTAAGTCCCAATGTAGAGAGGGATTAATTCTCTAACATTACAAAACCAACATAAAAGTATATGAATAATATTGTATAAAGAATAATTCAAATCAGTGACGACCTACATACATCGTCAAAATAGAGCATAGTCTGACATACTGTAGGAACCAGCTTGCTGCAGGTAACGCCGCATAATATTACCCCGCCCCAAAACCTAGGACCTTGTGCAGGGTCCGTCCGGATCACTACCACCATCTTATCCATTAACCTACCGCCAAACAGCAGTGTTCGCACTGTTGTGTTCCGGTTTGGGGATAAGACAGCCGGTGAAATCACTAGCATAGAGGCATTCCATCTTAGTCCTTAGGGTTGGCAACGCATTTGCAGTCTTAGGATTGCATTGCAGTCTTGTGAATGCGAATGTCTACGGGTCACAGTTTCCACTTACCATCAGGTGGCCTGTGTGCTCGTTTGTCTTCTCTATGCCATAAAAAAAAAAAAAAAAAAAAACCGAACCGAACCGAATAATTCGGCCGAATACAAATAGTGAAAAATATGCCGAATACGCCGAATACCGAATACGAAACAAATATTCGGCGCATCTCTACTTATTATCCTTACGACTTTAACTATCGATATTCGCATTCGTTTAAACCCGATTTAAGCCCACGGCCTCTCATAATCTACTTAAACGTCTTAAACCATGAAGGCTTCAACCAATTAACATTCCATTAAGTTTTCTACAAGGCCAAATAAATAATGAAAACGTAATTTTCCCATTTAGGTAGGTACAGTCAACCAATTTGATTTCTAGGCCACTTTGGACTATGTTAAAGTGACGTTGTCAACCAAAACGTAAGAGACTCCCTATGATTTGGTTTACAACGTCACGTTGACAAAGTCCATAGTGACCTAAGAATCAAATTGGTTGACTGCCTACAGTCACGAGATTTAATTTGGTACCGTAAAACTACTCAACTACCTATGGTCCTAGCCTGCAACAATAGTCCAAAACTGCCGTGATGTATCTACATATAATGCCGTTATCTGACATCTGATATTTTTTTTATTTTTAATGTTATATTAATGAGAGAAAAAATCTCTATCAATCCGTGTTTGCGATTTTAAAACGGGAATTTGGTAGATAACCGCTTTATACATATATCACGGCAGAATATTCCTCATTACATTATTCTATAATACCTATTACCTTACTGCTATCATTGCTGGGTATATGTACTGTTTGGCTTAAAATTGACAGCTCTAAACTCTAGGCTAGAGCGAAATCTATCATATTTTCAGAATAATATGAAAAGTAAAATTGGACTATTTTTGTAGGCCAGTGCCATAGTTGTGTAGTTTTACGGTACAAATGTAGTGTCTAATCCTTTCCCATCGTTTTTGGACGAAATATTCGCAGGTCTCTCTCATCTTACTTTCTCAGTTGGCTTATTGATGGGTACTGAAGGTAATTGAGAAAGAAATACGAACTAATCCGACAAAAAATGATGGGAAAGGATTATTCACTATATCTGTAACCGCCTTAGGTCTAAAGTCAAACTGTCACTACAACAATAAGGTTGAGTTTCCTAAAAGTTTCAAAAGACTTGATATCTCTAATGACATTGACGACTTCAAGGATATTTTTCTTGAAATGGGTCCTAAATTAACGCTCGTGACCGTACAGTCAACGTTTTAAAACAAAGACTTTATTCACTAAAGAGTTTAAGTTCTAAAACTAACGCAGAAATATGGTACTTTGTTACCTTGTTATCTGGGGGGAATCACCCCCTTAAGCAGCCTTATACGTTCGACCCATCGGCAGGAACCATGCTACAAAATTGAAAATGCACGCGCTACAATGTGTTTTGTTCGCACTGACGGGACTACTTAATCTCGCTTGGACATCACTCGTGCATTCGTTCACCTTTGCTTCTTGAGAGAATCACACCCCAGGACCATTCCGTTGAAACCAGCTTTCTTTTAAAAGAACTGCGTCCAAAATGGCTCTATCTGTTTGGGAGATACGATGCCACAAACACACAGATACACAATGCAAATTTTCTTATGAATTGCGTTTTAGGTTGTAAATAGATCGAAATAATATGATTTCACATAGTCGCCATTGTTTTATGGGAACATTTAGAAATAGGCTGTTGTTAGAGCGATGGTCTGATAACACTGAACCAGCTGTGGAATTATGTTACAATTATGTAACAGCCTTTGTAGCGCTCGTTACAAATGAGTGGTTTTTGTTACAATGGATGATCGTGACTATATTTTTTGTTATGTTTTGTCAATGAATTTGTAGTAAAGCAATAATTTATTGCAGTGTTGGATCCCAGAAAATATGATCTAGATGCTTTGATTGGTAATAGGACTATTAAGTTGATACAAAGGTTCTATTACCACTTTGGACAATAGACAAGAAAGTAGAAAAAACACTAGTTTTTTTTTATTGATTGATTAATTATCTAACTGGTTTACGAAAGACAGTATTGGACAGGGAAAGATTATTTATCCACGTATATACATAAGAATCATAAACATATGCTTATAATTAAGGTAACAATAACAAGAAACCAAAGAACAACAGAAAACTATAAAATATTGTTTTCGTGGCAGTGCAATGGACTGATTTTCAGCATATCATTCTTACAACAGAAATAGGAGCCCCGCATTGCGGAGCCATTATACAAACCCAAACGAAACAGCGGCAATGAATCATCACATCATTATATCGATAATAATACGAACGATAACTAGAGTTGTACCCACCCACATGTTCAGTGGTTAGGTTAACTTAGGTTACAGGTAGTCCGAGGTTCAGTGAGGACCAAGGTCACGACCGACGCGCGTCGCTGCTCCTGCGTTAGCGCAACTATGCTGCACGTAAAGCCATAAAGGTATATCAAATTCCATAGCCAAAGCAAATTCAATCTTAAATTGTTAGAGATAAGATTGCATTTGTTATTGGAGTTTTGTCTGTCATGCCGTATTTTTTCTTAGCAGTATGGCGGATTGTGACTGGGTTCCGTAACGTTACGTGCGTGGCTTTGAAACAGCTGTTTATATTTAATAATAACAGTTACATTAGCTTATTAAATAGATTAGAAAACTCCGTTATAATAGCATCGTAGTTTGAAAGCGGATAATTCTTAAGTTTATTTTAGTTTAATTATTTATCAATGTAATATTACAATATGAATTGCATTGCATGTCAAAAAATACGAAATTACATTGAGACTTACAAAAATAAATAATTTTTATAACAACAACAATTACACATCTAATAAATGGTCCCTCGTCAAGTCAACACAATAATAAATTAAGTAGCTTTACCTTTAAACGTCACACGACGGGTACAAGACACGAGACAAGATTAGAAGAAACTTTGTTTCGTCTGAATTAAGTTGTAATTTGCATAGCATAGCAATGACATATTTTTTATTTAATCGAACAAATTTTAATAGATTCTTTCAAATCTAGCTAATAGAGATACTTTTGATTAAAACAGCTTTGTTTTAAAAAAAACCGCGTCTAAATAAGTTCACCCGTTTAGAAGCTATGGTTCCACAGTCAAATACACACACACCTTGAACTTATAATATAACCCCTCTACTTGCGTTGGGGTTTAAAAAGTACAAAGAAAACTGGTATTAGTAACTATATTTTTATAGCTTTTTTTTAAGGCGTGAGTTTATGTATGTATGTATGTATTTTTATAAAATTCTTAAGTGATCTATCAATATTTTTGCTAACAATCGATAATGTAAGGTTAGCCGCCGTCATATCTGATTGTACGAGGCAATGTCAGTAAGGAACCTGTTTGAATTCGGCAATGGCGGTCGATAAAAAAAACTATCGCAGCGATCAGCTGATTGACTCCGCTACGGTCTTGAACTTAGTCCTTTTATAAAATAATGAAGTGTTTGTAAAATTTTCTTTTGAGGTCTTACGAGTAGAAGAATAATCTCAATGTAGTCATTGCGCTTTAAAGTGTTTTAACCAGAGATATGCGCCGAATAGCCGAATACCGGATACTATTCGGTTTAACCTTTACCGAACCGGATATTCGGCCGAATTATTCAGTTTACTAATTCATTGTTTTACCGCGTTAATAGGTTCTAACAGTAGGTACGCTACGTATCGCTACTGGCTAGATGACGAGCGAGCCGTACCTGATCAAAGTTTTATTCGATTTTGAACTTAAAATCAAGTTAAATATGTAGACATAACATGTTTTTTTTTAAAGTAATCAAAACAAAAGAAAAACAAAACAAAACCCTACCCCGGGCAACCTGGTAACCCACAACCAAATTTGAAAATCGAATCCAGAAATTACGTTAGCTCCATCTTCTTATCAAAGCATATTCTAACATGGATTTATAACGTCTTGTCACACTTGAGTCGAATCCCTTTTTAAGAGAGCGGAATGATAGGCACAGCGTGGAACAAACTTGTCCGAATACGGTCTAACAGTGACGTAATCTTTACAGCCTTGTGCAATACAGACAGACATACAAGTACGCGGTAGAGTTCGGCCACGAAAGAGAAGGGTTCTTGCGAGAGTAGAGCAGTTGTGGACCTTGTGTAGGGTTTCTTCGGATCGCTACTCTATCTTTTATCCTACCGGCAATCAGCAGTGCACGTATTGTTGTGCGAAATGACTTGCATAGAGGCGATCACACTCGTTCACTCAGTCAATGTCACTCACTCTCGTGTAGGTACTAAATGCACTAAGACCCGTATTAATAAACTAATCTCAACTCTAATGCTCGTCTCGAGATGCGTCAAAAATGACAGTGTTCTATGGTTTGACGTTTACTTTGACGTATCTTGTGACGGGCATTTCAGCCAAGATGAATTTATTAATACGGCCCTGGACTTGACAGAAGCGCGTGGAGCTAACCCCGTGTGCTTCTGTTTAGTCCATTGGAGAAAATTCTCTTTTACCGAACAATTGTCTTCGCGTGTGATATCCACGGACTTATTGCTCTAATAAGCCCATGGGAGTGTCTATAAATAGCTTGACATTGGCAAAATACACCTTAACAGGAGTGAAAGCCATTAATTAAAATTAAAAAAAAAGGCCCTAAGAGCAGAAACTTTACGGAATAGTTCATTCTTGTACAGTGACGGGAATTCATTCTTTTTTGCTCAGTACGTCTACAGTCACAACCCGCGAATGTTACGCCACTTGCCACTCTTCTTAATTTAACTGTGTAATGCATTTTGGGTTCACAGCAGACTTGACATATTACCCGAGTGTAGTTACACGGCTAAATTAAGAAGAGTGGCAAGTGGCGTAACATTCGCGGGTTGTGACTGTACTACACAATCCTATATCTTAGTCCTCGGGGAAAAGCATTTGCAGTCTTAGGACTGCAGTCTTGAGATTGCAAATATGTATGAATGTTAGATCCATGGCGCCGCCGGTAGCCATCACTAAAAATACACGCATTAACTTTGTACTCCATACAAATGCTCCAGACGATAAAGGGCTTTGGGTAAAAGTGTTGTCATTCGTAAAAGTCATACATTTTCAAGGTGAGCAGCCATTAGTAAAAGTGGTAAATTATGATAGAATTTTTTAAAATAAACATGTTTTGTTATGTAATGTAATACTCTTAAGTGCATCGGAGCCGAGATATTTAAATATTCATACCTAGGCGTACTTTTAGTACCAAAACTGAATACTTAAATCTTTAATATCTCCGCTCCGCTATTATTTAACGCCATCAAATATTCTATATCTATGTGTATTTAGAGGTCCTCTAAATAACTATGTAAAAATTATCCGTGGCCGCTGAAGAAGAAAATGACAATACTCTTGAAACAAATTTACCCAATGCCCTTTTATCAAAATCGTGACAAAATGTGGATAAAGCATCCGTCACTCTTGTACTTATTTACGTGTCAAAAAGTGACGGAGGTTTTACCCACATTTTGTCGCGCGACCGCAACCATAATAGGCCCCGTGACAACTCTTTCGCTTCTTTGAGTTTCATACATCGTCATGCATGCACTTCGGTTTCGGGTACTTAACATTCGGCCTTTTCCAGTACGTATTTCTACGATTTGATTCTAAAAAGCACGACACACTTTCTACATACATGCATACATACATAAACTCACGCCTTTATTCCCAGAGTGGGGTAGGCAGAGCTACAGAATTACCAACAACTCTAAAAACTTGTTGATAATTCTGTAACCACCTTTTGCACACTTAGGTTAAGATGTTTACCAGTGTATAGTGACAGGTTGCAAGCCCATCGCCTAACAATACTATACGCCTTTATTCCCTTAGCCGTCTCTTACGACATCCACGGGAAGATATGGATTGGCACTATTCTAACCCGGCAACCACACTTTCTCTCTGTATACGTATATCTCTTTCGTCAATATTGTTTTATCCATCCTTTAAATAATAGTGCCTTAAAATCTGAATTTTTAATTGCATACAGCGAGAATAACCGCAGAATTCGACGTCGATTTACTAAGAATAGCCCCATTGAGTAATTCGATATTATCCACTAATACCTTGTGTCTACATTGTCTGTCGGTCCACTTTCCCAGTCGTTTAAGCTTTATGGCATAACTGAGAGCTTTTACAATTTGGTTTGTGGTTTTGCTTCTGCGATAAAAGCGTTTGTTTGTAGATTAAATAAGTGTGTTTACAATTCAGTTTATACGTTCTATACCCAAACATGCCGAGACCCTATTACTTGACCCTCTGCTGTCCGTGTGTCTGTCTATCAGTGTCGTATCTAATGAACCGTAATGACTATGACCTTAGATACTTACGACCTTATAATGTAAAGGTAGCTACACTAAGAAATAAATATAAAATAAAGTTAATAAATGTTAAAAAGTCCCCTTACGTAAACGTGTTCCGCTGTATCACCTTACAATATAAATATCGATTATTATAGGCAGAAAAACAAAAATTGCTTGTATCAGGCACCTTTTAAATTTTGAACTTGATTTATTTTATAACATTTATAAAGATAAAAAATCCGAAGGGTTCCGAAGCCGTTACGACAAACAAAAAAAAACTTTTTTTTTCAACATTTTATTTTACCACTTTGTTGGCGTGGCTTATATGTATTCATGCCAAATTACAGCTTGCTAGAGCTCTAAGAGTCTCTGAGCTAGACGGACATGGCGAAACTATACCTATCTAAGGGTTCGTAGTTTGAGTAGTAAGTAGGCCGCACGGGCACTTATCACCACGTCAAAGGTCTTCGCAAATGACCACTGCTGAGCTGAGAAGAAACGCAGGTTCATGAGATACCTACAGCCCGATGACGATAAACAGACGGACGGACCGCGGACTCTTAGGGTTGAGTCATACGGGTGTGTTTATCTATACAAAATGGCTGCTTTGTATGAAGATGCGTACGCGAAAAGAAAATTGACGCGTACGCATCTTGATACAAAGTAATTATTTTATATAGACAAAATGCGAATCAGTGTGTTACCGGCATGCGGGCATTTATTAAAACTGCCGATAATTTATGTTGCTTTAGCAATTGTTTGCAAATATTATCAATTAAAATATAATTCAAATAACTTCACAATTAATTTTCTTAGATACTGTCCATTTTTAAATCGCTGTTGCTTGGTACAAGGCATGTCGTGGTACGGGGGCAGATCATAATAATCAAAGTATCCGTCGACTGTCATTTACACTTGTCAAATTGCAGTGCCTTACAATGCTGGCAATTAAAATTTTTTTAGGAAGTTAACGAAGGCTGAAAATGTGTTTATTAATTAAATTAACGTCATAGTTACGTTACAGATATACGTTTTTTTAACCTACTTTAAAAAAAGCCAGGGTGCTGGTAACACACTGTATGTGACTCCACCCTTAGTAATACACATACGGTCCCTTTGACACCCTTTGGGTACAAAAACCACCGTTACATTTCGAAAATGTAACTTCAGCTAGCACGTCTAACTATCCTTTTTTTACGCGTCTATCCGTTCAGATTCCAAACACGCTTTGCTCATCAATATGCGCATGACCTGCATTGTCTCAATGACACCACACAGACAAACAAACACACTCACATTACGTAACTAGCTTTACTTGTACACTCATTCATTTAAATACGTACTTTGCATTGTGTTAAAAATGATTGTTTATCGTAATGTTGGCACTTTGAGGAAGTTAAACAGAAAAAAACTTTGAGTTCTTTGTCTGTCTGTATGTATGATGGAAATTTAATGATAGATTTGTGACAGCTGTTAGGTAGGTATACATGAATTAGCGAGAGCGTGGAATTGAATATGTAGTGGTATTGTGTGTGTAAGCTTTATCTTGTCTAGGGGACACCGTTGATGTAGGACAACGTATCGAAACTTTTATGTGGTCATCTTGCACCGTGGTATCACTACATAGTATAAAACAAAGTCGCTTCCCGTTGTCTGTCCCTATGTATGCTTAGATCTTTAAAACTACGCAACGGATTTTGATGCGGTTTTTTTTTTAAGGATAGAGTGATTCAAGAGGAAGGTTTTTATGTATAATATAATATGTTTTCGTTTTTTTTTCTCTCCTTTTTTTTCCTTGATCTCTCACGTAAGATTTTTGGCATGTTTTCTTGCTGATCTAAATACGCATTTGAATTTAATATTCATTGCTTTATATAATGCTAGATTAAGTAGAACCATTGTAATATGTTTAAAAAATTACTGACTGCTCAGTTTCTTGCGGAGTTGCGGCGTTTCTTCTCAGCAGTGTCTCCTCTTGGGAAGCGCTGGCCTACTTACTGAATAAATGTCTTGTATCTTTTTTTTTTTAATAGGCAAGAGAAAGAGAGAGAGATATACTTAAATATACTTTTATTTCAATCACTTTTCCTAAATAATATAAATAATAGACTATCCTTGAGACAAGACTTCATAACTAAGTGATCCCGTAGGTCGTCCAGGGCCACGGATTTTTTTAAATATAGGTATTTTGCGAATATGATGTTTTGAGAATATCATATTTTGTGAATATGGTATTTAGCGACAGATTCTTTATCTCGTCGCGTTGGCCTTACTTTAGCGTTTCTATTCAATTATATACATACATACATACATTAAATCACGCCTGTTTCCCAGAGGGGTAGGCAGAGACCACTTCTTTCCACTTGACCAATTTCTTTCGCTTCTTCCACATTCATACATCGAGTCATGCACGCACGTCGGTTTCGGGTACCTACGCTAGTTAGCGTAATGCATCTTGGCTAGGTCCCCTGAGCTGTCCTAATGTCAACAACGATAACAATTTAAAAACAAGATGGCTAACCAAAAGTAGGATAAAGCAGTGAACGTGTTAAAACAAGATGGACGTCAGCGCAAGCGCATGTCCTCCGTAACACTTTCGCTATAATGAGTAATATCTCGAATGTGTGTCAATAAGTTATGTAATGCCGAATCGAGGTCGAAAGAGATTCGGGTTTTCAGTGCGAAAAATAAACAATGTTTATTAATATTATATACACGCTAGTGTTTTTCCGCGAATGTATTCGCGTGTAACTTGTTAAGTTCTTAATAAGGAAACTGCATTTTCAAATTAAAATATGTGTGGCGATTACATTATGTTCAAAATGTTATCAAAATCCGTGCATACATTTATGAACCATTGAAAGGGAAACATTCATATCTCTAGAGAATAATATAGGTAAAAATTAATCTAGAAAAATCACACAGGTAACGGGGAAAAGCAATTAACACCGTAAAAAAATCAGTAGGTACTGTTTGACACATAACCTCAATTGTAACTTAATAATAAGAGTGTCAAAGTAACGATAAAGCGTATAAGTAATTAAATATACCTACTATACTATTAAATAAAACTATGTGATTATATGGTCTATTGATAGTAAATTGGTTTTGCTTAAAATTCAAATTCAAATTCAAATATTTTATTGCATGTCACATTAATATATAAGCAACCTTAAAAGCAATCAAACAAGCAATTTTTCAATTAAGCAGCCTTATACGTTCGACCCATCGTGCTGCTAAATTGAAAATGCATGCGCTACAATGTGTTTTGTTCGCACTGACGGGACTACTTAATCTCGCCGCTTGGATATCACTCGACAGTCCACACGACCGGCGTTGTTTACAGAATCACTACCCTGGACGTTAGGTGAAGAGAATGAGTTATGGCTGGCATGGAGTGTAAATTTTCCAAAACCATTTATTGAATTTTTACATGTAGAAAACAACCAGTTGTAATAAAAATACGAAGGCCAAAACACAAGAAGAACCTCACAAAAAACCCGACAGCCACATAATTATTAACAACTTAGAAGCTTTTGAAAAAAAACAATTGCCGAATTACTCATCACTTTTTGTCGGGTCCCGGAAACGGCCGGAGTCTGCCGAGCGTGACATTAAGTATAGGGATGCGCAAACGCTGCTTTACGGTTCAAGGCTTGCGCACAAGTTGGGCTCCGGATCCCTTTGACTGCCATACATATCGTTGGTCATAACGTATTGTTAGTCATCCTTTTTTTTGTCATAACTCCTTTCAGGCTGAAGTTACAGCTTTTAATAAACGTTTATCGTGTAGATTAGTTAGGTTAGGTTAGGTTAGTTTTATACAAAATCTAATAAAATAACCGTATCCTGAGAAAAATGCATTATGACTTGCGAAAATTATGACTTGAAACACATTATGACTAAAAATAATTATGGCAGTCAATAGAGACCCGTTGGGCTCTGTTCCAAGTTCCAGCCATCTTATAAATATCAGGGGATAATGTCACACCAATTGAACTAGCCCCAAACTAAGCTCTAGGCTTTTACTATGGGTACTAGACAACGATATAAATACTTATATTGAGAAACATGACTGAGGAACAAAATTATTCGCGTAATATACAGGGTGTTTGGTAGCTAGTTCGACAGCTTTAAGGGGGTGATATGTATGTGCAGCAATTGTTATTAGTTTCCGAGATATTGATCATTTTAATCGGATTTTTTGTCATTTTTCCTTATGTCCGTGATACGAAAAACCCCTAAATTCATGTATTTATACTTTTATTTTTCAGTGTTTTCTTGCATGATTAGAATCACTGTGAAATAAGGAAGTTTTTAAAGCTAAATGCCATTTTTTTTTTCATTACATCTTTTTGAGTAAACACACAAAGTTTGTTTTTCCATACTTGGTGAAAATCAAACGCGGGGTTCCCTTAGTATGGAGAAAGTAACTCTGTCCGATTACTCAAAAAGTTGTAATGAAAAAAAAATGGCATTTAGCTTTAAAAACTTCCTTATTTCACAGTGATTCTAATCATGCAAGAAAACACTGAAAAATAAAAGTATAAATACATGAATTTAGGGGTTTTTCGTATCACGGACATAAGGAAAAATGACAAAAAATCCGATTAAAATGATCAATATCTCGGAAACTAATAACAATTGCTGAACATACATGGGGGTGATTCAGATGCCCCTTGAGGTGCTCTACCTCTGGACTTCCGCTTGACACTACTTCCTGGGACTATACTCGAAAGACATGACTGGGGAACAAATATTCGCGCTCATCACACAAATATCCTGCCCTTACCGGGATTTGAACCTAGGAAAAATCTTGTATTATTATATTGTTAATGTTACTTATGCATGCTAATAGGTGGTATACCACACTATAATGTGTTCCACCTTTTTAAATGATAAAACCTTTTGTACAGTCGGCCCTATAAGTAGCTGACCAATTGGGATTGACCAAAAAAAATAACTCACGGTTTTTACTTTCTCATTCGAAAGAATAGAACATTTTAAGACACGAAATTCATTAATTTTGTATTTGACCCAATAGTTTTGTTTTAATATCTTTATTTATTTAGCAGACATTGTATGGATTACATGATTATTTTAAATTTAGGATGGCATTTTCTAATAAATCACAACAATTAAATTATATCCAATGAAAAAATGTGATTGTAATAGAGTGTATTAAAACATACTATTTCAAGCTGTTTTCGCCTAACCCGTAAGATACACCTAAGAGGGCTTCAAGCGAAAACGAAAGTCAAACAAAGGTTAAATTTACTTTTGTCGAAATATCCAAAATAGATAAATATTTCAAAAACTTAATAATGCAGAACCGCTTTAAAACCCTAGTCCTCGAAACGGTTTTCGGATCGGTGTAATTGTAAAAACAAGAACAATCCCAAATTAGTCCAGATTCAGATTCAGATTCAGATTTTATTACTCAATATAACACAGTATAAATTACATTAAGTACATGTCAAATTATATGCAGTTACATTGAGATCGTCAGAAATAGAATTAAATTATAATAGTAATAATAATAATAATAAAAATAATAATAGTAAAAATAGTAAATAGTAAAATAGTAAATAGTAAAATAGTAATAGTATTGTAGCGACATGGCGACATCTAACGGCAAAGCCATGTACCACCAACTCGCCAGCGCCAACAGCGTCACAACGTCAAATAACGGAACTAGACTGTTCTACAACGCGCAAGCGACATTTCAACAGTCAGTTGATATATGTAGCACTTCCAACTTCATCCCAATGGACTTCGGTCCCCAGGCATAACACCCGCCTGGAGAGAGATCTCTCTATTGTCCTCTCTAACTACATTGGTGACCCCGACGTGATCCTCATACTACATTGGTGACCCCGACGTGATCCTCATACTACATTGGACAAATTACGCAACCTGACGACCTTCCAAGCAAATGACGCAGTCTCACAGCAAGCCAGACTTACCCGCACTGTGCACCACTAGCATTCTGTCATATCTCTATGCCTGGTGTCTACAGTGTGCAACACTACTCTCACTCAAACAACGCGACTCACTGCGTCCAACTACGAGTACTTCACGACGAGCAAGGTACACGACCCACTGTGTACTCCACTCACTCCTCCTCTCCTGCTACGCTCGCCAACGCGGCTCTGAGCACTACTGGAGACAACAATTCAACGCACAGACTGCACGTCATCAGAAATCACCATCAACCTCCGGTCTCAAAGGGGGGCTGGTGTAGCGACATGGCGACATCTAACGGCAAAGCCATGTACCACCAACTCGCCAGCGCCAACAGCGTCACAACGTCAAATAACGGAACTAGACTGTTCTACAACGCGCAAGCGACATTTCAACAGTCAGTTGATATATGTAGCACTTCCAACTTCATCCCAATGGACTTCGGTCCCCAGGCATAACACCCGCCTGGAGAGAGATCTCTCTATTGTCCTCTCTAACTACATTGGTGACCCCGACGTGATCCTCATACTACAGTATTACAGTAGTATTGTAGCGCGTGCATTTTCAATTAAGCAGCCTTATACGTTCGACCCATCGCAGGAACCATGCTGCTAAATTGAAAATGCACGCGCTATGTGTTTTGTTCGCACTGACGGGACTACTTAATCTCGCCGCTTGGACATCACTCGTGCATTCGTTCACCTTTGCTTCTTGAGAGAATCACACCCCAGGACCATAGTTGTGTAGTTTTACGGTTCGCATATCTTTTGGCGTGACGGCGATGTCCAAATGCAGGAGAGGCTGGACTTGCATTGTCTGGACACGACAGTAAAAATCCGGACATGTCCGGCGAAAACCTAACGTGGCAATCCTTGTCACGACTGTCCATTTGTATATTCGCGTAAACAAAGGCAAGGCCTAAGCAATATCGCTGTTCGTTTGTATCGTGTATAGTGCTGAAGTAAATAGAGAAAGTGTTAGATGTGACGTAATGCCTAGTATTGTAGTGCCTAGGTCTTGTAGAGAGCTGGCATGTATCTTAAGATGAGTTATACTAGGATAATTGTTAGGTAACGGTCTAATTTAACTTTAGACATAACCTTCATTGAATACAAAACGGACACATTCCAAAATGAGTCAGTGTTGCATTTTAAAATTAGAATCGATTCGTATAAGATTTTTAATGCAAGAACAAATTATTTTCGAATGTGTCCTTTTTGCATTCAATGAGCGAATTAACTTTACTACAATTGACGGCGCGTTTGGTGACCTTGTCTACGAAGCTAGCGGTCCCGTGTTTGATGCCCGGTATGAACAAATATTTGGGTGATGAGCGCCAGTATTTGGTCTTGGATGTATTCTATGTATATAAGAATGTATTTTTACATACATACATACATTAAATCATGCCTGTTTCCCAGAGGGGTAGGCAGAGACCACCTCTTTCCACTTGCTACGATCTTGACAAATTTCTTTCGCTTCCTCCACATTCATACATCGAGTCATGCACGCACGTCGGTTTCGGGTACTTAAGATTCGGCCCTTTTCCAGTATTTCACCGATTTGACTCGAAAAAGTACGCCTAGGGCGGCCCCTTCCGACCCGTCCACTCGCTATCGATGTGTATATCTCTTTCGTCAATCTTCTTTCATCCATCCTTTCCAAATGACCGAACCATCGAAGCATGCCCTTTTCAATCTTAGTCAATACATGTATTTTTCTATACATATAAGTATGTATATCGTTGCCTAGTACCCACAGTACAAGCCTACTGCCGCTGGACGCTCGGCGTTTGCTCGGTGCAGTCGTTATCGTTATCTAAAACATATTAACCGTTATTTAATTCAAAACCCCCGATATAATAGTGACCCTTTTTTCCTGAGCTGAAAATGTTTTAAACGTCCAAAAAGATTTTCATGTAACCTTAGAAACATCGCTATAGATCGCTTGCTTTTAAATAAAAAATCAGTGTCGAAAACCGTATCGAGAATCGTTTACGTCAGCGTTAAGCAACTTGTCTGAATTAATTAATCACTGGCCTAATATTATTATTTTATAAAATAAGTCCTTCGTTTTTTTTTTATACTCTCCTTAGTGTTGTCCAAACAGTTGTTCGCCGCCTTTCGAATGAAAGTATACTGCTCGTGACTAACGTTATTACATCTCACTGTTATTGCTTTACTTTGATTAATATTACTGTTATATAAAACTAATGTTGCGGTTTGTTAAGTCATCGCATTTTAGGGTTCCTTATGTCGTACTTAAAAACTTGATCCAGAGCCCTATCAAGTAGAAGTTACGATTCACAAATAAATACTTAAGTAAGTACCTACCTATAATAAATTGTTAAAAATATGTCCAACTTACATTTTATTTTTTTCATACAAAAGTTAAATGTAATTTTCAATGTACAGTCAACCAATTTGATTTCTATGCCACTATGGAGTATGTTACTACAACTTCATGTTTTTTGTGAAAAAAAATATTTATGAGGTGACACAAGTCCAAGGAGGCAAAAAGATGGTTGCTATATAGGATTAACGGATTTGTTAGTCTGTCTCTGTCTGTCAGTAGTATTCTAGTGCCTAAAGGTATTCATGTCAATCTTTATCATTATTAAATGAAGTCGCTTCCACCGTCTGTTCGCTTATAGATTTTGTAAACTACTCAACGGATTTAAATGCGGTTTTCAATAGATGGAGTGATTCAAGGGAAAGTTTTTGTTATGTATAAAAGATTCAGGTTTATGTACGGGTGTTACCGAATACTCACATAAACCGAAGTGAAGCGAGGACGGGTCGCTAGTACATAATAAATACATATAGAACTCCTCAGTGTACTGTCGTGATCGCACTTGACCGGTTATAACAATATAGAAGACGGAAATGAAGTAATAACCAAAATGGTTGCCGCGACTGTCTTTGTTAGTTGTTTTTTATACAAGCCATTATTTAAGTAAATCATTAGATTGCGACAGCCGGTGAAATGACTAGCATAGAGGTATTCCATCTTAGTCCTCTGAGTTGGCAACGCATTCGCAGTCTTAGGATTGCATTGCAGTCTTGTGAATGCGAATGTCTATGGGACACAGTTTCCACTAACCATCAGGTGGCCTGTGTGCTCGTTTGTCTTCTCATTGCCATAAAAAAACAATAGGACAGGTTGCAAGCCCATCGCCTATCAATACTACAAGCCTTTATTCCCTTAGTCGCCTCTTACGACATCCACGGGAAGACATGGAGTGGCACTATTCTAACCCGGCAACCACACGGCCCCCTGATCCACCACCTAAAATGGTTCAAATTGCACTGTGATTTATTGTCAGTAAAATTGTCTTTTTAAATCACTTTATTTTCTTTTCATTCAACGTCAGCGTCGTTTGAAACTCGTGTGGAACTGTCATTTTCACTTGTCCCTCGCTTGCAGCTTGGGCACCTCGGTACCCGTGTAAAATGAGAAATTACATTCCGCACTTGCATCAATATGCACTATTCTGCCGTCCTACGGAGAAAAGGCACAAGTGTAATAATTCATAGAAGCATATTAAACTATCGAAGGTTCTAATAAGGTTGGAAGTGCAATACAATTCATATAGCAAATGTGACTTTTTTCCGTAAAAGGACAGTATTATGCCTATTAATAAAAACTCTCTCTTGCTTGCGTCTTTTTTTTTATGTTAATCTACATACCTACCTATATAGCTAACATATTTCACTTCACCTGTGTTACCAAATCGTTAACCCAATAAAGCCAAATAAATACGAAACTGGACCAAGTCCGTCTGTCTGTTTGATCAACATAAATATTAGCAACTGTACCTCTGCCGAAGGTATGCAATGGATATGTCGACATATCGCTCATTGAATACAAAACTGACACATTTCAAAATAATTTGCTCTTGCATTAAAATTCTCATACGAATAGCTTCTAATTTTAAAATGCAACACTGACTCATTTTGAAATGTGTCTGTTTTGTATTCAATATATTTGTATTAACTTATATTTCACGCAAACTATGCATTTTTAAAGATTTTCATGGTTATTTTGTCGAAATATTTAAATCATTTTCAGTAGCTATATTATTATGATATAGCTACTGAAACTTATTTAGGTAAATATTTCGACAATACAGTAACCTATATTATTACGATTGCCTAGTGGCTTAGGGGGTCGACTCGTGATAGTAAGGTACAGAGTTCGAACCCCCGCAGTCACCATGTACCAATGAGATTTTCTTACTTAAGTGCATTACCCGATGCTCTTATAGGGAAAGAAAAACATCACACAAATATCTACCCTTACCGGGATTCGAACCCAGGACCGCTTCGCGGCCACTCCTAACTAGGCCAACACGACTAGTGATGGGCGGTTTCTGAAACATTAATAACATGGAAATGATATAGACACAAGTAAATTTCATTTAAGTTTCATGAAAAGTTTCTGTTACTTACGTTACATATCAAAACTATAGTAATTTTCAGATATAAAAAGATTTCATTTCGGTAACTTTCAGAATTTTGCAGAAATTTAAGTGAAAGTTTCACTTTTGAAACTTACAAGCCGCCCATCACTAAACACGACGCCATTATGTATTATAATTGTTTAATGCATAAAGAGTTTACATACATACATTACATATATAATTTATCTAAAACAAACTAACTCCATGCCCTGGAGCTACAGTTTGTTTAGCCGCGTCGGACAATTAAATTGGGTTGGCACTTGGTCACACACCATTGTGCTGCGCGTTACGAAACCCGCGCGGGCGCCGGTTTGAGAGATAACTCGCAAATTGTTCAAATATATGTTACTAGGCTTAGAAAATAAGATACAAGCCTAACAAGGACAATACCACTACTATAAAACAAAGTCCCCCGCCGGATCTGTCTGTATGTTCGCGATAATCACAAAAACGATTCAACGGATTTTTATACTTTTTTTTTACCATTATTTGATGACGCGCTGGCCTAGTGGGTAGTGACCCTGCCTACGAAGCTAGCGGTCCTGGGTTCGAATCCCGGTAAGGGCAGATATTTGTGTGATGAGCGCGAATATGTGTTCCTGAGTCATGGATGTTTTCTAATGTATTTAAGTATATATTTCTCTATATAAGTATTTATATCGTTGTCTAGTACCCGTAGTACAAGCCTAGAGCTTAGTTTGGGACTAGGTCAATTGGTGTGAGATTGTGTCCCCTTATATACATAATTTTTTTTTTTTTTATTAGATTGTTTATTTTTTCAAATCCTTTATGATGTATGTGTTACAGAACACTCACGAAGCGAAGCGAGGGCGGGTTGCTAAGAAGGTTTATAAGTAGTTACACACTTTAGTGCTTTGTCACTTTAAGGTCATGTTTGAGCTGCTGCACTAATCTGTTAAAGGCGTTAATACGGCAAAGTACTAAAGTGTACAGCTACTTATAAGACCGACTGTAGCACGAAGAGTCAAATACCCAATAGATCTAGTACTGAATAATAATAACCATTACGTCCCAGTTACTTTACCTCCCGAGGGAGTAAAACCACTATTTTCACCGTTGGCTAATGACGATCATACATAATGTATGACTACTGTTATGGATGAAAACGAAAGCGCTTTGGGACCGTGGGCGGGAATCGGTATTAGCACTGTTTAGGTTTTTTATTAGGTATTTGTTTACTTTTACGCTCTTTGCAAGTATCAAGTAGTACCGTACTAATAAGGCTACACACAATAGGTTGTTTTAGCCTACATAACGATTATTAATATTATTATATAGCAAGTTATCACTTCATATTATAAAACAAAGTCGCTTTCCGCTGTCTGTCCCTATGTATGCTTAGATCTTTAAAACTATACGCAACGGATTTTGATGCGGTTTTTATTAATAGATAGAGTGTTTCAAGAGGAAGGTTTATATGTATAATAAATCCTGTTTCATGTACGGGTGTTACAGAAAACTCACATAAACCGAAGCGAAGCGAGGGCGGGTCGCTAGTTCTCAAATATCTCGCTGAGAAACTCGTCGACCAACCCCCGATTCCCGGTCGCTAGTAGAATGACGGGATCGTAAAATGACTGACTCGCAAAATGACCACATCGCTTGTAGCCTACATCTCAAAATGTCCGAGTCGCAAAAGGACTACTTTCTTTGCGTAACTAGGTAGGTTAGGTTCGTTAGGTTACTTTAAATGCCCGAAGGGCAAATTACCTAGAAATAGGAGCCCCGCCGTGCGGGGCTCCGTCGACTATACTTAAACAATGATAAAATGAAAAAACCATTGTGTCCATTTTGCGACTCGGACATTTTAAGATATCTATAGGCTACAAGCGATGTGGTCATTTTGCGAGTCAGTCATTTTACGATCCCGTCATTCTACTAGTGACCCCTCGTAAACAACAAATAAGTACCTAACACTATCATATAATACTTATAATAATAGCCGAAGAGTTTTTATCATACAAATGAAAATTCGCCTGTATCGAGATTTATTGTTTAAATTCGCCAGTTGTTTCAAGTCTTCGGTAGTATAGTGGTAAGTATCCCCGCCTGTCACGCGGGAGACCGGGGTTCGATTCCCCGCCGGAGAGATCTTTTTGCTTTTTTCTATTTAATTTTTTTTTTAATTTTGCCTTCGCAAAAATTTTTTTAGGGTTCCGTACCGTAAAAGGTTGGCATCTTGGCTATATCACTAAGTCTCCGCTGTCCGTCCGTCGTCATAGGACTTATAAACCACGATAGCTAAATGTGCTAAACATATTAAAAAATCACAGATTATGTAAATAAATAATATTCAGAAATACTACACATACTATAACAACAACAATTAATTAAACAAATTAAACCATTACCACCGCATATCTACTTATGGTGATATAAAAAATATGTAACTGTGGAAGTGGTCTCTGCCTACCCCTCTGGGAAACAGGCGTGATTTAATGTACTCGTATGTATTTTATTATTATTGGGGGGTTTGGATGGGCCTTGTGTGTCACTTCGACCATTGCTGATCTTTTGTAACAGCCCTTTGTTTAAAGTTCACCGCAAAGGCCCGTTGCGTCTAAGAATTTCCAGATGCTTTGGGCGTGAGAAGTTCTATCTCCTGTGGGTCTACAATATGTCGCCCTAGGTAGATACTTCTGTTACGCATTAGTGGTCCGCAAGAACAGAGGATGTACTATGTACTCGTATGTATCTAAAGTCGCCTGTTTGACACATAACCTAAAATATTCACCAACCATTGTTTTTATTAAAAATAACGTACCTAAAATGAGTAATGAGTAGTTATTAATTTCATCTTAAACTTATTTAATATGAAAATAATGATCTAGTGTATAAATCATTGCAAAGACCTCACTTGATGTTTAAAAGTACGTGATTATCGAGGAATCATGGTGAATTGGTTCGTTTGGTTTTGTTTACATCTTTTGCAAGTTCTATTGACAGCGACTATAATTACTAATTAGTGGTTATTTATTGTATGGTGGCATTAGGGTTTGCAATTCGAATATTCGAAAATTCGATTATTCGAATTATTCGCCATAAATGTTATTCGAATTCGACAAAGTTCGGCTACGTGCTAGGTAGGTAGGAGAAGATACTACTAAGTAATTACTAAGTAATTAAACATCACATATTTTACAATTACCTACACAACTTAGAATCATTACACTCTTTAATTTTCAAAAATATTCGAATTATTCGAAATATTTGAATATTCGAATACTAAAACTGAGCGCTGATTGCAAACCCTAAGTGGCATGAAACCGTATATGTGCATTTCCTACTGGCACTCCACCAGTATTTTTTAATTTTCGTAACCGTTTCCCAATTATAACACAATGTTTTCAGAACATAAAAAAATTCACAATACGTAGACGTTTTGCAAACTGCAAAATACTTGCAGCAGACACAATTATTATAACCTTTCGTATAACGACATCAAAACATTACACATTATTTCGACCGTGAATTCTGTGAATTACGTAACCAGACTATTTAGTTCAAGTTGGTCATGACTGAGTTCGCTTGACAAAACTTGTAATGTTATTTTCTTTCTAATAATTAATTAATTTTCTATTTAAAGTTATTTGGTGCGGTTTTAAATTATTTTTAGTAGGTTAAGTCTCCTTAGTAGTGATAGTTTTCCTTTTAAATTCGTTATATGCGCTTTCATTTAAGATATATTCTGATTTTTAGTATTTGTAGTTTTGGCTATAGGGGGGCACTTGACTCTAACAAAAATCAGCGCTGTAAAGCTTAATAATTCATAAATGGGTCCCTTAATCGAAAAAAAATTATAGACGAGGAAAAAAAACATTATTTTATTTTACCACTTTTTTGGTGTGACTTAACTAAATATATTTTTTTTTTAATTACTTAGGTTTTTATTTATAATAGCGACCCGCCCTCGCTTCGCTTCGGTTTATGTGAGTTTTCTGTAATACCCGTATGTAAAACTAAGTTTATTATACATAAAAACCTTCCTCTTGAATCACTCTATCTATTAAAAAAAACCGCATCAAAATCCGTTGCGTAGTTTTAAAGATCTAAGCATACATAGGGACAGACAGCGGGAAGCGACTTTGTTTTATAATATGTAGTGATGATAAATTCTGTTTTATGTCACATAAACCGAAGCGAAGCGAGGGCGGGTCACTAGTTATGAATAATAAGTTACTTGTTTGTATTATTAATGTGTGTATGTTTGTTGCAGACTGAACCATGTGGGTGCTCCTAGTCTCCGCCCTGCTGGCGACCGCGCGCGCCAAGCAACTCCCGGCCTCCACTGGTAAGGGATTACATAGACAAAGCCCCTAAAATCCTATGAGGCTGGACAAGAGGTCTTTTGATTTTCGAAAACTGTCAAAATTTATGGAATTGACGTATACGCGACCGTCTGACAGCTTACGTCAATCCTATACGTTTTAGATAACGATAACGAGCGTGGAATGCATCTTTTCGCAAGTTAAAAAAGGTAACTGAAAAACCGAATGGGTTGATTTTACTAAATTTTAGGACCTACCTATTAGTTTGGTTGAGTTAGCACCTGACCTTAGTAAAAACAACACATTGAGAAGGTTGCTTCAACCTTTTTAGTGGTTCACTCAACCAAACTCACGTGTTTGTCCTATTTTAACCATAAAACTTAGTAAAATCAACCCATTGGTTTTTTCAGTGTTGATTTTTTATTTCATGGCTTTACTCCTGTTAAGGTGTTTTTGCCAATGTCGAGATATTTATAGACACTTCCATGGACTTATTAGAAAAATAACTTCATGAATATCACGCACGAGGACAAATGTTTCGTAAAACAGTTTTACTTTTCTCAAATGGACGGAACAGAAGCCTTATGGAGTTAGCACCAAGCACTTTCGTCAAGTGCAAGTAGACAATTTCAACCTCTTTTGAGTAACAAAGGTTCCCCCCTTCCCCCTTCCCCATCCCCCCTTCACCCCTTTACCCCTCCCTCCCATCCCATTGCTGCACTGCCACTCACAACGTCAATTTACTTTTGGGTTGGCAGCGCATTTGCAGTCTTATGATTTCAATCTTAAGATTATAGTACTTGTTTGCCTTCTCCACGCTTAAAAGTTTTTTTTTTGTAAACTAACAATAAACTTCTACACGAAGTCGCAAACGCTAAAACTTATAGGTACTTACATCACTAAACAAACTAAATTAAGGTCATTACTTATATTATTATTATAATTTGCAGCAATATAAAAAACCGCAAGATGGGTGGTCCGTCTCGCCGCGTGGTTATTGCAACCGCACAGTGGTACACTCGGCAGCAAGAGTTCATTGGACTCAAAATAAAGAATAATTTTTAATCCTAAATTTAAAAAGTTGTATCTTTTGAACCGTAATAGAAAGCGTTTTTTTTTTGCAGAATATGTTTTATCAAGAGAGATTTCCTAAGAAATAAAAATAGATATATAAAGAAAGTGAAAAAATAATAAATAGTACCTAACTGTTTCAAAGTTCAATATTCAAACCAATCATACTACGTACTGAGTCTACAAAGTAATGACAGATAATAAATAAAACATTAAACGTGCGTACATGACTCGATGTATGAATGTGGAAGAAGCGAAAGAGATTTGTCAAGATCGTAGCAAGTGGAAAGAAGTGGTCTCTGCCCCTCTGGGAAACAGGCGTGATTTAATGTATGTGTACGTACACCTAGTATACTCGTAATTCTATTTAATAGTTTATATCAGGCCATCCTTCTAACAAAAAGCTATTTCTAAATGTTCCCATAAAACAATGGCAGCCATGGGAAATCACCATTTCGAACGATTTACGATTATCACATAAATATAGCACAAAATATAGCATGACTAGCATAGAGGCATTCCATCTTAGTCCTCAGGGTTGGCAACGCATTTGCAGTCTTAGGATTGCATTGCAGTCTTGTGAATGCGAATGTCTATGGGTCACAGTTTCCACTTACCATCAGGTGGCCTGTGTGCTCGTTTGTCATGTCTATGCCATAAAAAAAAAAAAAAAAAACGCCGTGTAAATTACGTGCTGACTGTACACGCAGACGTTGGGCAGGATTCCTTCGGGATATTCTTGGTTTTATTGGATTACTCTATAGCCCGAAGCCTTGGCGTCTGCGCATACGGATATTTTTAAGTAAATTTCATTTTGTTTCGGAGTTTGCCGTTTGTGCAAAAAAAAACAGGACTAAATGTCACTGACATTAAAGATACAGATAAAGATAAAAAATAATGATAATGATAATGATAATGATCACGATAAAGATAAAGATAAAGATAAAGATAACGATAAAGATAAAGATAACGATAAAGATAAAGAGACATTTATTTGTAACAATACAAAACCACATTAGGTACATAGATACAAAAAATAAGTTACAGAAACAGTTGCGAAAAGGTCCCAACTCAGCATTCGCTAGCCGTAAAGCCAGCACTGGTCGTCCGTTGGAACCGCTTGGTGAAGAGACGGAAAGTGACACACTTAACACAAAGTAACGAAAAATTAAAAAAAAAATGAAAAAAATAGATGAATTGATCTTTGTCGAGTTTAGCCTAGTTGTTATGACCCTGCCTACGAAGCTAGCGGTCCCGGGTACGATTCCCGGTATAGGCAAATATTTGTGTGATAATCATCACTACATACCTATTATAAAACAAAGTCGCTTCCCGCTGTCTGTCCCTATGTATGCTTAGATTTTTAAAACTACGCAACGGATTTTGATGCGGTTTTTTTAATAGATAGAGTGATTCAAGAGGAAGGTTTTCATGTATAATAAACTTTATTTTATGTAGGTGTTACCGAAAACTCACATAAACTGCAGCGAAGCGAGGGCGGGTCGCTTTAAAATATAAGTGCGAGTATCGTTCCTGAATCTTGAATGTTTTCTATGTATTTCCTCATTTAAGTAAGTTTTTCGTTGTCTAGTACCCATACACAATACAATACAATACAAAACACTTTATTGCACACCAAACAAAAAAAATACACAAAAACAGTACAATTAAAAATAACACAGGTAAACAACAGGCAGTCTTATCGCTGATAAGAGATAAGCGATCTCTTCTAGACGACCTTAGTAGGGATAACGTGTCAAATTAAAATATTTTACACAGTAGGTGGAGTAGACTTTACGCGAGCAATAACAAGAAAACTATGTACAAGACTGGAGCTTAATTTAAGACTAGGTTAATTTGGGTGAGATTGTTCCTTATATTATTTATATTTCCTAAACTATTTCACAAGTTGTGCCAGTTGATATTTTGGTTCCAAGTACAAATACTCAAAGGTCTAACAAAAACACTGTCAAAAATAATAATCATTGAGATTGGAATAAACCTATTACTTCTTTTACACATTCGTACCAGAGAATTTATCTTCTCTTTTTATCTTTACTTACCACAATTTTTTACTTTATTTTTTTCTATTCTCTGTGTCCAATCTCATTGTAGGTACCAGGCAATCATAAGCGGCGACAAGTCATGTCATGCGACTGATCGACCATTCCGTCTATCAAATCATCCATTTTCGAATACTTGCCACAAATTTTTACTTAGTATTTTTTTTATTCTCTGTGGCCCAACTCGTTGTAGGTACCAGGCAATCATAAACGACAACAAGTTATGCGACTGCTCGAACATATTGTATCACTTACCGACGACGTCTCCATCCCATTCTGTCTTATCTGTCTATAGTCTGTGCCAATTGAAATTGGTAAAGATGTAAACACAACCAAACGAACCAATATTCCATTGTTACTCATAATCACGTGCTTTTAAAGATCAAGTGAGGTCTTAGCAATAATTTATGCACTTGATCTTTACTTTCACGTTAAGTTTAACATTAAATAACTAATAATTATACGTTATTTTGAAATAAAAGCACGCTTGATTAATATTTGAGGTTATGTGTCAAACAGTACTAATTTGTTTACATATTTGGCAATTTCAATTGTCACAGACTATCTCGTGTTAAATCCGTTAAGCAGAAGGTTTTTTTTTAGAGCTTTGAACAGTGAAGTTATAGGTTATGAATTTTGAATAAATATATCTCCGGACGTCTCGGAAATAATTACGCGTTGTTGATTTAATCTTGTATAACTATATCTATTATATCGACGACCGTAATCTAAATTGACGTAAGGGACAAATGGCTACTTTTCAGGAGAGCCACAAAACTGTTTTTTTTTTAATTTTAAATTCATATTTTTTTTGTTTGTTTACGTATCATGTAACTGATAATAGCCAATTACTTATTTTCTTTAACCCTTTAACTACAAATAATTCAATTTATCATTGAACGCTTAGTTACTGAGATAGCATGTCCCTTACGTCAAAAAAAATAATTCATTATGTCCAATACACCCTTCTTCACCAGTTGACTTTAGAGTGAATTTGATGTATCTACAAATAAATTGAAAGAAACGAAATTAAAGTGGTCGTAACTCCATTGAAACTAATCAATGACAGGGCGTAAAAGGTACATGGGAAATTATCTTAGGTGAAATAATAAACCAAAACATAAAATGTAAACGTGTTATTTATTAGAAAAATTAAGAGATCAATCATGTAAGTATAGACATAATTTGCCAGAGCTCGGAATCGCAATTATGTAGTGGTACTTGTGTGTTTACAGGACTTTCACTATTTAAATCTTCATTTTTATTTTACTATCGGCAATATACAAGGTTTTTAATTAAAGTAAAGTGTTCTGGAGAAGTAAAAGAGATAAGACAATTCTAATGAAAGTTATTCGTTGCTCTCGTGTTATTGTAAACGAGTGTTTTTATAATTATATTGCAACGATACATCACTATTTATATTATACGCCATTATGAGCTCTCTTTAATACGTCGATAGCTAACAAGTAATAAAATAAAACAAAATACACTTTTCGGTGTAAAATCGATTAGAAATGTAAAAATATAAGCAATTTTAATTCGAAAGTATCAATTAGAACTTAATAATAGTAGTTCAATAAGGCCAAATGCTATCTTAATAGGGTCGAAATACTTACTGGTGTTCAGATACCAGCGTTGTATAAACGGACCAAAAATTCTTAAAATAAACTTAATAAAGGACCAAACTATTGTTTAAAGTATAGATTAGTACTTTAAACAATAGTTTGGTCCTCTATTAAGTTTATTTTAACAAAATAGCACACAAGTAACTTAGTTGGTATTTTCCTAGGAAGTTATGTCGCAATACCAAGAATGAATAGATATATTTTAATGTATTTAGAAACGTAACAAAGTATTTTGGTTAGCATAGCATTTCTAAAGACTTGCAAAATAATATACCTACATAAGAAGACACAAACACGGTAATTGCGTGTAGCCGAAACCTTGATATTTTATTAAATAAAATACTTACTGCAATAACTCTTCTCGATCCCGCAGTAATTTATTGCGTCGAGCTAAGAGTGATTCAATACTGTTCCTATTCATCGTTATCAAATCTCGGTTGCCATCCTTATTATTAAGTACTTAAACGTGCGTGAAGACGAGTACTCGTGCAAAACAGAACTGAGCAAGCAGCGGCAGCACTCAATTCAGTGTAGCCAGGTGTAATTTGAAAAACGAATAGTTTTTTTATCAGTCGAACATACCTTTGAATAAACGATTATAAAACTGTTTTTTTCTTGTTCGTATGTATGTATGTAAACGCTTTATTGGAAAACTAACAATTGAATTATGTATAGAGTATTCTCATTAAAATTATTTTATTTTATTTCTATTGAAAAATTATAGTTATCATGTGTCGTGTTTATTGTAAATACTTTATACTCTGTTTGCACAAACAAACAAACCCTTGGAATATTATTTTAAATGCATTTATAGCCATATTTTCAATTCGACAAGAAAATTCAGTAGATTTCCTAAAAATCAGATGAAGCGGCAACATTGTCAACCACTACCAGGAGCGACATGCTCTTTCTGCAATGTTTTTGATACACGAGGTGATAGTGAGATCTCTTTCACCCTCAAGCAACTTTAAGTGCGTTAGACTAATTTAGCTATATTGACGAACACTTCGTATGCCATCTAACGAAAGAGATAACGCTTACATTTTTGGTAATAGTTAAAATTTTGCAGCTATGTTTTAATGTAAGGGACGGTAGTTTTGACATTTTACTTACGAAAAAATGTCGTATATACTCTTAGCAAACATTTGAAACAATTACAAATTACCGTAAGGGTCACTGTTGCCTTACATTTGTGAAAGTAAAACTGCGTATCGTACAATTGCTTAAGTACAGAATAGTCTTTTACGACGTAGATAAATTTAGAAAATTATAGTTACATCTAATTGTGATAGAATGAATTTGGATTTTGTAGATAATTTTGAGAACGTTAAATGATGTATCGTACCTTTACTTATTTAATGGCTCCTTACAGCGTTAGGTAAATTGCGAAGATGAATGTTACACCAAGAAGTAAATGAACTTTTTTTTATTGCTATCGATACGTCGTATTTGTTTGAAATACGGAGTCAAAGTAACATTTTTTTAAGGCTGTAAGGGGCATGTTTTTTAAGGCTATTGAGATGTCACCTATACCAATCGATAGACAAAAAAAAACTGAACAGAACTCCATTCATAACTCATTTTCGCCATTTTGTCCCTTACGTCAATTTAGATTACGGTCGTCGATATCAAATCGTCCCTTTTCGACTGTACGAAATTACCTAAAATAATTATAAAACAACACACACACATACATTATATTAGTCTACAGCGATCCTTAAGTGTCCATAACTGACCGAACCACACAAAGGATTCCTCGCCACAATTAAAAAAGTCCCAACACCCCCCCTCCCTCGCGCAGTCATTTGGTCGGCGCAGGCGCGGGGCCGGTGACCTCCGGGCCGGTTGCGGGACTTGCTATTCGATTCTTTTTTTAAGTTTTGTACTTATCAATAAGGTGCCTTGGTCTTTAGTGCCCGCCCGGTCCGATGCTTCAACAATTATTTAAAATGTAAACTACTTAAGTCGTACAATTTGTATGTAATGGATAAGTTTGTAGGAAAGGAAATATTTATTAACCGGTATTTCGTTTATTTCTGTTAGTTCGGGGAATTTTATCCATTTTAAGTTGGTAGTCGGACAAGAAAGTGGTTTACCAGTTTTGACACAAGTTTCTGTGAGATCTAATTATCGCTAAAGTTGACACTTGTCACTGTCACAATATTATTGTAAGGGAAAATCGAAATTGTATCATGACGTGCAAATGAACTTCAACCGTAGGGACCACTATGTTACTAATATTATAAAGAGGTAAAGCTGGTGACTTTGTAGGGAGTAATCTCTGGATCTAACAAACCGATTTTGAAAATTCTTTTTCCAATAGAAAGTCACGTTATTTATTAGTGTCATAGGCTATATATTAACCCGGAAAAATGTGTATTACCCAACGAAGTGGGCACGGGAACAGTTACTATAGTCTAAAGGCGGTTTTCTTTAGCAAAGTTGCATGACAATCGGTTGGACCAATCAAATCAGCTCTTAAATAAAGGTTTTTTTTTACCCTACTGTTCAGGAAAGGGTTGCCTTTGTATGTATGTTTGTTTGTTATTCATGAATGAGGATTCAATAATCGTTTAAAACTTGTCATCGTAAATCGTGATCGTAGTAAATCGTGACATCAATGCGTTTACAATCGTGCTGTAAATATTTAGCATCCACAATTCGGGTTTTTTATTTGAATTCGTGTATTTTTTGTTGACCAATGAAAAACATTTAGGGACAATCTTACACAAATGTACCTAGGCCCAAAGTTAGGTCTAGGCTAGAGGTACCAGTACCAGGCAACGATATATATGTACGATCACCGAATAAAATTGTTGAGCATACTTAGAACCTTGTCATTGTAACATACACATACATACATACCTTCTCGCCTTCATTCCCAGAGTGGGGTACAGGCAGAGCTACAGAATTAACAACCACAAAAACTTGTTCTGCCTACCCCACTCTGGGAATAGAGGCGTGAGTTTATGTATGTGTATGTATGTAAAAACTTGTTGTTAGTTCTGTAAATACATTTTGCACAAATAGGCTAAGATACCACCAGTGTGTTTACCAGTGTATATTAGTGACAGGTTCCCTTAGTCGCCTCTAAGAGCCGCATTAATAAACTCATCTTAGCTGAGACAACCGTCACAAGATACGTCAAAGTAAACGTCAAACCATAGAACACTGTGATTTTTGACGCATCTCGAGACGAGCGTTAGAGTTGAGATTAATTTATTAATACGGTCCTTAGTTAGTTAATCTGTGCCATTCATTTTAAGCTAAAAGAAAAGGACAGAGTTATGTAACTGCTATAGCTCCGTCTTTTACACTCACCGTAAAATGAACTGCATAACTATGTCATAATAACCCCTCAGTTTAAAGTTTATAATGACATTAATGACAGTGCACTAAACTGCTTTACATTTTCGTTCGGGTACTGTACGGTCACGAGCGTTAATTTGGGACCCATTTCAAGAAAAATATGCTTGAAGTCGTCAATGTCATTAGAGATGTCAAGTCATTTGTAACTTTTAGGAAACTCAACGTTATTGTTGTGGAATGTCAGATTGACTTTGGACCTAAGATGCGTACCAAATTTAATCTCGTGACTGTAGATACCCATATACATAAATAAATACGTAAGTAAGTAGAAAACGTCCAAGACTTTATAAAAAATGTTCTCAGAAGCTTATTATAATCCTGGCAGTACTTACCGTTATATCAACCGAACACGTTTGCTTAACGCCAAATAAATATCTCTGATACACAGATGTTCAAGTTATATTAAGTAAAAAGTCCAGTTACGGCAATCGGCCATGCATTCTAAAAGCAAAGAACTTAAATAATAAAAAAAATTACAGGAGACGTTGTCAATTCAAACGGATATTCAAAACGTATTTAAAAACAAAAGTTGGGCTACTTATGAAGAGATAAGATACGTAATTCATCTCTTTTGGTCAAAAAGGCCACAGAAGCAGGTTATGTTATTTAATAATACGTTTGCTCTATTTTGAAACGGGTTCCCTTATAAATAATCTCACGTAACTATTTTCTCATCATGCATAAATTTGAGATTTTTCAAATTTACTTCCAAATTCAGTTACCGAGATAAACAGGTTTAAGTATATAAAATGCTTTTTACTAGCTTTTATTTAACTTGCAATTTATGTATGTATGTAAGGGTCAAATCTTGCAAGTTAAATTTAACCAATTACTCAGTTTCTGATGAAGCCGAAAATTTGCATACGCCTTTAGTTCTAATGACAATACAATAATATGATACCATCGAGTTGATCTGATGATGGAGACTCGGGGTGGCCATAGGAACTCCTAATTTACACATGATAAACCCGTCGTGTTAAGGCTTGTTAGACTCGTTTTACGATTAGATGACGTCTGTGCAAAAAAAATACTGTCGGCCACAAAAGCTTGTCCCAAAAAAAAATATTTTTACCACTTGTTTTTTGTCGTAAGGGTTGTCACAAAAAATATTCAGATAAATTCTTAAAAAAACAAACACTCGAAGTAGGTAAAAATGGTGGACTCAATACCCTAAGATATTCTCTACCAGTCAACAATTTGATCAAACAAATACAAATGATACAATTTTACACAAAGAAACGCCAGTATTACGCGTCGTACGTTTTAAAAACATATAATCAAACTCGTCATCATTAGACTTCCAACATGTTTTTAAGTTAATAACACTAGTATTTGTATTAAAGTACGGAACAAACCTTCCTCGATTTTAAAACGTTTCCTAGTCTAAAACGACGTAAACAGCGGTTTCGTTTCCGTCTGTTCCGCCTCGGTTCAAATAAACGATGCTTTCTACACTCACATATAATTGTGTTCATGAGATACTTTTCATGGTTCAGAAAATATCATATGGCATACTTCAAATTGCTTTAGTTATGAAAGAGGAACACGCAGCACAACAGTGTCTTTTCGAACATTATGCAGGGGAACATGTTTGACGTTTTAAAGAGGTTTTAAAGTACTCTGTTGTTTAAATTAGCCTTCTTTAACTATAATACATTTCTAACAAAATTTATAATTAAAGTCCTGAAGCATGGTCACCCTACATTTAACACCTAACTTTCATACCGGCCGGTGTTATCAATCTTATTTCAACATAGAAGTAGGGTAGCCACATAAAGCCCAAAAAAATGGGGATAAATTAAACTTTTAAAAATATGTTTTTATTAAATTAGTGTTTTTATTAGAGTATGAGACTTTGGAGAGCGGTTTAGTTTAATATTTAATTGTACGTCATTTACCTAGGGCGGTAAAACAAAGAATGTCGCGGATCGCAGGTATTTGGCACGCGAGCCGACGGCGAGGGCGATAAATGTGCTACCTGAGGCTTTCTTTAACACAATTTGACGTCGTCACCTAGCCAAGAAATTCCAAAATGCATACATACATTAAATCACGCCTGTTTCCCACAGGGGTAGGCAGAGACCACTTCTTTCGAATTGCTACGATCTTGAATTACAAATTTCTTTCGCTTCTTCCACATTCATACATCGAGTCATGCACGCACGTCGATTTTGGGTACCTACTTAAGTTTCGTCCCTTTTCTATATAATAATAATAAATAAATATCAGGGACAATCTTACATATATTTACCTAGTCCTAAACTAAGCTCTAGGCTTGTACTATGGGTACTATACAACGATAAACTTACTTATATAGAGAAATACATACTTTACAGCATAGAAAACATCCAAGATTCAGGAACAAATAGTCACGCTCATCACACAAATATCTACCATAACTGGGATGTGAACCCGGGACCGATAGTTTTGTACTTAAAGTAGACCCACTGAGTACGGGTTCATCAACTTATCACCAAACATGAAGATAGAATATGCAGTATTGAATGAAATGCGAATAACAAATGACTGACGAGTAAAGATGCACCCACCCAGCCTACCTAACCTCCTAAGACCCAAGATCCTACCCATAGTACTTAAACTTTGTCATTCAGACCCAGATCCTTCGACAGTTGTCTAGTCATAGCGTACCACGGTCCTACCAGTAGGACTTAAAGGAAAACCCAGCATTTTTTTTTCAAATTTTGCGCTAAATGAATTTGGCGTGTCCTCTAAGTAAGTCTTTTAAGTATTTGGGTCTGAATGAGTATAAAGCAATAGTACTACTGGTAGGACTACGGAGTGACTACAAGCTAAGCCTTAGGAGGCTAGGTACGGTACGACGCAGTTACTTAAGAAAGGTTGCAACTTTTAAACCCGCCATTTTCTCACGCATGGTCTTGGCAAGTAATCAAGCCTGAGTGCCAAAACTTTACGCAAGTTATCTGATGGATTAAATATAAAAGGCCGCGAAGGAAAGTGAAGTGGTGGTATAGGACCAGCTGCCCTATTGTCTAACGCACTTGCAATCGCAATCGACTTCAAAACGGAACAATTGTTTTCATTTTGTATGCAGACAAGCCTTCGATTTTCAAAATGAAAATGATTGTGATGCCGAGCGCGTTAGGCAATAAATAATAAATAAATATATATCAGGGGACAATCTCACACCAATAAAATTGACCTAGTCCCAAACTAAGCTCTAGGCTTGTACTGTGGGTACTAGACAACGATATAAATACTTATATAGATAAATATATACTGAAATACATTAGAAAACATCCATGACTCGGGAACAAATATTCGCGCTCATCACACAAATATCTGCCCTTACCGGGATTCGAACCCAGGACCGCTAGCTTCGTAGGCAGGGTCACTACCAACTAGGCCAGCGCGTCGTCAAAATAGCCCCCCTGGTTCAGGGACTTCAGGGTCCATCCCATATACATTAATATACTAACGTAATAGACACTGGCTGTGCAAGCGAGACCGCAATCGCTTGAGGAAGAAATACGAGTGCCACTGACACTTTTTCCTGAGGGCATAATCAAAAAATGTAAAGCAATCGCATTTTTTTTTAATTTGTAATTCTTCTCCAGAACTATCGACGACAGCGATAGCAACAGCGACAGAAGAGGACACAACAACATGGCCCGGTGCTCTCGCTCCGTTAGACACGCTGGCCGTCGCGTGCGAGCGGGATAGCATGCATGTAACGATTACGCTTGCGCTGAACTCTGTTCATGGAGACAGGTAAGACAAGTGTTTCTGCATTTTTTACACATTGGCTGCGGAAACAAATGCTTAGGCTAAGGCCACACCGGACGTGGTACGATTAACGGCAAGCGATTCACAAAAAAAACACACTTGAAAAACAAAAGCGGTCGCAAAATGACCGATTGGCAAAATGACCACATCGCTTGTAGTCTACATCTCCAAATGGCCGACTACTTTATTTGTGTTACTAGGTAGGTAAGTCTCGTTAGGGTACTTCAAATGCCCGAAGGGCTAATTACCTAGAAAAAGGAGCTCCGCCGCGCGGGGCTCCGTCGACTGTACTTAGACAATGATAAAATGAAAAACCATTGTGGCCATTTTGCGACTCGGGCATTTTGAGATATAGGCTACAAGCGATGTGGTCATTATTACTTAAGTAATTTTTCGAGTCTGTCATTTTACGATCCCGTCATTCTTCTAGTGACCCTATCCACAGGAAAAACAGTACCTAACCTAAAACCTATGCATGACCCATAAATAAAAAGGACTACTTGGTAGTGATTCTGTAAACAACGCCGGTCGTCGGACTGTCGAGTGATATCCAAGCGGCGAGATTAAGCAGTCCCTTCAGTGCGAACAAAACACATTGTAGCGCGTGCATTTTCAATTAAGCAGCCTTATTCGACCCATCGTGCTGCTAAATTGAAAATGCAAGCGCTACAATGTGTTTTGTTCGCTCTACTAAACTACTTAATCTCGCCGCTTGGATATCACTCGACAGTCCGCACGACGTTGTTTACAGAATCACTAACCTTGCCAACCTCACCGAGCTCACCCAGAATATGCCTGTTCGCCTATCCCTGTCTAACCAAGCCTCTTCTTCCAGCATATACGATTCATTCAACGGCATCGTGTACCCAGCTGGCCTGGGCAGCAACTCCTCGTGCCTGCGGGAGTACGTGGCAGCCAGGGGGGACCTGCAGTACACGGTGCCTCTCAAAGGCTGTAATACCATGTCCACTGACAATGTAAGTAGTTAATAAATACCTAGCAGAAACCCGCGACTTTGTCCACGTAGATTTCGATTATCCTTATTCCCTTATAACTTTTGAATATTGCGGAATGAAAAACCTATTGCTAATCCAGACTATAAGCTACCTCAATTGGGATTGACCATAAAAATTAACTCACGGTTTTTCCTTTCTAGTTCGAAATAATAGGAAATTTTAAGACCAATTTCATTAATTTTGTATTTGACCCAATGGTTTTGTTTAAATATCTTTATTTATTTAGCAGCCATTTTATGGATGACATGAGTATTTTAAATTTGGGATGGAATTTTCTAATAAATGACAACAATTAAATGATATCCAATGAAGAAAAGTTATTATAATAGTGTACTATTATAAACCTATTAAAACATACCTACCTAATATTTCAAACTGTTTTCTCCTTACCCGTAAGATACACCTAGGACGGCTTAAAGGCGAAAACGAAAGTCAAACAAAGGTTAAATCTACTTTTGTCGAAATATTTAAAATAGATAAATATTTCAAAAACTTATTATCCCAATTGGGATTGTTCATATTTTTACAATTATTCCAATTCGAAAAACATTTCGAGGAATAGGGTTTTGAAGCCGTTCTGCATTATTAAATTCTTGAAAATGAATGAATGAATGAATTTATTTTGGATATTTTATATATTTCAAATTTCATCCAAAGTCTTCAAGCCGTTGCAGCGTGAAGGAGTAACAAACTAACACACACACACACCTTCGCTATTGCTGTGATTGATCATCTTTTTGAAGATGTATCTACCTTGGCTCCGCCAGCAAAATACTAAAATCAGGCAGCCTTTTGACCTCAGTACTTACGAATACCTATATATTACAGACAGACGTATTATCAGACACTCTTAACGGTTACGGCGGCCATTGTCCCGGCACCGACGCGTGCGCACCTAGCATAGGCAAGGCGCGACGCACTGTTACTGAGAGGCATACCAAATGTGTTGATTAGGTAGACATATAGAGTAAGAATAGTGCATGTCCTCCCGTGGATGTCGTAAGAGACGACTAAGGGAATAAAGGCGTGTAGTACTGTTAGGCGATGGGCTTGCAACCTGTCACTAATACTCTGGTCATCTTAGCCTAATTGTGCAAAATGTGGTTACAGAATTATTAACCAGTTTTTAGAGTTGTTAGTAATTCTGTAGCTCTGCCTACCCCACTCTGGAAATAAAGGCGTGAGCAGATCTTATGTATGTATAGAGTAATAATGACGTTGACAGTGCCTTAAATTATTATTCACAAGCTGTTGCCCGCGACTCTGTCCGCGCAAAAATATATAACATAGCCTAGGGGAATGGACTCAATAATGGACAAGGACACTTATTTTACATTTACACTTACTTCTTACACATTCTTATTTTACAGAAGATAAGGGTTATTCATTTGTTTAGCAACAATCAATTTAGGATCGAATGAAATTTGAATTAAGGGCCGTATTAATAAACTAATCTCAAGTCTAATGCTCGGTTCGAGATGCGTCAAAAATGACAGTGTTCTATGGTTTGACGTTTACTTTGACGTATCTTGTGACGGGCTTCTCAGCCAAGATGAGTTTCACAGTTTGAGTCTTGACAGTAGCGCGTGGAGCTAACCCCATGTGCTTCTGTTTAGTCCATTGGAGAGAATTCTCTTTTACCGAACAATTATTGTCTTCGCGTGTGATATCCATGGACTTATTGCTCTAAATAACTTGACATTGGCGAAACACACCTTAACAGGAGTGAGAGCCATTAATAAAAAAAAAAGATGAGTTCATTAATACGGCCCTAAGAGTTAAGTGTTCATTATTATTGGTCACTGTCAGCTTAAAGTGTCCAACACTGGTGCCACCGATGTTCATCAGGGGGCCTAATAGGCATCCGTCACCTTCTGACAGGTAAATAAGTACATGTGTCAAAAAGTGATGGATGCTTTATCCACGGTTGACACGCGATATAGACGCAGGCATACCTGGCCCGCTGGGGTAATGTAGGATTCAAAAAGTAAGATAATTTTTCAAATCGGTTCAGTAGTTTCGGAGCCTATTCAATGCAAACAAACAATCAATTTTTTTCATCTTTATTATATTGGTGTAGATAAACGCCTACAGGAGCCTAAGTTTAATAATAATGTCGTCATCATTTTCCATGAATTGTTATAAACTTTAGTCAAATGAATACCATTGTCCGTCTGTCACACTCGGAGATGGCTGAAAATCAGCGCCGCAGGTGTCTAACACCTCAGCATTATGCTGAGCCAGTGCCCGAGTCACTGCCGCGAAGACACACACTACTTGTTTATTGATCTTTTCCTTTATACTTTATTCTATGTGTCTTGTGTGTGTAGTGAATATATGTATTTTTCTTCTCTTTTCTTTTCACTTCTTTATTAAGCTTCTAAAGTTTAGTACACGTCGTTCTTTTTACGTCGTCACGTTATGCAACCAGGGAAGCGCGTGAGGTGCATCGAATGCGCCTTGGATGCACATGCACCGGCTGCACCGCGGTTTGTCGTCGACATGCTAATGATATCAGTCTTGGAATCCTGTCTTGGGATCGGTATGCGGAAACGATATAAGTTTATGATGGCTTTGATATCTTTATAAATATGTTTACTCGCGGTTCCAGTGACATATTTAATCTACCTCTTTGGAACCTTTAATTTTGAATCACCCGCGATCTTACGTGACCGCTCGCTTTTGCCCTTTTTCTTCCGTTTGGGGGTGAGTATTAGGCAAACCGTATTTTAATGCACCGTTACTATGACATACAATTACCGTATAGCGAGTCGAATGCTCTGTCCCTCGCACTCTATAAGAATACTTGCGAGGTCTGCGAGGGACAGAGCTTCGACTCGCTAGCGAGTACGTTAATTGTAACTCATGGTATTCTTTCGATTTGACTTAAGACGAGGGTACGCCGGATGTACAGTGGCGCCCTCATATTATTGTGTTTTCTAATAAACCAAAGTATTTTCTTGAAATTGATCGGTAGTTTTTGTACTACAAATTAAAACACAACTTATAAGGTATATCACATAGTTTAATAACAATTCACCTTCGAGTATATTAACGGAAAAAAGTGGCCACTACTCAAAGGGTAATTGTTGTTAAAGTTTGTTTCGTATTCCATAAATTGTGTTTTTACTTGCGCTACAAAAACGCATCGTCTGATTGCAAGGAAATTCTTTAGTTAATTAGAAAACACAATAACCTAACCTAACCGTTTGCTCGGTGCAGTCTTAATAATTCTAGAGATTAGCAAATAACGTCATTGATATGGCTTGTAAGACAGAATTTGTTAGTTTCGATATACTATGAAAAGAAGATTATAATAAAATGAATAAAACTTGTGGCTCACATCACAAAAAGCACGTTTTTTACCCTATAACGGCATAAAAACTGGCAAACACACAAAAACCATATTACAACATAAAAACGCTCCCCATTGTGGCTATATTTGTTCCGTCGGCTTTGTTGTATGTTTGTTCGTTTTCGTCATATTTGCTCCATGAAGAGTTTTGGTTGACGGCGGTCAATATTTGATCTGTTCGCTGGAGGTGCGAAGGTGACTGAGATCGTGATGTTGACGTGTAAGTCGATTAGTTGAGCATGAATGTGTTCAGTTCCATTTGGAACAGATTTGTTAATTTAACCATTTTTGGCTTAGGTACAGTCACGAGATTTAATTTCGTACCCACCTCAGGTCCAAAGTCAATCTGACACTCTACAACAATAATTATAGTTGTGTTTCCTAAAAGTTACAGATGACTTGACATCTCTAATGACATTGAGGACTTCAAGCATATTTTTCTTGAAATGGGCCCCAAATTAACGCTTGTGACCGTACATCAACCAAACGTATCTGCACTAGTAGTTGAATGGTTTAAAAAAAAAACGGGCAAGTACTAGTTGAACTCACGTGGAAAGGGTTCCATTCCGACTTTTTGTATGTTTTCCTGTAATCTACAAGCAATGAACTATATTTTGTCATTTTGTTTCAAAATGTTAAGCTCAGTAGTTTCGGAGATCAGTGGAATAGTGAAATTTCGTCTTATTTCATGAATAAAATCAAAACTATTTATTTTACAATAATAAAAAAAAAAAATTACGTCCTCATAACGAGACCTTTTATTTGATATAATTATGACACAGTTAGGTTTCCAAAACTTTTATTTAATTTCCTAATTTATCCCCCGAATTTCCGAATTTGCACTGGGTTTCGATCTTCAATTTACATATTATGTATACCAAATTTCAACTCGATCGGTCCAGTAGTTTCGGAGCAAATTGGCTGTGACAGACAGACGGACAGTTCAGTTTTTATTCATTTTTTGTACGGAACCCTAAAAATGTTAACAAATACAAATTCGACGCATTGATTCAGTGAATTGGGCACATCAAGGCTCTTCTACACGTCAGTAGTATGGAGTGAGTCTACTAGCGCTTCAGACAAGACCATCATTGCTGCAAAAAACCCAACAATTTGACTCAATATTATCGGAGCAACAAGATGCTCAAAAATACCTTTTGAGTCCAATTCAAATATTTGTTTTCTTTGTTAATATTTACACGTTCAAATATATTCCATGGCTGTGTGAATAATTTGCAAGTAAAATTTTGGTGTCATCATTAATAAAATCTGACATTTAACTCAGATTAATCATGTTAAGTAACCCAAGGTTGTCTGTCTGCCCTGCACCCTACAAGGCCCTGTTACAGGCGTGTGAATACCCTACTTAAAAGAGCAGCGGATGACGTTACACAAGCTATCGCACTTGACCGGTTTTTTCATCCAGCATCAAAACACATAACCTACTTTCGGTCACGTAACGTCTGGCCTCGCATGCAATCGCCGCTTAAGTCTTTATTATGTTAAGCAGCTTGCACGCAACAGTGACATTAAAGTTTCAATTTGAATAAATATGGGCGACTGCATTTCTTAAAGAAACATACATACCTTCACGCCTGTCTCCCAATGGGGTAGGCAGAGATTATGGAACGCCAGGTGCACCGATCTAAACACACAATTTTCGCTTCCTCTACATACATTCATCAATCTCTTCATTCACGTACGTCGGTTTCGGGTGCTTTTGATTTGGACCTTATTCAGTAGGTCGCGAATCTGATCACCGTACGTCCGTCTACCGACATCTCCGCTCATTCTCGCTCGCCATATCTCTATCATCCATCCTTTCTAAATGACTAAACCATCTTAGCATACCCTTTTCGATTTTAGTCACTACATCTTCTTTCAATCCACATCGTTCTCGGATCTCGCTATTTCTTACTCTATCATTCTAACTCCACACATACTTCTTAGAGCTCTCATTTCAACTGCAACCTGATGACCAATTAATTTGAGAGTCGGCAGTAAACTAGCATCCGCTCATACACATATTTTATCTAAATCCTCTTACAATAGGTAACCTTAATTACCATAACTTACCAAACAAATTCTAATTAGGTAGGTTTACAGATTTAAAGAAACCTGTCATGATGACAACGCTAAGTTTAGTAATTATTTAAGTAAATACCGTTTATTTTTAACCGAATCACTGGCTTTTTCTATAGTGACTCGACCATTAAACTAGGCGAGCAAGCTTGAAAATAGCTATTACAATCAACGTCTATAAAACGCTGTTTTGTTAAAAAAAATTTTTTTTCTAAAGCACGGACGCCGGCGACGAAGAATTTAGTACATTGACCTTTACTGTAGGGTACCGTAATATTATACTGGAAAGGTTTACTTGTAATCTATGATGCTGAAAGTCAATCTGAGTGTAATACGCGAGTGACAAAGACAAGTAATGGTGGGTCAATGTACGAAATTCTTTCTGTTCGGCGCTCGCGCTTTAGAAATGATAAATTAAAAACTGTGACATCTTCCTGAGTCACTTTTCTTAGAAAATAATATTTTCCAAAAATTGACGACTTGATCTTTCCTCTAACGTAGCAAAGTACATTTTCTTAATCACAGTAGTCAATTTCCAGCTTCCTCTATATACGAACGGAAAGTGAACCCAAGGCGGAAGGCAAGATTACGACAGCAACCTTTAACGAAACGTGGGTGATACGCCAATTGATATAACCTTCTGTCTGTCCATCTAATCACTTTACATAACTGAAATTATGACACGCATTCGGGTGCTAATGTGATGAGTCATCGACATCCTGTTTATGTTGACGACTTCATCGTGATGTTGTGTTTAGTTTCGTTTTACTCCAACCATGTTAAAACTATAAATAGGACAATGATATCAAAACTAAATAAATAAATGGCGATGTAGCTCATCTCCGATCCTTAAGGAGTTTCTATAAGACAGCCGGTGAAATGACTAGCATAGGGCATTCCATCTTAGTCCTCAGGGTTGGCAACGCATTTGCAGTCTTAGGATTGCTCTGCAGTCTTGTGAATGCAAATGTCTATGGGTCACAGTTTCCACTTACCATCAGGTGGCCTGTGTGCTCGTTTGTCATCTCTATGCTATGAAAAAAAAAATGTAGAACGAAAATATCTATGGGTCACAGATACCTACCACTTAGCATCAGGAGGCCTGTATGCTCGTGTACCACCTCCATCCTGTAAAACAAACATATACAAACATCAAATAGTTTTTACACTACCTATATATTAAGTATGTATGTTTGCAATCTTGCGCTGATTAGATTCAAACTTGAAATATGATAATACCTAGGTATACTGTGCGGTGGTGCGAAACCCTCGGTGCCTGAGCCCGGCTCGCACTTGACCGGTTCTTTACACTAGGATCATACCTATATTCTTACCTATTGGCAATGTATTTAAATTAATTATTAGTTTATCTAGTTGATTTTCACCAAAAAACATAATTTAACATCTGATACCAATAATCATCTATTCTGTGTAATCCAAACAACCTTGCGAGAGCCTTATCCATGTGACGTCATCGCCCATACCCGGAGATTCACCTTAGAACAATCACGCGCACCTCGCGTCATCTCCTACGCAACCTGCGGAGTTTGCGCCATTTTGGATTTTACGATTTTACGTGCTATATAATATCCATTTGTTAGTTTCAAACCGTCCTTAAATTTTCCCATGAAAAAGCGTACACTATGGCCTAAAAACATATTAAAAAATACGTTTTAGTTGCAAAAAAACCAGTGCGAAATCAGTCAGTGTATAGAGGTACATAAATAAAAAGTCTTATATGAACACATTCAAAATATTATTTGTATGGTAAACTTTTGTGATTTCTTTCGTGAATTGACTAAGTTATGACTTCGCGTGTTGACTATGTAATTACGATTAAGGTATTGTTAAAGTATATAAATAGCATATATAAATAGTAGTATAAATAGCATATATATAAATAGCATATATAAATAGTAGTATAAATAGCATATATAAATGTATGTATGTGTATATTAAAGTTGATATGTAAATGAAGTCTACTAATATATGCAATAAGGAACCTTACTAACTATTCTATGGGGAAACCTGAAATAAATTATTTAGAATTTGTTTTTTTTCTTTTTTTTTATTGCATAGAGAAGACAAACGAGCGCACAGGCCACCTGATGGTAAGTGGAAACTGTGACCCATAGACATTCGCATTCACAAGACTGCAATAATAATAATAATAATAATATATTTTATTTCAGACCAATGATCCATATTTTGTTAGTAAAGTTTGTGCAACTTAAAACTAGTATTAGTGTAATACAATAAAATGCAATCCTAAGACTGCAAACGCGTTGCCAACCCTTAGGACTAAGATGGAATGCCTCTATGCTAGTCATTTCACCGGCTGTCTTATCCCCAAACCGGAACAAAACAATGCGAACACTGCTGTTTGGTGGTAGGTTAATGGATAGGATTTGAATTACTGTCAAGTTAATAAGAGTCCAAAACGTTGACAATACGATAACAGATCAAAAGACACGGTTTGTACCGGCTAGAATACCGGCCCATTATGTTTAACCTATTCTCAAAATACAAAAAGAACATTTCCAACAAGACCTGTCATTACCAACTTCGCAATGGCTAGTCTAGTTCCAAGCAGTGGGAGAAAGACAGGTGACCTTTCCGGTGGCCTTGACGGCTCGCGGTGGCCGGCCATGTGGGGCGGCGTGACTCAACGATAACTGGTGTTTCTGGTGGTAAAAACCACTTTTATATGGCTTGAGAAGGTTGAGAGGCATCGAAAGCAGTTAAAATTCTGTATAAAGCTTAATTTTTATAACCCTAATAGCCTACCCTCGTAAGGCCCAGTAGAAATAAGATGTACATTACCAAAGCAATTCAATTTTAACTGGATTTAATAGGAATAAAGTTTGTTTTCCTTTCTTCAGTCCAGTCGGTCTGTTTATCAGTCTGTCTGTAAGTATGTCACAGCAGTTTTTTACAGAAACTATAGAGCTATCAACTTGAGATTTGGCATAAAATACAAAACAACAAAAATGAGAATCAACACTTGAATCATGTATAATTTAATTTGAAGAACCGGCAAATTTGTAAAAAAAAATATATCTTGATTTTTACTTTACGAACCAAAATGAAATTTCGGCTAAATAAAATTGTATAACTTACTTGCTCGCATTTGCTTTTAGTAATAAAGATATGAAATTATTTTCCTAAATATTTGAAAAGGAGTTTAGAATCAGGGGTTGAAAAATTTAAGTGTTCTGATTATATCAAACGGGGATTTTATGAAAGGGCTCAGTCGGCACATTTCGAAATTATTATTTTTAATTTTCTGTGACGTATTTTTAATTTATTACAAAAAATGGCCCCCTGTTATCTCCGAAGTTTATAGATTAAAAAAGAGTCTTAAAAAATCCTGTTTTAAAGATATTATATTTTACGCGACCAATAAAACGAAGTCAAACTTTACAGTTTAGAAAAATATATCAAAATACATTAAAATCTGTATTAAAATTTAGGCTAGTTAAAATGGAGATAATAAAGTTTATCACAAAATGAGTATTTTCTTTTGCGTTTTCTAACCATATTATCTTACACTAGCGACCCGCCCTCGCTATGCTCCGTTTTCTGTAACACCGCAACATAAAAGAGAATTTATTATACATATAAACCTTCCTCTTGAAAACTCTAGTTATTAAAAAAAACGCATCAAAATCCGTTGCGTAGTTTTAATGATCTAAGCATACATAGGGACAGACGGACAGCGGAAGCGACTTGGATTTATACTATGTAGCGATACAGAACGATGGAGCTGACATAGCTACTAAAAGTGACTCAGAAAACTTTAATAACAAATAGAAAAAAAAATTGGGTAAGCAACATCCCAGTATAATTTGACTACGATACTCTAAAAAACTTTTATAGAATCGTCACAGTCAAACAATACCCCATTGAGCGGAGTCACGACTGTACACAGACGATATTAATGGCAACTGTACTTCGAGAGGTCGTTGACCTTAATTTCTTCCAGAGCATTAGCCTAATTTGATTAAGTTTTCATTTTATGATGGCTTTGGTGATTTATTAGGGGTCTTAATTGGTTTTCTTAATAGAGGCTCAATTAAGAAACATGGAGTTCTGTACTCAAACCGCATCTCCATTTGTCCAGCTTAAATTGAATTTAATGTATAATCTATCCTGAATAGTTTTTTTTTTGTGCCCGATAATAAAAAAAGACGACACCTAGCCTAAATCCTAATGAATAGTTATTTCATCTTGAACTTAATATGGAAATAATCATCCTTGTAAAGACTCACTTGATCTTTAAAAGTACGTGATTATCGACTAATCATGGTGAATTGGTTAGTTTGGTATTGTTTAGCGTTTTTAAAAAAAAGTTTACATAGTTAACAACAAAAATTAAGAAAATTTAATTTTTCCGTTGCGTCACGAAAATTTGTCCTAATATAGGGTACCTATTTTCGTGACGCAACGGAAAGTTAAAATTCTTAATTTTTGTCCTTAACTATCGCTTTTTTTGGAAAACGCTCGTTTAATTAACATCTGTTTGACCGTGAGGCCAGCGAGTTCGGAGCAGACCCCTTACAGGTTCTGAACTGCTGGTAATAAATAGTATGACTAAACATGCTCATTTGAATGAATGCCAAATTAGAACAGCTGGATGAACTGGATTCCTTCAAGGAGGCTTTTTTTGAGACTGGTTTACACCTTTTGCAAGTTCTATTATCGGCGACTTTAGGCAAACTGCGTCTAAATATGTTTCTATTTTAATTCACTCTCTACAATGTATTCTAAGTTCCTAAAACTCCGCCATTACATTTCTCCACGCACAGTTCTGACAAGTGCCATGTCCCCAAATAATGTATTCCAACCGAAACCGATATCCTTCCGAGTGCGCACGCGCCGGACGTGACGTCACATCCCCCCATTGTGCACCCTAACCACGTTACTCCACTCGCTGAGTAATATCTGTGGTAATACGCACATTAGGTTTAAAAAAAAAGTAGTTACAAGTAGATGCAATATTTCAAAATTTAAATTTTTACTAGCAGCGTTAGTAAAAAAAGATGGTCAAGTGGGAGTTGGACTCGCGCCCTAAGGGCGTGTACGGAACCCTGTGGGTACTATTAAGGTCTGATTTGAACTACTTTTTTTATTATTTGTTGTTTTTGAAGGGTTGGTAATAATCATACTCGTAACAAAGACGCTTGTACAGTCACGAGCGTTAATTTGGGACCAATTTCAAGAAAAATACGCTTGAAGTCGTCAATGTCATTAGAGATGTCAAGCCATTTGTAATTTTTAGGAAACTCAACCTTACCATTGTAGAATGTCAGATTGACTTTGGACCTAAGATGGGTACCAAATTAAATCTCGTGACTGTACGTTTTACTTTTTTTACGACACAACATACCGCATCTTTAGAATTATAGTGACCCAATTAGCAAATTTTGGATTTCGAGTTAGGTCTCTACAGTAATAAATTTATGACTCGAAGTCGAACGCTGACAATTTTGAATTAGGTCACTATAATTCTAAAGGAGCGGTACATAAAAATAAGTTTCTGTCAAAAAAAACAGTTTTGGGACAAGGTTTTATTGCCGACTGTACTTTTTTTTGCATTCATCTACTTTTTAAGACGATTCTAACAAGCCCTAACACGACGGGTTTATCATGTGTAATTTAGGAGTTCCTATGGCCACCCTGAGTCTCCATCATCAGACCAGCTCGGTGGTGCTATATAATAATAATAATGTAAGGGGACCATCTCACACCAATTGACCTAGTCCCAAACTAAGCTCTAGGCTTGTACTATGGGTACTAGACAACGATATAAATACTTATATAGAGAAATATATACTTAAATATATAGAAAATATCCATGACTCAGGAACAAATATTCGAGCTCATCACACAAATATCTGCTCTTACCGGGATTCGAACCCAGGACCGCTAGCTTCGTAGGCAGGGTCACTACCCACTAGGCCAGCAAGTCGTCGTATATTATTGTATTGTCATCAGGACTCAGGACTAAAGGCGTGTGCAATTTTTCAGCTTCCTTCTGCACCCTTTGCTATCTTTAGTTGGATTAATACAAGTTTGCAACAAAAGTAGCAAAAAGAGATGTGCTATAGCAATGTGGAATAGACCTTGAAACGAAATTGCAAACAAAATGTAGTACAACTCCCGCTCTTAAGGTCGAAGAGTCTGAGAAAACAAGATATTTCGACAGAAGCCGAACGAAAGATTTAACAAATTAACATTCTTTCTAATAATGTTCGCTGCCGTCACGCTATTTCGCGTGTTTCGTCTTTAATTGTTATCGTGTACAGATATAGATATCATGTTTTTCTGAAACGTCTGGGAAATTCAGTTCTCGATTCGATTTACTTCCGTTTGTATAACGGGTTTTGTAAGTTGTTTTGAGGAAACCGATGCGTAAGTAATCATAGGACATAACATGATATATAGGCCATGGCAAACAAGATATTTTAATGACAAGCATGACAATAACCACACAATATCGATGGCAGTCACAAAGACAATGATTTAAGTGCTGACCGTACCTAGTGTTAACTCTTATTCTCATAGCTCACTTGTTTAACGCCTTAGGTAAGCTTGTAATGATAGATTTAGGTTATTTAATGAATAAATAAAATAAATTAATTAATTTTGAAGTACCTTATTCGAAGGAAACCTAATGGGGTCCTATTATAATATGCATTTGCTTTTAGCAGGTTTTTTGCAGAATCTATATTTATGGCGCATTTTTAAAATACAACAAAAGTAGAAATATGTTGAAAAAAATCGTTTCTTCTATGGAGCTTCCTTTTTTTTGTTTTTAGTAAATCCGTCATAATAACACATATTCTGAAAAAGAAATCATCCCGATACCTATTACGGTTCAAAAGAAACAGCTGTTTAAAGTTAGGACGGACGGGAACCCGCAGGGCTAACCTTCGGTCACGAAACCTTAAAAAGTACAAAAGGAATGACAGTATTTTTTCTTTTTTTTCCAGGAGGACGGGACCGTGGAGTACTTCAACAACATCATTGTGCAGCCCCACCTGCGGCTGGTGACGGGCCAGGGCCGTGGGTACCACGTGCGATGCCGGTACCGCAGACGGGACCTGGCGCAGTACCACGTCTACCCGCGGGCTGCGGCTCTCAGCTCCAACGCTCTCGATGAACAGTGAGTCTTGTGTTTCATCATCATGACATCTGTTACCATTGTTGGACGTAGGATGCTATTTAACATCCGCAAGATCATAGGAGAAGGTTCCTACATCACCGTGGTTATTAACATTGTCACAATTGTCATCATCGTCACCATCATTATCAGTAGTATCATTTATATCATCATGGTTAGTATCACCTTAATTATGTATGTAAACCGGCTCCAAAGCGCTCGACGAACAGTGAGTCTTGTATTTCATCATCACGCCATCGTGAACATCGTTTGATGTAGGATACTCTTGAACATCCGTAACATCAGAGAATAAGGTTCCAACATTACCATGGTTATTAACATTATCATGATTATCACCGCCACTATTATCATTTTCATCATTACGAGTATAAGCAGCATCGTGTACGTCAGCATTATCACTACATAGTATAAAACAAAGTCGCTTTCCGCTGTCTGTCCATATGTATGCTTAGATCTTTAAAACTACGCAACGGATTTTGATGCGGTTTTTTTTAAAAGATAGAGTGATTCAAAAGGAAGGTTTACATGTATAATAAATGTTTTTTTTATGAACGGGTGTTACAGAAAACTCATATAAACCGAAGCGAAGCGAGGGCGGGTCGCTAGTACTATTATAATCTTGATTAGTATCATTTTCATTATGTTCGAGTACTTATGTATACTTACACTTTATTGAACAAAACAAAATCAAAACACAAGATAAATAAAAGTACAGTTCTTGCACACTGTTACTAAATGAAAATCAACGCTGTAACTATCTGACAGCAGCATAATGCTGAGCCAGTGCCTGAGTCACTACCGCGAGGACACACTCCGTGCTGTTCCTGTCATGATTGTTTTATTTTATTTTCATCACACTTGCTCGTAAATAGTGTCCTAACATGCTAGAAAAATCAACCGTAAATCCAAAATAATACCCGTGGGCCTTTTTTTACCATTACGTTACTTAAGTGCGTAATAGCTTTTTTTTTTAATATTATACGTGGACTCAAACTATCACAATACGTCAGGACCCCAATTCTTGTGCCATTCGATATGAAGTTTCATTCGAGATGAAATGTCAGTTGAATACTATTTCCTAACAATCTCGCATAACAAACTATTGATCTCATACGTCACTAGAATCGGACTCCGAACACGTTTGACATTATCTGTGGTAAGTCACAGACAATGATGTAGTCTGCCGCTAATAAGTTAAAAATATGATCTTTTGTCTGATTTTATTTCATTTCCTCGCAATTGTGATGAAAAACATTGTATGTTACACGGGTGGTAAAGGAAATACAAAGCTCGAGTCATTAAAGCCCTCAGCCTACGGCTTCGGGCTTCTAACAGACTCTCGTTTGTAATTCTTTCTTTACCACCCTTAATACACAATGTACTATTAAGTCTAGGTAATTGTGTCTTCTGTGAAGAAATTTCTTTCTTTCTTTAAAATTTTTGAATCATTCACCTATTTTGTATTTCACTGTGTTCCTTCTATTCGCGACCAGTAATATCCTTTCTGCGGTATAGACATTATGCTTCATAATATAAGTGCCAGAGATCCCTCTCTCCACTCTTCCTACTGCTCCTACCGTGGAGTAGTGCAGAAATATTATCATTATCATCATCGTCATCATCGTCATCATTATTTGTGACATCTTTACTTATTAAATATTGCTAGGTTAAGTTTTAAAATTGTATATTTAAAAAACGACTAACTGTTGAGTTTCTTGCGGCGCTTCTTCTCAGCAGTGGTCTCTTGCGAAGCGCTGGTAGATTTTTGACGTGTAAAAGTGCCCGTGCGGCCTACTTACTGAATAAACATATTTTATCTTTTATCTTTATCTTTTTAAACCCATTGTTCCGTACTTTAAATCTAGCACAAACCACAACGTTCTCTTTTCTTTACATTTTCTTTAGTCGATTAAACTATTCGATAGCTGGGTTACGCCTGGTAAACAAAACGCCTTTGGAAAGCAATTCCAAACCGCAGCGACAGTGCTGCCACCCGTTTTCACAAGCACTATCATCTAACCGCCGCCACGAAACAGCTCGCATCTTGCTTGAGCCTGTCGCGATACCCATTTTCCCAAGAAACTCACAAAGCAGACCAGCGAATACGAGACCTACGTGAATCCAGGATAATAGGACCTGTGGAGTACGAAGACGAGGGGCCCCAGACGTCAAGGAGCTCCCACCACATTTACCAGGTACGCCTGACTATCGAAGTACAATTCCTCAACATAGATTTCGAACCGGATATATCGTATTATATCTGGTTATTTTACAATAAATTCGCGTTCGCTTGCTGTTCTGTGCTAGATTTTCATATAAATCTCAATTCCTTTGTTTATGACGTAGGCGCTAAGCTCGGGATCTACCGACAGCGACCTAACTTAATATCGAGTTTGCAAGCATCTAGCGTGTTATTCTACGATAATACTGGTGTATACAGTGCGATCTCAACGAGTACTTTCTAATTATATATAGTTCCATAGGGTTTAAAGCGATATTCGTGAAATTACATTTCACTTTAATTTTTTTCGTGAGCTCGCGCGGTAGGTCTGGAAACCGCGCGCTAACGCCCAACGCATCGTTTCGTGGCAGCGTATTAGGCCGATCTTAAGCTACATTTTAACTGTTTTTTGTACATCTTACTTTGTATTTTCGTACTTAGTTGGTCTAATTTTAGCGGTTTAGGTATAACGTACCGAACCCCACTTTAGCGCTTACTGTATTTCATTAATATAGCCATTCTATTCGTTTATTTTATCTACTGTATTTAGCATTGCGTGTTAAATATAAATTCTAACAATTTTAGGTGGTAGGACCTTGTGCAGGGTCCGTCCGGGTCGTGACCACAATCTTATCCTTAACCTACCGCAAAGCAGCAGTGCTCGCACTGTTGTGTTTCGGTCGGGGGTAAGATAACCGGTAAAACAGCTAGCACCGAGGCATTCCATCTTAGTCCTCAAGGTTGGCAAAATCGAAGCCTTGAGATTGCAGTCTTAAGATTGCACATATCACAGAAGCCGAGTGCCGTCAGGTGGCCTGTAAGCTCATTTGCCTTTTCCATTATATAATAACTAACTATACACATATACTAGGTAATTACCTACCGTACATAGTATAGTCGTCAGATTCATCTCAACATTTTATTCAGTAACAATGGAACTCGAACAATTACATTTTGAACGCGATGTAGCTATAAATAGTGTCCAACGTATAGTTGCGTGTGCTGGTAATTTAGGAGAATTCAGAGTTCGTGTTAAGGAGTTAAATTCAATTAAAAAAACATTCTTTCAAGTACAAGCAAAAATAGAAAAACTTTCGGCAAAAAATGAAACGTTCTCTAAAGATGAACATTTAGCTATTCGTAATCAATTCGATTCATTATATTATGAAATCCAAGTTACTTTAGACACTATTAAGGAAGAACGTAAACAAAGTGTGTCGTCAGCCTGCGGCGGCGGCGGACTTTTAGCTCAGCACGCGGGATGCTGCGTGGCCCAGCCCTCAGCACAATCGCATATCCGTTTACCTCGATTGTCATTACAAACATTTTCTGGTTCTCTAACAGAATGGAATGCTTTCTATGATTTGTACAAATCACTTGTGCACGATAACGTTACACTGACAAACGTCGAACGTTTTCGTTATCTATTATTGTTTTTAAAGGATGAACCGTTTAACCTCATAAAATCGATACCAGTTACTGAATCTAATTATGAAAATGCCTTGCAGGTATTAATTAATCGTTATGAAAACAAGCGAATTATCTCAACTAAACACTTAGACAACATTTTTGATGTCGAACCCGTTAACGATAGAAATATCGATTTAAGTTTACGTAACCTGATGAATTGTTATCACGAAAACATTACGGCCTTGAAATCATTAGGATTTCCAGTTGATGAATGGAGTTTTGTTCTATTAAACATTTTGCTACGAAAAATTACGCCTAATATACGAAGACGTTTCGAATTATCCTTAAAGGTGCCTAATGATATTCCCATCGTGACCGAACTACTAGATTTCTTAGATAAGGAATTAGCGGCATCGGAAATAATGAACGCCCCTGCGGGGTCGCGCGCGCTCGCGGCTGGCGCTCCGGCCGGCTCGGCTACGGGCGGCGCAGTGACGTCATCGCGCCATGCGCAGGCAGGGCGGCGAGCAATATCGCTGACGCGCACGCATTCCAATGATCAACACAATGCACCGCGCTCTTCGAATTCGTATCTTGCGCGTACTATGAGTGTACACGCAACAACTGCGGTGGATTACTCAAATAAAATCAAATGTGCATATTGCAAAGACAATTCGCATCCATTGTATAGATGTGACAAGTTTCACAAGCTAACTTTAAATGAAAGAAAATATTTTATCCAGCAAAACAAAGTTTGTAACAATTGTTTGTTTATCGGTCATGATACGAAAGACTGCAGGTCGCGCCACAGTTGCCGCGTCTGCACTCAACGCCATCATTCTTCATTACATGAGGATGTGCGGTCTCCGAGCGTCACGCTGACGACGGAGTGTTCTACGTCCCCCGAGTTACACTCGGTAGCGGACACCTTCACGCCCACTCCATTACATGGAACTGCAGGGCCTTCTCCTAACAATAAAAATTGTACCGTTCTACTTACGACTGCGCTTGTAAACGTGCGTCCCATGAACCATGGGTCTTACACGCCGCGGTCAGTACGCGCCCTCGTCGACCAGGGCTCTCAAGCCACGCTCATCACTGAGTCGTGTGTGCAGCGCCTCGGCCTGCCGCGGTACCCCGCGCAGACGAGCACCACCGTCACCGGCATTGGTGACTGCAACGAGCAACCACGTGGTTACGTGTTGTGCGAGGTCACACCTCACAACAAACCGGAACCAAAGCTTTACATTGAAGCTCTTATTTTACCGAAGATAACGAGCTACCTTCCTAATGTTCCTAATACCTTTGAGAATATTTTGCACCTAAAAGGTCTCAACTTAGCGGACCCAGAATTACGTTCTGCACGTCCCGTCGAACTCCTACTGGGGTCGGACTACAGCGACAGCATACTGCTGCACGACAACATAAAGGGCCCACAGGGCACACCTGTAGCTATTAATAGCATTTTCGGCTACCTACTCAATGGTAGAATTTCCCATGCAAAGATGAGTCAAATTTCAACCAATCTGAGTACCTGTCAACTTGATACCAAACTTCAAAGATTTTGGGAACTAGAATCAATACCAGAACACCCATCTCTTACCAAAGATGAACTTCATTGTGAATCGATTTTCGTCGATACTCATATTAGGGACTCAAACGGGAAATATACGGTTTCTCTCCCTTTTAAGGAGAACGCAGCTCCTCTAGGCGAATCTCGCGCTATCGCCCTTTCGCGTCTAAATAAATTAGAGTTCAGACTGTCACGTGACCCTGTGTTACGCGAAAATTACAACAAATGTCTCCAAGAATACCTAGACTTAGGACACATGGAGCCCGTCTCTAATTCTGCGAACATTAACGCGCCTCCTTACTACATACCTCATCACTGCGTGGTGAAGGGATCGGCAGCTACTACCAAACATAGGGTAGTATTTGACGCATCATGCAAGACCACTTCAGGTCGTTCTTTGAACGACAATCTTCTTACAGGACAAAAGTTACATCAAGATATATCTGAGGTTCTACTCAAATATAGACTACACAAAATAGTATTTTCAGCAGACATTAAAATGATGTATCGCTATATTGGCCTATGTAAGGAACATCGTGACTTTCATAGGATTCTGTGGAGATTCTCTCCCCATGATCCCGTACAGGAATTCCGCATGTGCTGCGTAACTTTCGGCGTAGCTTCCGCTCCGTTTCTGGCTTTGCGCACACTTCGTCAGTTGGCGATTGACGAAGCCGCTGCTTTCCCACTTGCTTCTCAAGTTCTCCTCAACGAAGTATTTGTCGATGATATCGTTACTGGGACTGATACAGTCGAAAACGCTGTAAATCTTCAACGTCAGCTGATAGCCATCTGTAATGCAGGTACCTTCGAACTCCGCAAATGGACCAGTAACAACGCTGAGTTTCTGTCTCATCTGAACAATGACGAATCCACTCATGATGATGCACTCATTCTTGCAGCGCTCGACACTGACGCTTCCGTCAAAGTATTGGGGCTCAAGTGGAACCCTAAGTCTGATATGTTTACCTATCAAACAGAGACTCCTTCACGTAAATGCACTAAGCGTATAATGTTAGCGGAATTCGCAAAAATCTACGATCCTCTCGGATTCCTAAGTCCAGTAACGCTATTCGCAAAACATCTTATCCAACTTTTGTGGGTATCAGGGACAAGTTGGGATGAAGTTCCTCCTCAAGGTATCTGTAATCTCTGGTATCGGTTCATCGACGAACTGCCGTTACTACACGATATTTCAATTCCTCGTCATGTGCTTCCTAGCGCTCACCAAGTGCAACTTCATGGCTTCTCCGACGCTTCCGAGAAAGCGTACGCTGCTTGCGTCTATATTCGTGTCATTAACTCTGAAGGTGCCATCAGTGCACATCTCCTTATGGGTAAGACAAAGGTCGCGCCGCTAAAACGGCTTACGATTCCCCGCTTAGAACTGTGTGGAGCTCATCTCTTGTCAAAATTGATAAAAAAAATCCTTAACGCTTACAGCAGCGTTTTACAGTTCGATCAATTTTACGCTTGGTGCGACTCAACAATTACTCTTGCATGGCTGCGTTCATCGCCAGACAAGTGGCGTTCATACGTATCAAATCGTATCGCGGAAACGACAAGCAGCGTGCCTGCCTCGCATTGGCACCACGTTCAATCAGCGGATAATCCCGCGGACCCTGCGTCCCGTGGTATTCTTCCTTCTCAATTAAACCATAAACTATGGTTCACAGGACCCGTTTGGCTTTCAAGACCCGAGGCTGAGTGGCCCATTTCCAAAGTCAACTGTCATACGGACGAAGAACGTCGCAAGCACGTTCTCCTCACACATAACGAGGAACCTAAATTAGATTTCATGGAGCGATTTTCGTCGTTACCAAAGATGCTTCGCGTCGTATCCTTTATGTTTCGATTCATAAAAAAAATGTCGTAAGAACAAGGTTCCATCCACAACTCTCGTCACAGTTCCTGAGACCAAACAAGCTCTCAGTCAAATAATTTATTTGGTTCAGCGTGACCACTTTTCTGAAGACATTTCACGTCTCAAGGATGACGACAGATGCACAAAACGTCTCCAAAAACTTAAACCGTTCTTAGACGACTCCGGATTACTCAGGGTCGGCGGTAGGATAGATCGAGCTTACATGCCATATGATGCCAAACACCAAATTCTTTTACCTAAGAAACATCATTTCACTAATTTACTTATAGATTTTTACCACAGGACACATTTGCATGTCGGGCCGCAAACTTTGCAGTTCGCTCTCGCCCAAACGTACTGGATTTTATGTGCCCGCGATGCAGTCCGTATGCGCACACTGCGCTGTGTATCTTGCGTTCGCGCTCGCCCTGTCGCGCCACAACCTTCAATGGCTCAGCTACCAACAGCTAGGGTTCGTGGACTCCGCGCGTTTGGGAGTTCAGCAGTAGACTTCGCAGGGCATTTTCATCTTAAATCTAGTAAATTCCGAAACGCGAAACTTTTCAAAGCATACGTGTGCGTTTTCGTGTGCATGGCAACGAAGGCCATCCATTTGGAATTAGTTCCCGATTTATCCACAGAATCTTTTCTCAACGCGTTACGTAGGTTTTTATCTCGACGTGGTTATTGTAGTAACATTTATTCCGACAATGGTCGTAACTTTGTAGGATGTGAGCGCTACCTTACTGAACTATACGCGTTTCTTCAAAACGAGTCAAATCAATCTGCCATAACTGACGGCCTAACACACTTACAGGTCACCTGGCACTTCAATCCTCCATACGCTTCACACTTTGCTGGCCTCGTCGAACGAGCCGTAGGCAGTCTGAAAAGACACTTACATCGTGTCATAGGAAAACTGACGCTAACCTACGACGAATTTAATACATTGTTATGCCAGATAGAGGCAGTTCTCAACTCGAGGCCCCTCTGTCCGCTTAGCAATGATCCTACGGATCCGTTGCCACTCACCCCCGGTCACTTCCTTGTCGGGGAACCATTAACCTCCATACCTGAGTTCGATTTGTCTAACGACAATCCCAACCGCCTTGAGCGATGGCAAACTATTCAACAAGCTGTCCAACACTTTTGGAAACGCTGGAGTTTAGAGTATCTCCACCAGCTGCAGCCTAGAGGTAAATGGTTCCACGATAACGCTAACACGCCCCTTCGCGAGGGTTCCCTAGTCGTATTGATCGACAACACGTTGCCACCGCTGCAATGGCGTCTGGCGCGCGTGCACCAGCTACATCCCGGCACCGACGGTGTTACTCGAGTCGTCACTGTACGCATCGGTAATACACTAACCAAACGACCTGTAGTTAAGGTCTGTCCACTGCCTGTTGAGTAGGCATTAGCTACAACGTAGCATTAGTATGTTAGGTTTAAGTTATTTATTTTATAAAATAAGTATTATTTTATGGTCGGCGGCATGTTCCGTACTTTAAATCTAGCACAAACCACAACGTTCTCTTTTCTTTACATTTTCTTTAGTCGATTAAACTATTCGATAGCTGGGTTACGCCTGGTAAACAAAACGCCTTTGGAAAGCAATTCCAAACCGCAGCGACAGTGCTGCCACCCGTTTTCACAAGCACTATCATCTAACCGCCGCCACGAAACAGCTCGCATCTTGCTTGAGCCTGTCGCGATACCCATTTTCCCAAGAAACTCACAAAGCAGACCAGCGAATACGAGACCTACGTGAATCCAGGATAATAGGACCTGTGGAGTACGAAGACGAGGGGCCCCAGACGTCAAGGAGCTCCCACCACATTTACCAGGTACGCCTGACTATCGAAGTACAATTCCTCAACACCCATTTTATAGCATAGGGCTCCTCCGTTTTCATTTCTTACTGTCTTGGATCACCCACCTATCCATTCTCTTGGATTATTGTTATAACTTTTCAAAACTTTTATTTTGTTTCAGAGAGGAGTTTGATGAAGAGTCCGGCTTGCTGCCCTCCGTCACGATGAAGATCTACAAAGGGGACCCTAAAGACAAGCAGGTACGAACTCGATGGTCCAGTGTGGTTAAACAACCGGCCCGCTGAGAAAGGAGCTCTTAGATTCCGATCTCGGTAGGGCCAAAAATGCAAGTTTTTCTGGATAATCAAGATGCATATCAAAATGTTAGTGTCAAATTGACGTAAATTTACGACAGATCGCGTCGAGCGCTTGTCAACTACATACATATTGAGTCGAAAGAAAAAAGAAATATCAGCAGCGATTGATCAATTCTAAGACGTTAAGACTGCGCCGAGCGTACGCCGGATGTACAGTGGCGCCCTCATTACTATTATTGTGTTTTCTAATTAACTAAAGATCCTTGCCATCAGACGATACATTTTTGTAGCGCAAGTAAAAACACAATTTAAGGGATACATAACAAACTTTAATAACAATTACCCTTTGAGTAGTCAGCTTAACGGGATAAGGTGGCCACTGTTTTCCGTGAAGTTGATAACTCGAAGGTGAATTGTAATTAAACTATGTGATATACCCTATAAGTTGTGCTTTTATTTGTAGTACAAAAATCTACCGACCAATTCCAAGAAAACATTTGAGTTTATTAGAAAACACGATAAAAGTAATGAGGGCGCCACTGTATATCCGGCGTACGCTCGGCGCAGTCTTAAACAATATAATAATATTCCTTTTGTCGGTATTGTTTTTTAACTTTGTCGCCATTACTGTCAAGTAAAAGAGCTAATGCCGGCGCCACACGCTTGGTGTTTGCCACAAACACTGCAGGACGCAACTATATCTTAGAGTGAGCACGATGTATTTCCATCTCATTCCAATATATAGCTGCGTCCTGCAGAGTTTGCGGCAAATGCCAAGCGTGTGGCGCTGGCATAAAGAATAAAGGCTTGCAGTATTGTTAGGCGATGAGTTTACAACCTGTCACTGTCACTCATACACTGTTATACATCTAAGCCAGAGGTTCCCAAACTCTTTTGTTTCATAGACCACTTTCAAAATTTTGCTGGATCCGGTGGACCCCTTGTAGCTACATTACAACCAATTTCTAAACCTCGAAAAAAAAGTGAAGATTAGATCTATCTATGGAAACTTGCGTTGTTGCTGAGTTTCAACGTGGAATTAAAAGTTTTTGAAAAAAAAAGGTTAGAATTGATTGCTTGATTATAATTATGTAATATTAAAGTCGACTACGTGTTGTACTGAATATGGAATATGCAAATTTTTACAAGTAACAGTCGCTGAGCTTCTTAAAACATTATCTGCCTATCTATATTGATATGGTAAATCAAGCTTACATTTTTCTTCACTATCTAACCCAAATTAATTTTCATGCACCCCCTCTTACGATTGTGGACCCCCATTTTTTGTCACCCCCAACGTAGACCCCCGTGAAGTCTCCCGTGGACCCCTGGGGGTTCACCTGGACCACTTTGCGAATCACTGATCTAAGCCTAAATTGTGTAAATTCTGGTTACAGAATTATCAACAGTTTTTTAGTTGTTGGTTTTGGTGGGAAAGAAGACGTGAGTTTACGAGTACTTATGTATGTGTAAATAAGAGCTATCAATACGTTAACAATAGGACAACAGTGGGATTATTATGACGTATCTGTGCAATTCATTTTACGCTGAGAGAAAAGGACAGAGTTATGTAACTGCCATAGCTTTGTCCTTTACGCTCACCGTAAAATGAACTGCAAAGCCATATCATAATAGCCCCCCAGGTCAATATACGAGTAAACAAATGTGATTGGTATTTATGTTCCTCTATTATTAAATAATTATGGCTCGACCGTTACACAACACTAAGCGGACACTTGGACAGTTATTCTCGGAACTTCTATTAGTTTTGAATACGTTTTGCAATTAATTACAGTAATTAAAACACTGGCTGCATACATTTTAATAACGAGCTGAATAAATTTAAATCGCGTCATATATAAGTTAGGAGTAGTGTTAAATCATTAAATAACTAATTTACAAAGAGTTGACCATAAAAACAGTTAAAATAAATGTATAAATATATCGAATCGGACGATAACGGCGCTAAAAGTAACATGATGTAATTTGAACAACTTTTCCGTAGTTTTAAGCTTTATATAATTTGTTCTGTTCGCGTCCCATATTTGTAAAGTAAAAATTGTTCATTCAGTTACTTCTACACGTCAAAAAACTACCTTTTCTACAAGCTCTCTCCAAATAATGTACCTTTCTGTTTCTAATAATCTATACTAATATTATAAAGCTGAAGAGTATGTTTGCTTGAACGCGCTAATCTCAGGAACTACTGGCCCAATTTGAAAAATTATTCCTGTGTTAGATAGCCCATTTATTGAGGAAGGATATAGGCTATATCATACTCACATAAACCAAAGCGAAGCGAGGGCGGGTCGCTATGTTAAAAAACTACTATTATTATAAGTCATGAGGAACACAGAACACCTTAAAATTCCGTTTTTTTTTCCCGAATTTTCATTTATCCATACTTTCATTTTACCGAAATCTATGTTATGCTGGAGCTATTTTAGATCCAATGCATAATATACCTAATTTCTATACAGGTTAGGGTTAAGTTAAATTTATATTTTTTATAAATGATATTGAAAAATAAATTCTTTTATCAAGATATTGCATACCGAAACATGACAATTCGGGTTTTTAATAAAATTACAGTCATGTTCTTCATGTGAATACGGTGATAGTTTTTTTTTTGCTTAAGCGTATTATACAAAATGTGGTTACAGAATTATCAACAAGTTTATAGAGTTGTAGGTAATTCTGTAGCTCTGCCTACCCTCTGGTATTACAGGCGTGACAAAAAAGATAAAAGACATTTATTCAGTAAGTAGGCCGTACGGGCACTTTTACACGTCAAGAATCTACCAGCGCTTCCCAAGAGGAGACACTGCTGAGAAGAAACGCCGCAAGAAGAGGGTATAGGGTGACTGCTATAAGTAGTTATTGGCCCCTCCATAGTAATTGGCCACTATTACGAAATTAAAAAGAAACAAGGCAATAGAAGCATGAACTCGAATGAATGGGACCAACATAAAACCTGTATTTCTCCAGCTTTCGTTTTAGTTCATATGATTTGGTCTAGACGACGTTCTAACGCGGTAGAATCTCAGTTACTAAAAGTGTTGACAAATGTACCTATTGTGTATGTGTTTGTGCAGGTGGCGTCGAACGTGCGGATCGGGGACACCCTGACGCTGGTGGTGTCGCTGGAGCGGCAGCGGAGGCTGGGGCTGCTTGTGTCCGAGTGCTCGGTGCGGGACGGGCTGGGCTGGGCCGAGCAGAGCCTCATCGCCGACGACGGGTACCCATTATCATTAAACCAACGATAATCGCCGGCGCATCGACAGCGAAGCGCACTGCCGTCCTAAAAACGCAGCAATTAAGATAAACTTGCTGTAATAATATTAGGGAATGCAAATAACCGGTTTTATCCGGTTATTATCGTTCAAAACTAGTAATAACCGGTTTTAACCGGTTATTTTGTATGCAAAAATGGTTAATTACCGGTTAAATTTCATTCCCTAAGTAACATCAACCTTATTATTATTGAATTTAAGATACTGCTTATTGGGTTAGGAGGACAGCGCAGCGATGAGGCTTTTTCACTGCAAAGCATTATTGGCTTTGAACGTGTTGAAATACGATCGAAATTAAAAACAGCAAGACTTGTTTATGATAGACTAGCTTCTTAGCGAGTTCGACCGCGTAGAATTCGTATTTTTGTCATCCCACCGGAACCGTTCATTTAACCGAATAAAAAGTAGCCTATGTTACTTAGGGATAATGTAGAGTTGTAAAAAAGACTTTTTCAAATCGGTCCAGTAGTTTTTGAGTTCATATGTACTAACCAATTTTGTTAGTATCTCGAAGACTGTTGAATTTGGTAACTTTGTTAAACTTGTCCTATAAAATATACATAATTGTCTATTGGTCTGAATTATTTCAGATTTTTCGGCCCGTAAATTTCAGACATAAGTAGGGACTTAAAATTGTTTTCAAATATGTAAATCTACTTTCATAATATACCCACCATACATTCCTGTCTTTTCATATTCATATGATACATACCATTTACTATAATAGTTTTACTTTCATTTTGAAAGTCTTTTGAACCCCGTTTCCAATTACTATAGAACTTCTCTTACATATGGCAGGCAAGCAAGTTATACACCAACTTTCAAATAAGAGAAGCACAATAAGGGTTTCTTTCTTACCATGTTGGTACGTAACCCTAAAATTGTGTTCGGAGGGTCCGTCCGGATCGCTACCACCGTCTTATCCATTAACCTACCGCCAAACAGCAGTGTTCGCATTGTTGTGTTCCGGTTTGGGGATAAGACAGCCGGTGAAATGACTAGCATAGAGGCATTCCATCTTAGTCCTCAGGGTTGGCAACGCATTTGCAGTCTTAGGATTGCATTGCAGTCTTGTGAATGCGAATGTCTATGGGTCACAGTTTCCACTTACCATCAGGCGGCCTGTGTGCTCGTTTGTCTTCCCTATGCCATAAAAAAAAAAAAAAAAAACTACGCCCTTATTTGGACCATCTTGGAATATCCTTTGTAATATAAATGAACTTTTACAGCTGCCCATTAGACGGTGAGATAATGGGCATGTTCCAGTACGGCTCCGAGCGGCAAGACGCACGCGTGTCGTTCCCGGCGCACAAGTTCCCGTACACCGCCAGCGTGTATTACACGTGTGAGGTCAAGCTGTGCGACCTCAGCCATCCTACTGACTGCGTGAGTATTTTTTCAGTTTCGTACCTTTAGGGCAGGGTGAAACGGAACTGAGGACTAGGGCATCCTCCCAGGAAATCCCGGTTCTGTAATTCCTGGGAAATCACGGAAATTTCATAGTAGCTAAAGAACCGGTACTTAAGATTACATCCCGGTTCTCCAAGTTCTTTCCATTAACATCAAAAAAATATCGTGGCACGTATCATAAATATCAAAATTCACACCTGAGCGAAGACGCCGGCACAAGCAAGCTGCAACATCACATCAACATCCATCATATTTTGTGGCATTTTGCAATAATTGATGTCTAGATTTGTAGATAAAAATTATCAAAGGAAGAGACATGCATGATTTTATTGCTTATTTATAAAACATCAAGTTTCATAAAGTTTTTTAGTCGTTTTATTTCTCAAATATTAATGGGTGGTAATGATTTGAGGTAAAAATAAATAACCGGGAGAACCGGGAAATGGAATTCTCAGAACCGGGCCTGGTACTGCATGCCCTACTGAGGACCCTAGCCAAGAAGCATTACACTAACTAGCGTTTCCATTCGTTTCGTTTTTAAACCAATCGCGTCACTGGTAGACCACGTGATAGATATAACTATAATCTTATTCCACTTTGATAAAATCGATGGTTAAAGTTGCGATTGCAAATACGAACATGAACCGTGAACCATGTTGGTTGCAGGAGCCGTGTTCACACAAGCGGCGCGTGCGACGGGAGGAGGGCTCACCCGCTACCGTCGAGGTGTTCTCGGGGCTTTATGTCAACGACCAGGACTCGTTGGACAACGACCAGGTCACCAGCGAGAAGGTAACACCATGGACCTTGTTATATAGGTGACATACATACACATATAGCAGGACACAATTAATATTGCGTGCGTCAAAGCTCATACGCCGTTGATTAACAGTCTATTGATGCTTAATCTTACTGTATATGCCTTCACGGCTGTCTATCAACGGGGTAGGCAGAGACTATGGAGCGCGAATGTGACGCACTCGCCGGAGTAAGAATGAAAATACTCGGTTGTGGCTACCCAGAACCGAACGATTTCAAGGCTCTGCCATTGCACTCCACTATCCGCTATTTGGAAGGGGTGGAGGCTGCATTGGATTAAGAGCTAAAATAGGGATAATTACACAAAAGATCCCATAGGGTCGAAGTGTATCCGTAAGGACCCCATCCAAAAGATAAGATAAGATAAGATAAGACTATGGAGCGCCAGATGCACCGGTCTAAACATGCAACTTTCGCTTTCTCTACATTCATCAACCTTTTCATGCACGTAAGTTCTGTTAGTGAATACCTACATCAAAAATGGTCGTCATGTTTCTTGTGGCTTCGAGATGAGCTGATTTTTTTTTTATAGTAAAGGCACAGTAAGCACACTGGGCACCTCATGCTGAAATCCTAAGACTCCAAATGCTTTGCCATCCCTGAATACTAAGATAGAATGCCTTAATGGCTTTCATTCCTTCTCATAAGGGCCCATCACTTGCGCCTTAACTTCCTCTTACATACTCGTTCTTCATCCTATCCATTCTTGCAGTCCATAGGAGTCACTAAGTGGTCGCCATGGCCGAAAACGGTCGACATCGTCATCATCATCATGTTGAAAATTGACGCATTATCTATTTCATTACAGAGGGAAGATGAAATCTGCATATCGCAGCGCAACTTCGCCATTGGCATATGCATCGCCGGAGTCATCCTGATGGCGTGCGTCATTGCAGCCATCGCCTGCATCCTTGCGAGACGGCGGGGGAAGAGCACCGGCAGCTCTTTATATAGTGGTCCTTACACTAATACTGGGTACTCACACGCCAGCTAAAGACCCCTTGAACAGTGAACATAGTTTAGTCCCAGTTCTTGACAATGAAAAAAGGTTAGCCAAGATGCAAAAGCTGCTAATGTTTTTCTTTTATATCGAGTTGAAATGTGTGGAGTTAACGTAAACGATCGACGTGACGGCTTACGTCAATCCTATACATTTTATCGACTTTCGAAAAACGCTATTATCGCTATGCATCTTGACAAAGCCCTCTGGCATTTTCACACTTACTTTACTACATGTACAGCGGCAAAAAAGTCAGGACGAATAAAAGTTCCTTCTGAAAACATCCTTTTTACAAAATGTTCTAAATTTAAAATGTCAAACATTTCGCAAATTTTGTTTTGTGGCTACCTATTTGTGAAAGAGACGATGTTGGAAAGGGACGTTGTTATGGCTTTACAAAGCAAAGTTTTTCAAAGTCATCAATCGACTCTAAATTAGTGTGGGGTCATACTAGAAGTAGCTACTTTTTAATTATAAATCATTTAAAGTCGGTTATGGATAAAGAGTAACATTAGGTGCTACACCGCAAAATGTCAGCCTCTTATTTCAGAGCAGGGTAGGTGCCTAAACCACATCTTAAGTTAGTCTGGACCCGTATTATGGTCGCCTTTGTCGCGGTGGATAAAACACCTGTCACTTTCACACCCACTCAGTGGTCAGAAAGTGACAGGTGTTTTGTCCACGGTTATCCACATCGATAAACATAACCACTGGTGTGAACGAAAAAATTACGAGTAAAAATCATCACGCATTGTTTTTCTTTAACTTGGTGAAAAAGAGAAACAGAGATAAGGATAGGATGCAGATATCTTACCTTTGTCTCAATTTTATTAAACATCGAAATAGGTACCTATGTATTAGTCGTTAGTGAGGTAAAAAACGGAAAATAATGTTTAATTCAAAAACATAGGTGTTCCTCGGTTTATTTAAGGGAAACCATTGTACTTAACAACATTTTGACGTAGTCAAAAACAACGAAAACGGTGAAAAACCAGGTGTTTTTATACACGTATTAAAATGAGGTTGCCACAAAAGTCGCTAGATGTCGCTAGTAACCTGTTATGTAAGGTGCTATTACAATTATTATTATTAAAAATTAATGGATATCAGTCTAGTTAACATATTAGTGAGAAAAGAAAACATTTTCGTATAATGTTGTCTTCCTTTTTGAAGATAAATTATAAAATCCTTTAGAGCGACATCTATCGACATGTTGAAACAACTCATTCAGTCAAATTTAGGTTAAGACTTTAGTGTAAGAATATGTATTTAGATATTGACAGTTGGAAAGACGTATTTATATCGAATTTGTGATAATATATCGAATCCGTCCTTTTCGCAATATTTTTATTAATTGCTAGAATTCATTTACAATTAAATATTTTTAATTAAAAAGGTTGTCTTGAGCTACGTAAAAGTACAACTAATAAAACTTGTAATGCTGGATGACCGAGGTTTCTAGACTTGTCTTCCATCCTTTATAACAGTACGAGATGAAAGAGAACTTCTAGAGTTAACCAACATTTTTAAGGTTATCTTTAACAGTACTGCAGTATTATTAAGTACTGTTTAACTCTGGAACATTTGTTGTATTTTGTTGGCCTACTATATTACTTGGGCTTTTTATAGGCCTTTTCTTGTAATACCTCTAGAGTATTTTCTCTTTCTAAGGTGACGGGACAAATCTATCTTCTTTCTACAAGAATTATCAGTCACCCAGTGAAATAAAAATGTTTACAAACTTTTGGTTAAATATCACTCATTGAATACAAAACTGACACATTCCAAAATAATTTGCTCTTGCATTAAAAATCTTATACGAATAACTTCTAATTTTAAAATGCAACACTGACTCATTATGGAATGTGTCCGTTTTGTATTCAATGAACGATGTATTAACTTGTTTTTTTGGTATTATTAGTGTATCTGTGACACTTTAACAGCCAAAAACTCCGAGTTTTAGCATACTTTGCTCACATGCCGCTCTCGACTCTAGAGGGTCTATATATTGTTTATGTTTTGTCCTAGCTTAAAAGGTTGATTGCAAATTTTAAAAATGTCCGTTAAGAAACAAAAAATATGAAGATTTAACAACAGATATTTTTCAACTATTGTCGGTTTATTTTTTATTTATATTCATACTTAAATTGGGTGACACTAATACTTATCTGTAATATATTCTGCCGTTTTAAATAATTTGTGGATGCCATATTCCTTAAGTTATTATTAAGCCTCTTATGCCATTTTAGTGATCGGTGCTAAACTTTTGCTTGATTTAAGTTCCCCTTGGCTTTTATTTGTATGCAACGAATAACACGATATGTGTTTCATAATTACTTCATTGTTTTAGTTGGACTAATCACTATTTTAACTAGTTTTTTTTAATGACAATGAGGTTCTGGAACCATATCGTCTTGAGACTTTATGCAATTTTTTTTAACAATTATACTGACTTAATAAAATTGTGTTTTTATTTATCCTAATAAATCACCTGTTCATTTGATACATGAACTTCCCAAACGCAACTGGATAAAACTCGCAAAAGGGATAAAATACAAATGTGAAATTAAACTGCTAGGAAAAAGGTTACCGGTAATAAAAAAATCGCGAAAAGAACATTTTGTTAATAAAAAACACGCCTTTGGTAAATTCATCTAACAAATCTTAAGCGCAGTCTTAAGATTTGTTACGAGCGTACACCGGATGTACTATCAGACCATTGGAACCTTGACCCACCATAGAACTGTGTCACAGAGACGTTATGATTCAAGTCATAAGAAGTGTCAAACAAATTGTTTTATAATGTCACTGTGACACCGTTCTATGGTGGGTCAGGGTTCCATTGGGCTGATAGTACAGTGGCGCCCTCCTTACTATTATTGTGATTTCTAATAAACTAAAGTATTTTCTTGAAATTGGTCGGTCGGTTTTTATACTACTAATGAAAACACAACTTATAGTGTATATCACATAGTTTAATAACAATTCAACTTCGAGTTATCAACTTAACGGAAAAAAGGGCCAACCTTTTCCCGTTAAGCTGACTACTCAAAGGGTACATAATTGTTATTAAAGTATGTTACGTATCCCATAAATTGTTTTTACTTGCGCTACAAAAACGTACCGTCTGATTTCAAGGAAATTCTTTGATTAATTAGAAAACACAATAATAGGAATGAGGGCGCCACTGGACGCTCGACGTTTGATCGGGCAGTCTTAAAGTATCAAACATAGCCAGTTCTCCATCCATAACCATCGTTCGTAAAAAGGAACTGATTTGACCTGACAGCCATCTATCTACCTAGTATAACGAAAATTAAGTTCTAAATATCAAGACAGGTAAAAACAGGAAATAAAACGACAGTACTTCAATAACAGTGGTATAATCATCCAATCGAATTGGAAAAAAGGGGTTGAAAATACAAAAAAATTGAATAAAAATTACACGACACAATATTTTAAGGAACGTCATAAAATGCATTTCAAAGTAGGTAAAACCAATAACAATGTTTATGTTTATTTCACTAATCCAACACTAATTTTGTGAACTAAAGTAGACTAACAAAAGGGAATTTCAAATGACAGTTCATTCCGTACAAAAGACAAAAAAAATATGTACTTAATAATGTCAGCGTTCTTGTTCTACAAAAAACGTCACTAGTAACGTTTTAGGACTATACTGGATCGCCTACGACGTTTTATACCCGTCATGATTGACAGCGTAAAATAGACCTGAGTCTCAATGAAATAAGGTCGATATAAGCTCTTGTCTTAAGCTTCATTCACGTGTCGACTTTTGTATTTGACATAACGAAAAGGTTATAGCTATACTCATCTTTCAATTCTTCCCTTTCTTCCATAGTAGGGTACACTAACATGATAATAATATGTGATAACGCAAAATCGGGTCGGTTAAAAAAGGTACCGATCACCGAGGTATAATTTAGATGGAACGCCTGACAGATGAATAATTCGATTCAATCGAATCAGAAGCTTAAATAGAACATAATTACATCTAAATAGTTGCACTTTTTTCCCTTACAGTACTTTTGTAACTTAATATTCTAACGACCTAACATTACCCGAGATGGGCTCAGATATAATCAATGTACTCGTAATTACTAATTTATATACCAATTGGGTAATAAAAAATGCAACGACCGCCATTGACTCGGGTTTAGGGTACAAAAAATATACGTAATACGCTGCCGTGATATATCTATAATGCCGTTATCTACCAAATTTATGTTTTGAAAATCGCAAACACAGATTGATAGTGATTTTTTTCTCATTAATATAGCATTATAAGTAAAAAAATACCAGATGTCAGATAACGGCATTATAGATATATCACGGCAGTACGGTAATTGGATAATGATCGATTGTAAAATATAAGGTATTTTAATACGTTTTTATAACTTATAATATATGTAGTGATAAGGACAATAGCAATGCGACTTTTGTTATTCATAATAGGTTCATCCATTAAAAATGTTAAATGGTGTGCCAACGAAAAGGAATATTTATTTGATGACAGACGATTTGCTTTATGGTACCTATTCATTTTCAAAGACGAACTAATACTTGACAACGAAGCAAAATTTATTATTAACTGTTTATTTGTATAAAAAGTAATCTTGCATAGTGGACGGTGACTGAAGCAGAATTTTCATCTGTTTACAGTTATCAAATATTACCTGTTCCCGTGCCCATTTCGTTGGGCAATAAACCTATTTTTTTGAGTAAATATATTGCCTAATCGGTTCGGTAAATCGGATAACCCTTACAACGTCACAAACTTTACCTCTTTATAATATTAGTATCGATACGAGTAGTATAGATATAGTTTATCTATGTTTTCTTCAACCGAACCTGAGGGCCGATTTTTAGAGTCTTTTTCGACTCTATAGATATATCCGATCCGATATTAATCGCTTATTAAACATTGTTTTTTTTTTATTTTAAGCGCTAGAAACTCAAACTCATTTCCAGAAATATATTTACGGACTATACAATTCAAAACAACATCAGTCTTACTTTACATTTTGTTTTCAATAAAATGTAAACGCAAATCACAGGTGCAGACTTTCCATACGGTTCTAATTTATAAATAATATCATATCTATAATCTCTATTTACATAATCATGCTGTTAATAACTTAGTATTAAGATATTTACGGCCTTATTCATACACTTATTTTAGTATTAAGATATTTACGGCCTTGACTATGCACATCTCAAGATGTGTCAAAAATGACGTTTATTTTGACGTATCTTGTGACGGACTTGGTCAAGACGAGTTTCTTAACACGTCCCTTAGTTTAGCATGTAAAACAAATATTTAAGAGTAAAGACAGGGGCATAAATATGCATATACCTTATTACTATGGCCATAAGGTCTATGTGTACATATTTTTGCACCTTTGTGCGGATATTTATTTTTACCCTTGACTGTACAAGTACTACTAAGGGGTTCTATTGTACTCGGTAAAACCATATTGCTTGTGACATGTTATCGTCTTGTATTTATCGTCAATTAAGAGCTATAGAAACGTTGGTAACACGATAACATGTCAAAAGCAATATGATTTATACAAACCGAATTTAGCTCCTGAAGGCTCTCTTCTTCTTTGCGCTTCCTTTTCTATCTGTAGACGCCACCAGCTTTTTCCTTCGAATCAGTCCTTCCATAAATAATCACTTTAAGCTAGCAGAAAGCGTCTTCATGCGGTGCACTGGTTCAGTTACCTTAAAACATGATTTCGCCCTCGTGAAAAGTCAAAAATAGCGAACAGGTACTCACCAGCGAGTAATGCCAGCTCTCCTGAAGATCCTTGCTGTATTTCACACCACACCCGGCCGGATAATTAACGAAAAAAAGACGGACACGAGATTTGATGATGTCCGTCGCGCGGTGGATTTATCTTGACTAGAGGGCGCTCGCGACGCTTCATAGGCAAGACCCTCGATTACCAACATTACGAACAGTTAAATACCTGATCATATTGAGACAATCAACGAGCGCGCAAAAATACAAATAAAGAATTTAATATGAAGCTTTCTGCTAGTTGTGGCGTAACCATTTCCCCCGACCTTGAAGGGATGGTCTTTCCAATAAACAGAATTGAAAATAAATTGTGTTATCAATAAGGGACTCTATCGTATAATAAAACTAAGAGCCTTAAGTATCCTATAACTAAACTTAATTAATGAAATAACTGCATATGAACACTAGTTATTGCATAGGAAGAGGACATAACTTAACTAGGGGCCTCTTCAACAGGCCAATTTTAGTTTTTACCAAGGCTACCCGGGCAACACCATCCTTCCCAGTAAAAAGCCTGACAATAAGACCTAAAGGCCACTGTAAAGGCATAATGTTGTCCTGCATAATGACTACGATTGTTCCTTCCTTGACAGGCTGAGTAGGAGTATTCCATTTTTGTCGAACTTGTAACGTGTGCAAATACTCATCACGCCACCTCTTCCAAAAAGATTGTGTTAATTTATCTAAAAGTTGAAATCTTTGCAAAAGATGATCGGATATATCGGCTACAGGCGGCGCCGGAAGGAAGGCAAGTGGGGTTGTGTTTAAAAAATGGGCGGGCGTTAGAGCAGAAGGCTCTGTAGGATCAGAGCTGAGCACTGACAACGGACGCGAATTCAATAACGCTTCTATCTGCGTTAGAACTGTAGATAGTTCCTCATACGACAATATTTGTTTACCGATGGTACGGAAAAGATGCGTTTTTACACATTTTACGTTGCTTTCCCAGCATCCACCAAAGTGAGGGGCACTCGGTGGGATAAGCCTCCATGTTATATTGTTATCTGCCAATTCGTTTTCCCATACCTCTCGATATTTATTTGAGAGGAAATCGTATATTTCCTTCAAGTAATTTCTGGCGCCAATAAAATTTGTGCCGTTATCGGAATACATAAATTTGACTGGTCCACGTCTTGACAGAAATCTTTTAAAGGCAGATAAAAAACTGCTTGTGCTTAAGTCCGAAGCAATTTCGACATGAATCGCACGTGTAGTAAGACATGTGAAGAGACACAAATACGCCTTCTGACTCCTCACACCTCTTCGCCGTATAGGAGTGTAATATAATGGACCGGCGTAGTCGCAACCGGTATGGATGAAAGCTTTCTCCACTTGATTTACCCTTAACGCAGGTAAGTCTGCCATCATTGGGTGCGTGGCGTGAGGTTTTGTCCGAAAACAGAAATTACACTGGTGAATCCTTTGACGTATGATCCGTCGAGCCGAAATAATCCAGTAACGGTGTCGCAATATTGACATTAAAGTCTCTGGACCAGTGTGAAAGTTGCGTTGATGGTAATAATCAACGAGTAAATTAATAATATGATCGCTACGAGGTAATAGCATTGGATGTTTGTAATCGTAAGTTTCGTTCGAATTAGTCAAACGCCCCCCAACACGTATCAGCCCGTTATGCAAAAACGGTTTGAGTCTGGACATTACGTTAGAACAAGGCTTGTCAGCTGCTAAGTTGGCCATATCTTGGCCAAAATAAACCAATTGTAACGCAAGTAAAATCCTGGATTCAGCCACTATGAGATCATCGGCCGTAATAGGACCTTTTGGCAGATTCTTTAGGACTTTCAAAACGTATACCACGCTTCTCACATACTTGCTCCATGAAGAAAATCGACGAGACATCTCGTAGAAAATATTTGTAGTAGCATCATCTCTGGAGCTTCATAGTCATCTACATGGAAAGGCGTAACTGGCCATTCACATTTAGGTAGGCTTACCCACGGAGGACCGTGTAACCAAAGGGGGTGTTCTATCAATTGTGCTGGCATCAGTCCTCTGGATAGGCAGTCACTTGGATTTTCCGTGCCCTTGATATGAAAGAAGTGACTGCTTGACAAGTTTTCTTGTATCTTTGCCACTCGGTTTGCCACAAAGGTCTGCCACCGATGTGGTGATGAGTGAATCCAACAAAGAGCCACCGTAGAGTCGGAGAAAGCCAAAACCGAATCAATGGGGTATCTAGATGAATAAGCATCTAGAACCTTTTTCATTAGTTGAGACAACAACAATGAAGCACACAATTCAAGTCGTGCTAAGGAAACAATCTTCAACGGCGCAACCTTCGATTTCGCGCACACTAGCTGTATGGAAGGCTCCTTAATTGGGCATGTTACATACGCGTATACCATACCACCGTAAGCCTTTTCGCTAGCATCGGCGAAACCCAGAACGGTAACCGAACACGACTCTACTACACCAAGATGTCTTGGAAACTTCATTTTTGAAATCAATGGCAGTTCAGTTTGAAACTGTTGCCACTGACGCGTTATATGATCAGGAGGAATTTCATCCCAATCAATTTTTTGAAGCCATAGTTCTTTAATTAGAAGCTTGGCGAATACAATTATCGGGGCAACAAGACCCAGCACGTCAAATAATCGTGCTACCGAAGACAAAATGTTACGTTTTGTACAAGGCCGCTCGTCCGGACTGACCTCGAATCCAAAAACATCATCAGAAGGGTACCAACGTAACCCTAGTATTTTGAGTATAGTCTCATCATCAAATGCTACGCTTTGTGATAAGTGCAATTCCTTTGGGATACTATCCATAACAAGCGCCGAGTTGGAAGACCATTTCGCCAATTGAAAACCACCACCTTGAAATAACTCTATCAGTTGTTGAGCTGCCGTGACAGCTTGAGCTTCATTCATAATTGAGCTGGCGATATCATCCATATATATATCCCAGGAAGCTATTTCCTTCGCTAATGGGAAGTTGTCTCCTACATTATCTACCAATTCCTTAACGGTGCGCAGAGCCAAAAACGGACTACAACGTAACCCGAATGCAACACGGTTGTATTGATAAACCTTCAATGGCGAATTAGAGTCGAATCTATAAAGGATTCTCTGATACGATCGATCTGCCTCGCAGACATCTATACAAAGATACATCTGTCGAACGTCCGCAGTAATAGCCATTTCAAAAAGACGCATATTTAGTAATATACAAAACAAGTCTGCCTGAAGCCTTGGTCCTGTGTGGAGCACATCATTTAACGAGAAGCCGCTGGAAGATGCAGCACTAGCATCCAGCACAGCTCTCACTTTTGTGGTCAGTTTATCAAAGCGACAAACCGGATGGTGTGGAATGTAGAAAGCATTGCTAGAATGTTTCTCAGACACTTCAGACAAGTAGTTTTTTTGTAGGTGTTCTAGCATAACCTCATCATATAACCTTTTTATTTCCGGCTGGGCTGCGAATTTCCGCTCCAAGGCCAAAAATCTGCGTTCCGCAGACTTGTACGAATCACCCAGATTGCTGGGAGGTAATTTAAACGGAAGAGCTACTTGGTAGCGTCCATCTGGGAGACGTTTGACAGTTGCCTTATATATTTCTTCAGCCTGTTTTTCTTCCGCGCTAAGCATCACATCTTCGCCCAGGTCTTCAACCTCCCAGAATCTTTTTATTAAATTTTCAATGTCGTATGTAGCGCAGTAACCCACGGTAGAGTCGGGGGGCGGCGCTACAACTGGCGCATCGCCTAAGACAATATATCCTAACGCCGTTTCTAAAGCGTCAGGTAGGCCAGGTTGGTTTATAACCTTCCCTGGCATTAGCATTTCAGCGAACAATTTTACTCCTAGAAGAATATCAATTTGACCTGGAATAGCCCAGGTGTCATCTGCTAATGGAACATCATCAAAGATAAGCCCAGATGATACATCAACGTGGCTAATTGGCAATTGTGAGGTGATTTCATCTAACACAAGAGCCTCAATTTTATATGGCAAACCAGTGTCAAACCGTGATTTAAATGTAATATTGACTCTCCCTCGAACGGGTTGAGTCGCTCCACCTATGCCCTTAACCGTTGTCATGGAACCGCGTTCAATGGTCAAACCTAAAGCTTGGCTGCATTTGGAAGTCATATAATGTTTCTGAGATCCAGGATCTAGCAGGCATCTCACCAGCTTATCCTTCCCATTGCGACCGACTACCAGGACCTTGGCAGTTGCAAGAATCTCTGTCACAGGCGATTTCATACGTCCGGTTGCCGACAATGTGCATACGGGCACTTGTTTCGAGCTAGAAGCATGGTCATCTTCAGTGCTGACCTCAATAGGTTTGCTGTTGGTAGCTAACACATATTTCATGCTATTGTTACCAACACTAGCACCAGTGCTCGATTCTTCACGTTGAGGCACTTGCCTTTGCTGCGATGAATTAAAATGTAGCAAAGAATGATGTTTGCCATTACATTTTCGACAAGATTTTTTTGAATGACATTTCGACGAAGTGTGTTGTATACTAAGACAGTTAGTGCACAATTTGTTCTGCTTAATATAGTTAAACCTTTCATTAGGTGAAAGTTTCAAAAATTGGTTGCAACTATAAAGTTGCGAATGTTCAGGACTACTACACATAGCGCACGGACTAGCAGCAGGCTGCGCTTGCGTGCTGACGTATGCGTGCGGTGCGCGAGGCAGGGGGGCGCGTCCTCCGCCGCCACCACCCGACGGAGTATTATCCGTTTTAATGGACGAACGCTGTGACGTTCGATGTAAAATTTTTACTTGCTCTCGTACGAATCGAACAAAATCCTCATATACAGGCATAGTCTCCGACTCCCGAATAGACATTTCGAAACTTTTAGCGGTATCCGAATCTAATAACTTAAGACCCAAATGAACGAAAATAAACTCACTCAACTCACTGATTTTAAGTTGTTTTATTGCTGAAATAGTAGCAGCAAATTTATCAATAACTTTTTCTAAGTTAATTGCCGAAGGACCATTGACGGGCTTCATGGAAAACAATTGGTTCAAGTAAGATGTAGCTAACGCACGTTTATCATGATATTTCGCAATTAATGCATCCCAAACCGTTTTATAATTTTCCGCGGCAGGAATAATACCCGCGCATATACATTTAGCTTTGCCCGTGAGATGACTAAACAAATAATGAACACGCTCTGAATCAGTGAGTTTGTTATTTTCATGAATAACTCTTTTAAAGGTTTCATAAAAGAAAGGAAAGTTTTGAATTTCCCCATCGAAACTCGGAAGTTCGATTCTCGGGATCTTAATGGATTCTTCCCTACATACATGAGACGATTCACTCTTTATAGTCGATACACTCGATGTCGGTGCATCGATTTTTGTTAATCTACACTTTACATCGCAATAAAGGTCATCAAACGCGTTCATCGATTTATAATTAACGACGTAGTCTGGCTTTATCTCCAGATTCAATAAATTTATATCATCCATTAAGTCTACAAATTCCGCCCTTAATTGGTCGATCATACGAGCTTGAGAAATAAATTGTCTACAGACTGCTTGATCTTCCAATGTTGGAAGTAGGTCGTAAATAGATTGCATACGTAAAAAACATTGAGAGCGTTTGCCCTCCGCAAGTTTAAGCTTCCGTTCGGTAGCCATCGTTTAACTTCAATAAATAAGTTTGATTAAGTATAAGTAGCTATCGACACAACGCCTATAGCCTACAACATAAAATATTAATATGTTGAAAAACCTTAAACTTAATAAGTTTAATAGAAACGACGCAGCGATGTTTGGCGCGTAAATAATAACCGCGATAATGGTAACGTCGCGGACGAGCTGACGAAAGCGCAAACGCACGGCTAAATAGGTACCTCGCGACCCGCGACGGATACGAGAAACACGGTGAGGTAGGTACCCCTAGTTAAGTACTTACCAAATGAGTTATATTTACAAAAAAAAACAAATAACTTATGCTCTAAACTATAAGAACTGGTTAGAACGAAATAAATAGGTACTCTTATTTAAGTACTTACCTATTTAGTACGTATAAGTAACAGTTATGGAAAAATAATATTAATTGAAAAACAAATAACTTACTTTTTTCCAATGTTAAACATAAATTATAATACTATAAGCAAGTAGGCACCCCTATTTAAGTACCTAAGTATAGTAACAATTAAAAGCAAGTAACTTATGCTTCCAATTATTGGACAATATCTTTAGATTGCAACAAGTAGGCCCTATTTAAGTAGGTACCTACTGTCTCGAATATAAGTAATACAAAAAAAAAAAAAAACAACTTATGCTTAATTAAACTACTAATAACCTTAGCAAATAATTGATTTAACAAACCACTAACGGTGTAAGCAACTGCAGCAATAAAATTAACTCTAACCTTTTTATTTTATTTAAATGATACCCAATCACAGGAAGCGTCAGGTGACCCTCCTTAATTAATGAAATACCTATTAAACTACAATTTATAGCCGTATCAATTGCTCAGTTACGTACAGCCAACTTAACACAGAACAATTTACTGTGTCTGAACCTATTAAAGTTTGTGCTAATAATTATTTTATATTAATAATACCTGAGCAATTAAATACCAAAATGCAATTGTTAGTTAAATAATATGAAAAGGAAGGGATCACCTCACCTACTACTCTGTGAACGTAAGTACCCTACGCGCTAGAAATTTCATCATGCACAAGTACCGTTATTTTGTTAGAAATAAACGTGATGAATATAAATCATGTATTTGCGCAATCCGGGGTAACTATAACTTAGTATTAGCGTGAAATTAATTATATTTAGTATATATTTCAAGCAAGGAACATTCAAGATTTAAATTCTACAAAAAACAATGTTTACCAAGATATAATGTGCAGCTCGGGTAAACCATATGCCCCTTGTAATAAGGTCGCTATTTGATTAATATATCTATTACAGGCGAAACGAAACGGTCACTATTCGATAACACAATTTACAAAGTACCGAATTCAATCCGGTTCGGTGGAACAATAATTATGTAGACGCCACCAGCTTTTTCCTTCGAATCAGTCCTTCCATAAATAATCACTTTAAGCTAGCAGAAAGCGTCTTCATGCGGTGCACTGGTTCAGTTACCTTAAAACATGATTTCGCCCTCGTGAAAAGTCAAAAATAGCGAACAGGTACTCACCAGCGAGTAATGCCAGCTCTCCTGAAGATCCTTGCTGTATTTCACACCACACCCGGCCGGATAATTAACGAAAAAAAGACGGACACGAGATTTGATGATGTCCGTCGCGCGGTGGATTTATCTTGACTAGAGGGCGCTCGCGACGCTTCATAGGCAAGACCCTCGATTACCAACATTACGAACAGTTAAATACCTGATCATATTGAGACAATCAACGAGCGCGCAAAAATACAAATAAAGAATTTAATATGAAGCTTTCTGCTAGTTGTGGCGTAACCACTATCGTATATTTTGTATTCATTCGCACGCAACCCAGCCCAAACCAGTCACAAACAAACTACACACTTAATTCCGAATTGCATGAAATCCCGAACATTCGTAATTACGTACACATTTTTTTGATTACACAATTAAGCATTAAATCTTAAAAAGCTTAGCATAGCTTTCGAGAAAATATAAATATATAAATACAATATTATATACATTAAAATGCTGACGAAGCATTCGCTTGAAGTTCTAATTTAAGGATATTTTTTATCCCTAATTATTTTTGATAAGTGAATTCGCGTCCCTTACTGTCAGAGTTTATAACTCAAAAACAGGCCAACCGTTTTACACCAAATCAACCTAGAATCATTTCAACATAATGATCTATCAAATGAAATAAACAGTATAACAACCGGTCCATCCGTTTGGGAGCTACGAAGCCATACAAACACACAAACATAGTCAAACAATGACCCCACAAATGTTCACTAATAAGGTAAAGCGTCGTCCATGTGTACAGTCATAAGAGCATCCTCGGGGTGGATTTCTAGCAGGGCTTCAGTTCCGTCGTTGAAGGGGAAAGATACACTGCCATCTATGACTAACCCTGTAAACAAAAATATTATAACAACATACTTATCTAATTTTACAGATGGGCCCTTTCGTATCCGAAACTTCGACCTCTTACAGGGTCTTTTGTGCAATTATCCTGTTATACAGTTAGCTGTTCGAATTTGCAGGTTTCCAAGAGCAAAATAATACCAGTAATAGACAACGACCAATAGGGTATTTGACAAGAGTGAAATTAAATTGGTTTTTCATTAACTACAGATAAACATTATAAAAATACTACGAAAACATCAATCTTTTATTTATGTTTGCTATTTTAAGATGTTTAAATTCATAAAATCCCACAATAAGGACGCTGTTCGATTGTGACGTCACAAGATAGTAATCCCTATAAATTCCATAGTAACGAGGCGTTTTTGATGTTCCATTTTTTTTTTTTTTTTTTTTTTTTTATGGCATAGAGATGACAAACGAGCACACAGGCCACCTGATGGTAAGTGGAAACTGTGACCCATAGACATTCGCATTCACAAGACTGCAGAGCAATCCTAAGACTGCAAATGCGTTGCCAACCCTGAGGACTAAGATGGAATACCTCTATGCTAGTCATTTCACCGGCTGTCTTATCCCCAAACCGGAACACAACAATGCGAACACTGCTGTTTGGCGGTAGGTCAAAAAAAGAAGCTGATTTGACTTTTGTCAAAACAAAATATATCGTATGGTGGACACTTGATTCATATTTTACAGAAGATATGGGTTATTCATTTGTTTTGCAACAATCAATTTAGGACCGTATTAAATTTGAATTAAGAGTGAAGTGTCTATTACTGGTGCCTGTCAGCTAAAAGTGTCCATCATTGGTGCCGTCAGCCTAATGGACTTAAATATAGAAAAACTCATTCGTCGATGACCGCCGGGGTTCGAACCCGGTACCTTACGATCTCGAGTCGAGTGGTCGACCCACTAAGCCACCTATGTTCTCAAAACAAAATACTTACTATTTTATTCACAAACTAGCAAAATAGCTAAAGTGTGCTTGAATACGCTGTCTTTATCTGTCATTATGACATTTGAATTGGACAGAAAGGGACAATGAATGTAAATAAGTTAGTACTGTTTGTGATACATAACCTCAAATATGAATTATTAGTTATTTAAAATTTTAATATTTTCCCTCGTCCTCGTTAGTATGCCGCCCGGGCCATCATTTATTTTACTTCATTTATTTATTCATTAGATCTGTACAAAGCGGATCCCTTTGACTGCCATACATATCGTTGGTCATTCATAATGTATTGTTAGTCATACATTTTTTTGTCATAACTTCTTTCAGGGTGAAGTTACAGTTTTTAATAAACGTTTATCGTGTAGATTAGTTAGGTTAGGGTAAGTTAGTTTTATAAAAATCCTGATAAAATAACCGTGTCCTGAGAAAAATGCATTACGACTTTAAAACACATTATGACTAAAAATAAATATATGGCAGTCAATAGAGACCCGTACAAAGTCAGTTCGATTGCGTGTGTGAGTGTGTTGGTGTCTGTACGTGTGTTAGTGTCTGTATGTGTGTTGGTGTATGTTGGTGTGTGTGTGTGTTACCTGCGTCGACGCAGTGTGACTGCACGCGCACGGCGTCGGCGCGCGCGCGCCCGCGCAGCCCGCGCGGCGCCGGCCACTCCTCGAAGGTGATGTACTCGCGGACCGAGTACGCCAGCTTGTCCGAGTCTGAAACCATATGCAACAACTGAACCAACGGAAAGTTAGAATTCTTGCGGTTTTTTTTTTGAAATGAACTTTTGTTCCAAGCCATGCATCCAGCCAAAGAGTTTGCAAGTTCAACTACTTTAAGAAAGATTGTCTGTTTTAATTCCCTACTGCCTTATAATTTTGTTTCATCGACATTTTTTCGTATTTTTTTTCGTAAACGTCTTTAGATACACCTGCGGAACTGTAATTTTCACTCGTCCCGATTCGTTTTAATAAAATGACATAAGTAGGTACTTTAATATTTCGAGTGTGAAATAACTCGTGACTTTAACTCGGGTGAGTTAAACACTACTATTTATGTCAAATATGAGGAAACTTGATAATAAAACTTAAAAGTAAGACTCAGTATTAACAGAAGTTTCAGTATCCACATGATAAATAATGGTCCCACGCATAGAATTGGGTCAAAATGGTCCATACACAATCCTTGAACGGATAAAAGTTAGGTGTGTTCTACGGCACAGGTCCATATAGATACAGTTGTTTTTCAAATTTATTTTCTTCCCTAGGCACATGCATCACTTTCATCTCGCTTCTAAGATAAACAATGGCCCACTTTTAGAGTATGAGACATAAGGATGGGGGTCATTATCCCAATTCAACAGATTTCCATTACAGATTCCCAGTTTTAAAGATACCTAGTCCCACAGATTCCCACCTCTACAGATTATAAACTGTACAGATCCTCAACTTTACATATTCCTAACTGAACATATACATAGATACAAACGTAACACAAATAATAAATTTCACAGACTCGTAGGTAGGTTAGGTTAGGTTCGATTTCATAACAACAAAAACAACCCAGAAATAGGAGCTCCGTCGACTCTGTCAAAGTAGATTTTCTAAAGTTTTCTAACTCTATTGACACACAATGAGCTACCGCCAAGACCGATCAATCAATCGTTCACTAGGCCTAGGCCTTCTGTAGAAATGGGAATCCGTAGACATGGGATTCTGTTGAATCCAAAACCTGTAGAATTGGAAAACTATACACCTGGTAATGGTGTAGTACTGTTAGGCGATGGGCTTGCAACCTGTCACTAATACACTGGTAACACAGACTCCGCATACAAAGGCGCCCCCGTAAGCCATGCTTATGCTCACAGAACACTAATTGGTTGCCACGGTTCTATTGGCGCGCACCACGACGCGCACACTTGATTATTCGTTGACTTTGAACTAGCCAATCACGGTGCACTTTCCGCCCCCCGCGCCCCGCCATTTTGGCTTAATGAGATACTAGACAAACTGTTCCGAAGCGGAGTCTATAGGGTAAGTGGTCTGTGACTGGTAAACATCTTCGCCTAAGTGTGCAAAATGTGGTTACAGAATTATCAACAAGTTTTTATAGTTGTTGGAAATTCTGTAGCTCTGCCTACCCCACTCTGGGAATAAAGGCGTGAGTTTATGTATGTATGTGGTAAAAATCGGGATGTGGTACCAACCTGGCGCGAACATGAGTTTCTGGTTGTACCGCTCGGCGACGCGGCGCGCGTGCTCCAGCGACACGTCCACCTTCACGCCGCTCTCCTCCAGGATGCCCATCAGCTCCTGCACCGAGTGCGTCCGGAGGCAGTTTATACTGGGACACGGTCATGGCCATTATAGTTACTGACAAACAAACAGATGAGTGGAAGGGTCGGGAGGGGCCGCCCTAGGCGTACTTTTTCGAATCAAATCGGAGAAATACTGGAAAAAGGCCGAATCTAAAGTACCTGAAACCGACGTGCGTGCATGACTCGATGTATTAATGTAAAGGAAACAAAAGAGATTTGTCAGGGTCGTAGCAGTTGGATAGAAGTGGTGTCGCCACACCCCACTGGGCAATAGTATTTATTAACAATCTGATTTGAAGTATTTAAAGATTGAAAGTGTTCAAGTTGCAAGAATAAAAGTTACTACGTTAAGTTAAAACTGTACTTTAGTGAAACTAATTCAAAACTGATACAATACAGAGATAACACCCCCCATTTTTGCATCAGGGGGTTAGAATAAAAATGTTTCTCACCTAAAATGCCAAGATGTGCTCCCAGTGCCAGTAGTGACGCACAACCCCGAGCTCTTAGTGTGCGTCCACGCACCCTTGTCTATCTGCAGCCGGAGCAGCGACACTCGCGACGTCACGCTCTCGCCTATGAACACCTGTGGGACCGAGCGGGACGGGTGATCCTACCGACTGCGCCAGATAGCTTAACGCATTCACTGCAGTCAGGATTATATGATTTTAATACGCAATGAATGTGTTAAAGAGTGTGTGGCAGATTAAGACTGCGCCGAGCAAACGCCGAGCGTCCAGTGGCGCCCTCATTACTTTTATTGGGTTTTCTAATTAACTAAAGAATTTCCTTGGAACCAAACAAAATTTGTTTGTAGCGCAAGTATAAACACAATTTATGGGATACGTAACAAACTTTAATAACAATTACCCTTTGAGTAGTCAGCTTAACGGGAAAAGGTGGCCACTTTTTTTCGTTAAGTTAATAACTCGAAGGTGAATTGTTATTAAACTATATGATATACCCTATAAGTTGTGTTTTAATTTGTAGTACAAAAACATTTCATTCAATTTCAAGAAAATACTTTAGTTTATTAGAAAACACAATAAAAGTAATGAGGGCGCCACTGTACATCCGGCGTACGCTCGGCGTAGTCTTAAAAATATTATTATGACAATATTTGTGACTTTTTCAGGATCATTTTTTTTATGAAACTGTACGAGTATAAGTCTAACAATGTCCATTTTAAATAGCGCATTCAGACAAAAATTGCGTTCGAAAATGTGTGGCAAAATTTTGATTTTTCGCAACAATATAGTTGTGCTCAGCCACATATTTTAAGCACGAGTACCTCGTTGAGCGCCAGGAACGGGAGCACTTTGGTGTGCAGCACCGACTGGCGCTGCTCGGGGGTGAACTGCTCGCGCGGCTCCCGCTCCGGACCCTCGTGTGGCGAGGACACTGCGGGGTACCTGCCGATATTCATATAATAGTTTCTATATTAGCACCAATAACCAATTCTAACAACGGAACAAAGAGAGAACTAAATCAGGGTCTATTCAAGGGGTAATTGCCTCACAGGTGGAGGAATATTGTTCCAGCACTTGTTTGCAAGGTAGCGGAAACTACCGGTGAAAGGTACGGTTCTGTTGCGTTGGTCCTCCATAGGATAGCGAGACGAACTCGTTCCATCTCTCTCATGGAAAGAGTCGCCACGTTCCCGAACACATGGTATGTACGAGTATGTATGTACGTATGTACAAACAACAAAATAGACAAAAACATAAAAGGCGAGCTTATTCCTTTAAGAGGATCTCTTTATGGTTCAAGGATTGGATTCTGGAACACGTTTTATTTTCAAATCGACAACCAATTGAGTAAGGTACTAGGTATGTAATTAAGTTTAACAATAGATAATGCGATTTTGCCTTATAATTAAGACTGCACCGAGCAAACGTCGGGCGTCCAGTGGCGTCCTCAGTACTATTATCGTGTTTTCTAATTAACTAAAGAACTTCTTTGCAATCAGACGATTCGTTTTGGTAGCGCAAGAAAAAACAGAAAAGGTAGCCACTTTTTCCCGTTAAGTGATAACTCGAAGGTGAATTTTTATTAAATTATGTGATTTAGGTACCCTATAAGTTGTGTTTTCATTTGTAGTACAAAATTCTACCGACCAATTTCAAGAAAATGCTTTAGTTTATTAGGAAATACAATAATAGTAATGAGGGCGCCACTGTACATCCGGCAGCAAACTAACAAACAATCAAACTAAAAATAAAACTTTTTTTTTTGTAGAGTGATATAGAATTAGTGGTAGCCCACCTGCTGTAGTGCAGCGTGTGCAGGTCGACGGGCGTGATGGTGTCCAGCGCGGTGGGCTCGCTGGTGATGGTGGTGCGTATCCGGGAGCGCCGCATCCAGCGGAACTGGCCCTGGAGACAACCAGTTCTAAAGACATGGAGGCCAACAAACACGGCACCTTTGAGTGTGCTCTGATGTCCATGGACTTTTGCAATCTTAACCGTTGAGAGGGCACATGTCGTTCTTTACGAAGGTTCAAACTTGTTACGTTATTATTTGCAATTGCATTTGAGGTTGTCAAACTACATTATTTAATAAATCTATATTCCGTAGTATTAAACTTAAGACTGCGCCGAGCGTACGCCCGATGTACAATGGCGACCTCATTACTTTTATTGTGTTTTCTAATAAACTAAAGTATTTTCTTGAAATTGGACGAAATGTTTTTGTACTACAAATGAAAACACAACTTATAGGGTATATCATATAGTTTAATAACAATTCACCTTCGAGTTATTAACTTAACGGAAACAAGTGGCCACCTTTTCCCGTTAAGCTGACTACTCAAAGGGTAATTGATATTAAAGTTTGTTGCGTATCCCATAAATTGTGTTTTTACTTGCACTACAAAAACATTTCGACTGATTCCAAGGAAATTCTTTAGTTAATTAGAAAACACAATAATAGTAATGAGGGCGCCACTGGACGCTCGGCGTTGGCTCGGCTGAGTCTTAACAAATACAAATAATGTCTAAAAGGAATACCCACCAAAAACATAAATGTGAAAAAAGGAGCCAAGTTCGATATTAAGAATAAGCGTGGTTGTCAATTTCGCCGAAAAAGAATTGAGATCTAAATGGGTGCCAAGTTCAGTAGGAAATCCTAACATAAAATGTTTTCTTAAGAACATACAATTTCTTATATTTTCTACTACAACAATGTTTGCTATACATATAAAAGTATAACTTCTTTAATTTGAACACTAATTAATTACACAAAGCAGATAACTTAGGATAAATTGATGCTCAAGACTTGACTTGGCTAGTTTTTACTAGCAAGCCTTATTTTTCGAAGAGTAAGACAATATTACTTCTTTATTTGTTAGCTTCAAGTGTCCCAGTACCGGGCAAAGACCTCCCTCTCGTCTTTCCATGCATCTCTGTCTTGTGCATCCTCCAGCCAGTCCTGAAAGCGTCAAGCTGATCTCGCCATCTGCGCCAAGGTCTACCACGACGCTGAATTCTGTCTTGTGGGATCCAGTTTGTGGTGGTTTTTGCCCAATTGGTCAAAAATTCAAAATTCAAAATATTTATTCAGTAAATAGGCCACATGAGGGCTCTTTTACAGGTCGGTAATATAGGGTGAGTCTACCAGCGCTTCGGACGAGACCATCATTGCAGAGAAGAAGCGCCGCAAGAAACTCCAGCAGAAGGTATCCGGCATGCGACAAATATGGCCGCCATGGCCGGCCCAGTCCCACTTGAGTCTGGTGCCTGTGTGAGCTACGTCAGTATTTTGGGTTCTTCTTTCTCGTGTGAAGGGATCAATCTGCCTATATTTTATACTGTCAGTGCTTTGCCACCTCTATCCTCGTGTGGTTCTTATTAGGTCTTCAAGAGTGCATGTGGTTGGGCACCGCGGACATTGCATCATATGGTGGTTTGCGGGTGGTAGGACCTAGTGCAGGGTCCGTCCGGATCGCTACCACCATCTTATCCATTAACCTACCGCCAAACAGCAGTGTTCGCATTGTTGTGTTCCGGTTTGGGGGTAAGACAGCCGGTGAAATAACTAGCATAGAGGCATTCTATCTTAGTCCTCAGGGTTGGCAACGCATTTGCAGTCTTAGGATTGCATTGCAGTCTTGTGAGTGCGAATGTCTATGGATCACAGTTTCCACTTACCAACAGGTGGCCTGTGTGTTCGTTTGCCTATTCTATGCCATAAAAAAAAAAAAAAATAATAATAATTGCTGAGTTGTTTGGAGAGTACCGCAATCGCAAGAAGTCGATTTGGGTTTTAAATAAATAAATATCAGGGGACAATGTCACACCAACTGACCTAGTCCCAAACTAAGCTCAAGGCTTGTATTATGGGTACTAGACAACGATATAAATACTTATATAGAGAAATACTATAAATACTTAAATATATAGAAAACATCCATGACTCAGGAACAAACATTCGCGCTCATCACACTAATATCTGCCCTTACCGGGATTTGAACCCAGGACCGCTAGCTTCGTAGTTTGGAGCGTAGTATTGTATTTCGGACGCGGTTACCATGTTTAAATCTTAGAAACTTGTAACATACCTCTTTTAAAGCCTGTAGCGCACCCTTGACATCGTTGGAACACCATGTCGGCAAGCAAAGCCGCCCGACTGACTTATGCGGCGCGCTGTTGAAACCTATCACTGGTTTTCTGGAAGACAAACGAAAATTATTTAGTTGTTTAAGAACGTTAATTTTGGGACCCATTTCAAGAAAAATATAGATATGTCTAGTTATTTGTAATTTATTAGAAACTCAACCTTATTGTTGTGGAATGTCAGATGAACTTTGGACTTAAAGTGGGTACCAAATTAAATCTCGTGACTGTTCACTTTTTGTGAGTTTTTCTGACCAGTAAGTGCAAGTGAGACGGGTGCTTTAGGCACGTTTGTCCGCGATAAAGACGCCCACAATACGGGTACTGGATATAAACTATCCATGTACCTAGACATACCGCGTATGGCGCCCGACGCAGCCTGGGTATATATTATTTTCCATACAAACTCTATGAAAAATAGTTTACGTCCTATTATCAGACCTACTTAATTACACACAAAATTTCAAAATAATTGGTCAAGCCGTTTCGGAAATTTTGTTAAAAAACAATGTGACACGAGAATTTTATATATTATAAATTGTTATCGTTATTTTACTTTTATTTTACATAAAAAAGATAAAAGATAAAAGATGTTTATTCAGTAAGTAGGCCGTACGGGCACTTTTACATGTCAAGAATCTACCAGCGCTTACCAAGAGGAGACACTGCTGAGAAGAAACGCCGCAAGAAACTCAGCAGTCAGTCATTTTTTAAACATATTACAATGGTACAACTTAATCTAGCATTATATAAAGCAATAAATATTAAATTCAATATAATATCCAATAACATGCGTAGATCAGCATACATAAACTTGCGCCCATTTCCAGAATGGAGTAGACAGAGCTACAGAATTAGAGTTACAAGCCTTTATTCCCTTAGTCGCCTCTTACGACATCCACGGGAAGACACGGAGTGGCACTATTCTAACCCGGCAACGACACGGAACACTTTTACACTTTTATTTTGTTTGTGACTGAAACTGAAATGTACCGTAATGTCTGTTTCACCATTGGCGTTTTTACCAAGCGGTCCCAACGGAAGACCAGCGTTGGCTTCACAGCCAGCACATGCTGGGTTGGTACCTTTTCGCAACAATTAATTATCTATCACTCTATCTTTTCCTATTTTATCTGTATGTTATTTGGTATAAATATATTTGTTCTTTCTTTCTATTTTTCTTTTATAAAACTAGTACTCACTCTGCGTCTCTTACTCTAGAAGCTGCTAGAAGGAACGTCCCGTCCCCCCCACAAGGCACGACCACGTCGCACCACTTTATCAGCTCGTCGTTATACGTCAATCTGTGGACAGAGAGAGCCTTACATACATACATACATAAACTCACGCCTTTATTCCCAGAGTGGGGTAGACAGAGCTACAGAATTACCAACAACCCTAAAAACTTGTTAATAATTCTGTAACCACATTTTGCACTTTTAGGCTAAGATGTTTACCAGTGTATTAGTGACAGGTTGCAAGCCCATCACCTAACAGTACTATACGCCTTTATTCCCTTAGCTGTCTCTTACGACATTCACGGGAAGATATGGAGTGGCACTATTCTAACCCGGCAACCACACGGGAGAGCCTTATTTATTGTAAATTACCACCAAAACCAGTAATATTCCGAACTGTCAATAGGTACGAGTATATCAATAATAATAACGTGAGATTTACAGAGTAGGGTAAAGCCACCAGTGATCAGCCAGAGACCAGTAGTCGACCTTATATGAATGCGAAGAGTGGGAAATATATATTTCGTTCTCTTCCGACTCATACAAAGTATAGGCGGAGGCAGACTGGTGACTTTACCCTAAGCTTCTTAGATTTATCGTAAGGCTGATTACAGTAACTTTTTCTTAGCTTTCATATTAATAAACGTCGGCGGGCGGCGGCGGTTGATTGTCATAGGACACAGTTTTTTTTAAACTCTGAATGTGTCGAAAGGTTTTTACAAATACTTATAATTAAAAAATATTTGTTTCATTTACTCGCACTAGCCTTATGCCTAGGCAGAAACGAGAATTGCCTGACACTAATTTTAGCAGACCTCGCCAGGGCTCGGCCCTCCAACCAAGTCATCAGGCAATTTCTTGCTTTCCAAGCCTAGGCAATAATGTACCATTATCGAGTTGAATAAAGGTAAAACACCAGTTTTAAAATGAACCTGTCAACATCCCTCCCTACTGTGTGCTCGTTTGCCTGTTTTGATGAGTCTATCTCACCTGCTCGCCATCTCCACCTGTCTCCCCATCTCCTTCAGACTCCTCGCGACGCTCCGCTCGAAGGCCTTCTGCTCCTTGTGATTCTGCAACATGCCGTCGAAGTCAGACCCTCGGCTTCGAAGAACTGCCTCCAATTCGCAGTCTGATATGTTGTCGAGACTGTGTCTGGAACAATACATATCCTTGTGAGACTAGGGATTGCAATTCAAATTCTCCCTGTTTTTAAAATGCTCACGATGACTAATGGATTAATAAATATCAGGGGGCAATATTAAAACAAATTGACCTACACTTTAAGCTGACAGGTACCAATAATGGACACTTAACTCTTAATTCAAAGATCCTACAGTTCTAAATTGATTGTTGCTAAACAAAGAAATAACTCTTATGTGCTTTAAAATAAGAATCAAGTGTTCATTATTGGTGCCTTCACCCTAGTCCCAAACTAAGACTTTAGCTACTATGGTCGTCCACGATCAGATCGGAGACGTATTAAGAAAGGGCCAGGTCAGGAGACTCTAAACCGACCCACGTATATGAAGAGACTTATGAGTGTGGAGGAAGCGAAGGTAGTTTGGCTGGAACGCAGCAAGTGCAAGGAAGTGGTCTCTGCCTACCCCTACGGGATGTTGGGTGGTGGTGGTAACTGATTGTTATTGGTGAGACCTAATTGGTCTGCAACGCACCGACAACTCTTCTTGGTAAGGTAAGGCTTCAAGAAAAATATGAGACTGAACGATTATTAGAACTCTGACAAATAGTACACAAACATACACATATATACACGATGAGTCAGGACATACATTTTGCCTACCCATACCTATCATTAATGTTGATTTTTGGAAGTGCGAGGTGTCCCAACATAGACTTTGTACGTCTAAAAGGTCACTGTTTATTTATAAACTGGCTAAGCGATAATAAATATATATATATTATCGAATCCGCATGCTCGTTTGCCTTCTCCAAGAAAAGGTGAAAAGATTCGCATAAATTCAAAAATCCTCATATGAATGTGTTATAGGGAAAACTTATCCAGTGATAACATTTACAAACAAACAGCTGTAACTATCCTAATCAATGAGAGGTCGCGTAGTTAACTGGTGCGAAGTGGTAATATTCCAGAGACATTTCAATATTTGTATTATGCAAGAGATAAATTCAACGAGTTGTTAATTAGGCTGCGTTATTATTTTTGTATATAAGGTACATACATACATACGTTAAATTACGCCTGTTTCCCAGAGGGGTAGGCAGAGACCACTTCTTTCCATTTGCTACGATCTTGACAAATTTCTTTCGCTTCTTCCACATTCATACATCGAGTCATGCACGCACGTCGATTTCGGGTACCTACTTAAGATTCGGCCCTTTTCTAGTATTTCTCCGATTTGATTCGATAAAGTACGCCAAGGGCGGCCCCTTCCGACCCTTTCGATCTGTATATCTCTTTCGTCAATCTTCTTTCATCCATCCTTTCCAAATGACCTAACCATCGAAGCATTATGTTACGTTATATTGTTCCAGACTGTGCACTCACGTCCTTACTGATGGAATCAGTGAATGAAAAGCCGGTATGCTGTACAAACGGTAACTTCAGAAAAATACAGTGCCGCAGAGGAGCGTGTCGGTGCGTTGATAGCGACGGCCGGCAGGTCGGCGTGGAATCTAGCAATTTAAGCGATCTGACCAACTGCTATGATGGAAGGGCTAGGCCTAAGGCGGCCCCTTCCGACCCGTCCACTCTTATCTTATCTTATCTATATATATCATTAAATCACGCCTGTTTCCCAGAGGGGTAGGCAAAGACCACTTCTTTCCATTTGCTAAGATCTTGACAAATTTATTTCGCTTCTTCCACATTCATACATCGAGTCATGCACGCCCGTCGGTTTCGGGTACTTAAGATTCGGCCTTTTTCCAGTATTTCTCCGATTTGATTCGAAAAAGTACGCCTAGGGCGGCCCCTTCCGACCCTTTCGATCTGTATATCTCTTTCATCAATCTCCTTTCATCCATCCTTTCCAATTGACCTAACCATCGAAGCATTATGTTACGTTATATTGTTCCAGACTGTGCACTCACGTCCTTACTGATGGAATCAGTGAATGAAAAGCCGGTATGCTGTACAAACGGTAACTTCAGAAAAATACAGTGCCGCAGAGGAGCGTGTCGGTGCGTTGATAGCGACGGCCGGCAGGTCGGCGTGGAATCTAGCCATTTAAGCGATCTGACCAACTGCTATGATGCTAGGCCTGTGGCGGCCCCTTCCGACCCGTCCACTCACTTTCGATCTGTATATCTCTTTCATCAATCTCCTTTCATCCATCCTTTCCTTTCCTTTGTGTGTTGTTGAAGTACTAATACAGTTCAAGTAAGCAATCTATGTTACTAACACATTTTTGAACCATTATGTTGTCTGATTTTTAATAATAAATAAATAAATAAAATAAATAGGGTTCCCTTCGGATACGGAACCCTATAAAAGTGATCTAAACTTGTGAATCTTGTGATTCTTGGAAACGGCTCTAAAGGCTCCCACTGACAGTAATGGCGGCCCACAAACAATACAACAACATTCTAAAAGCAACATGGTTTCACCAGGTAGAATAAAATGTGGACTGATGTGTCCACAAAGATAAGATTCGTACTGTGGGTAATTCCTTAAATAAAACTTAAACTAAATATTTTCCATCGCGTGAAACCCGACCGTTATCAGCTACCTATCGCAACTGTTAAACAACAACAAAGTAGCCAAACGTTATATATGTATATTATGTATTGTTATCCGACTACGGCCAAATAAAGGAGGAATAGCATTACATCTTAGTCCTCAGGGTTGGCAACGCATTTGATAAAGATAAAGATAAAAGATAAAGAGACATTTATTCGCAACAATACAAAACAACATTAGGTACATAGATACAAAATATGAGACACAGAAACAGTTGCGAAACGGTCCCAACTCAGCATTCGCTAGCCGTAAAGCCAGCACTGGTATTCCGTTGGAACCACTTGGTGAAGAGATGTAACATACCTAAATTGAAAAACATCAAGGATCTAAATTTTAATCATTTGTTCGAGATTATCTCGAACGACCACAAAAATTACACCCTGTTACTATGACTAGTCTATGGGAATGCAAACACAGCAAGCAAAGCAATATAGGTTACGTAACAATAACAAAAATTAATTGGTTGCGGTCTCACAATTGGTCTTTAGATTGTAGTCTTGACAATGCAAATGTCTATGGGTCACAGATCCCACTTACCATCGGCCCTTCAACATATTGACAATAACACGTGACCGAGGAGAATTCGTTATACATTGCAAAGTTAACACGCTGATACATCACTAGGTATCATATAAACTGCGTCATGTACACTGAAATGGCACCTATCATCGTCACGATGGTGAAATAGGAGGCAGGTGACCCTGTGTGCTCTGCGTAAAATAAACTTGTAACAGTAGAACACAAGCGATATGGCGTGGCATTGTTTCTATCTCACTCACGCACGTTTGACGGCTGACGGCGCCCGCGTGTCATTCAGACACGCGGGCGCGCGTCAACATGGCGTCACTAATAACCAATAATAGAACAGAATACAACCACGCAACGCTGATTGGTTCCCGCGCTTCGAAAAAATGACATCTGCGCAGGTACATCGGCAAGCCATATCGGTTGTGTTTTACTGTAACAGCATAAGGCGGTACACGTAATGTACGGTAAGTATGTCGATTGCCCGTTATCATCGGCAGCGAGTTTATTTCCAGTTATTACCAGTTCCCGGTCACGTCGAGATAGGGAGGGTAAATATTTATTGATATTACATACGCTTAAGTGCATTGGAAACGGGTCACTGTACGTACAAATTTCTGTAACGCCATCCGAATACTTTGCACTTTATATTAAATAAGTTTCTATCAAAAAATTCATTTTGGTGATAAGCTTTTGTTGCCGACTGTACTTTTTTTGCACAGGCAAGGCGATTCTAACAAGCACTAACGCGACGGGTATATCATGTGTAATGTAGGAGTTAATATGGCCACCCTGAGTCTCCATCATCAGACCAGCTCGATGGTGCTATATTATTGTATTGTCTTCAGAACTAAAGGCGTATGGAATCTTTTAGCTTCATCGGAAACCGGGAAATGTGTCATTTTAACTTGCAAGATTTGGCCCTTACACACATACGAATATACATACATTACAAGTTAAATAAAAGCTTGTGAAAATGCAATGGACGAGTGTATGTTCACCAGGGGCCCTAATACATATGGTGTTAATTGCGTGACAAAGTTTAGATAAGGTATACGTCACCTTCTGACACGTGAATAAGTACGAGAGTGACGGTTGCTTTATCCACATTTGACACGCGTAGTTAACCACGAAGAGTCCATTGATTATTTACTCTTCCACAGAGCCCACTTAACACGCTACATCGCTTGCGTGTATGCGTGCCTAGACTATACGCTCCGCGATATTTGTTCCTGAGTCATGGATGTTTTCTATGTATTTCTCTAAGTATATAAGTATTTATATCGTTGTTTAGTACCCATAGTATAAGCCTAGAGCTTAGTTTGGGACTAGTTCAATTGGTGTAAGATTGTCCCCTTATATTTATTTTATATTTATAAATGCACAGATCCAAAAGGGTCGAAGTATACCTATCCGAAATTCCCTATTTACTCGTATATACCTACGTCTAGCAGTGGAAGTGTTTCAGCTGACATGATGATGATGAAGATGAAGGATCCTACTCACTTCTCGTATTCGTATCTGGTGACCTTGGAGACGATGAGGCACCGGTCCATGTGCAGGGGCCTCTGGGAGCTGCTGATGGTCCTTACTCGTATATACCTATGTCTAGTGGAAGTGTTTCAGCTGACATGATGAAGATGAAGGATCCTACTCACTTCTCGTATTCGTATCTGGTGACCTTGGAGACGATGAGGCACCGGTCCATGTGCAGGGGCCTCTGGGAGCTGCTGCTGGTCCGCCGCCTCATCGCTGATGTTGGCAGGACTGCGTTCACCTGCTTTGACTTGCGAAGGCCTGGAATCACGAAAATTTATACTTACTCACTGTGTGTTTTATTATAATAACGACCCGCCTTCTTTCCACTTTGATTTATGTGAGTTTTCTGTAACACCTGTACATAAACCAGATTATTTATTTATTTATTTATTTATTTGGGAAACAAACAGCAATATATGTATAACACATTAAGAAACAATCACATTTAAAAAGTACATCAGCCAAAACAGTTTCCACTTATAATCTAAATTACATCTCAGTTGCTCAGAAGACAAACATGTTACCTTGAAAAATCAATAATAACTAAGTAACAATTTAATATTATGCTAACGATGGTCGAAAAAAATATAATTACTACCTTTATGTATACTGATGATCTAGTTAATAGATTAAGTATTACAGAACTCATTTTATTATGATAAAAAATATTATTTAATTTATTGACTATTGATTATTGCAGAAACAAATATATAAGTACCTAAAAAAAATCCTCTTGAATCACTATCTTTTGATGAAAGCCGCATTAAAATCCGTTGCGTAGTTTGAAACGCTCACTCCCAAAATACCACAATTTCAAAATACCAGACTACTCTCTTTACCAGATTCCCAAATCACCAGCTTCGAAATATTAGGTAAGCATAATCAACGATACCGAAATTTAAATGTTATTTTTTGAGATTCAAGTATATTGAGAATCTGGTATTTTAAAATTCTGGTATTTCGGGAATGAGCGGTTTGAAAAATCAGCGTACAGTCAAGGACTTTAATTGTTGAGCCACTATGGAGCCCTGTCACAATGACAGCGTCAAGCCCCATGAAAGAAATAACGCCAACATTGATGATTAACGTTATACGACAGGGTTCCATTATGGCTCAACAATTAAAGTACTTGACTGTACATGCAGAGGCAAAGACGGTGGGAGGCGACTGTTTTATACTAGGTTATTTTTTATACTCTAACCGCTTTACTTATATACGTGAAATAATTTATTTATTGATTACTAGCGACTACTAGTTTTCTGTAACACCCGTACATAAACCAGAATCTATTATACATATAAAACTTCCTCTTGAATCACTCTATCTATTAAAAAAAGCCGCATCAAAATCCGTTGCGTTGTTTTAAAGATCTAAGCATACATAGGGACAGACAGCGAGAAGCGACTTTGTTTTATACTATGTAGTGATTTATTTGAGCAAATCTGACTGAGCCATCTATCGTGTTTATCACAAAAAATTTGCATCGATAAATTATGCATTATACCTATTATAATCGATAAATCTCCCCGTATCAGTGAAGCACTGACAAATCTGTACGATAATTCATTCATTACGATAGCTCATCAGGAAATGTATGACAAGGTCATTCAAAGAATATGGGTAAAAGTATAGGTAGGTTCGATGGTACGGTCATTTGGAAAGGATGGATGAAAGAAGATTGACGAAAGATATATACAGAGCGAAAGTGAGTCGAAAGGCCGGAAGGGGCCGGCCTCGGTGTTGTTTTTTCGAATCGAATCGGAGAAATACTAGAAAAGGGCCGAATCTTAAGTACCCGAAACCGACGTGCGTGCATGACTCGATGTACGAATGTGGAAGAAGTGAAAGAGATTTGTCAGGATCGTAGCAAGTCGAAAGAAGGGGTCTCTGCCTACCCCACTGGGAAACAGGCGTGATTTAATGTTTGTATGTATCACAGACCACTTACCCTATAGACTCCGCTTCGGAACAGTTTGTCTAGTATCTCATTAAGCCAAAATGGCGGGGCGCGGGGGGCGGAAAGTGCACCGTGATTGGCTAGTTCAAAGTCAACGAATAATCAAGTGTGCGCGTTGTGGTGCGCGCCAATAGAACCATGGCAACCAATTAGTGTTCTGTGAGCATAAGCATGGCTTAAGGGGGCGCCTTTGTATGCGGAGTCTATAGGGTAAGTGGTCTGTGGTATGTATGCTAAGTAAGATACTTAGCTAAACAAGCCCACTAAAAAAAACCTAAAATTGCACACGATTCAACTATCACGCGATTAGAACTTCAATAAATACCTAGATAAGATAAGATGCACAACCATGAGGAATGTTCAATTCAATTAATTTATTTATTGTTGTCGTATTATGACATACATTTCGGACAGGTTTTGTTGCCTTAACTTGGTTAGTCAAAAATGCGTTTTTTTTAAATGACAATCTTTTGTTGTTGACCGTATTGTTCTAAACCCCCGACGTAAAAAGTATTTATACAATACACGTTTCTGTGCGTATTTGTATGTATGTCTGTCTGAAGCATCGTAGCTCCCAAACTTGGACGCTGTTTTTTTTAAAGTGCCCATTTTTCAAGCTTAGCTATATTTCATGAAAATTGGGCCGTTTAAGAGATATCAGCCATGAAAACAGATAAAACGAAACTAGCGCCTCTATTCTAGTCGGTAAGATTCAAATCGTCTTTGACCAGATAGCCTTCTATATTTTATCTTTTTATCTTTAATGACATGTTGCTGGTAAAATACCATCGTTCTCGATTGCATCGGAAGTAGCACAGTAACCTCGGGGTGAGTAGGCCACGTGTTATCGTTATCTATATTATTATGAGGAATATTCACGGTTAGATAATGTTGTTGCAGAATAGACAACCGTATTATAAAATAAAAAATGTGGCGATCCATAGGCCCTACTTTGAAAATCGAAGTTCGAACTTACGTTAGCTCCATCCCTTTCTCGTGAATTAATCTCGAGTGATGACAGGGACTCGGCACCCGTATTTCGAATCCAGAGTCGACGCGTCGACGCGACGTGTGTGCTCCGCCCCGCGGGGTTAAATTTCCGCGCTGTACTTGGCGAAATACCAAAATTCATACTTTACACGCTTACGTGTCCGCCCTTGAGATACTTATATGATTTTTCGCGGCTGTTTTTTACGCCTAAATCATGTGCGCGTGATAAAAATCATTAATATTTGGCAATTAGATTGTTTTACGATAAAAGCAACACGGTCGCCTTTATTATTATTTTTTTTTTTTTTTTTTTTTTTTTATGGCATAGAGAAGACAAACGAGCACACAGGCCACCTGATCGTAAGTGGACACTGTGACCCATAGACATTCGCATTCACAAGACTGCAATGCAATCCTGAGACTGCAAAAGCGTTGCCAACCCAGAGGACTAAGATGGAATGCCTCTATGCTAGTCATTTCACCGGCTGTCTTATCCCCAAACCGGAACACAACAATGCGAACACTGCTATTTGGCGGTAGGTTAATGGATAAGATGGTGGTAGCGATCCGGACGGACCCTGCACAAGGTCCTACCACCCGCAAAATACCCGCTTTATTCTATCGGCACGGCTCCGTGATGTGGACAAGTCTTAATAATAAAAAAAAACAATTATTGTTATATGCACTGCGAAGGTGTAAACATAAGATACTCGACGGGAGGGATACAAGACAATCAGTTAAAAGATATTTGTTGTTTTCATAACGATTACCATTGTTATTCTACAAGGCTATTTACAGACAAGATAAAATCATGTAACACGTGCTAAGGCTGCGTTTTACTATCATAAAACACCAATGTTGTGCGCAAATGCAATGCAATGCAAGTGCAATGTTGTCCCGTTTACAAGCTTATGTAAAGCTACGTTTCTACCAGGAGTGCAGAAGGGTACAGGGGAGTGATTCTCTCAACAACTACGGTCGGACGGACGAACGGGTGAATGTCCAAGCGGCGAGTTTAAGTAGTCCATTTTCAATTTGGTTGAACGTATAAGGCTGCCCAATTTCTTTTTTTTTCTTTATTTATCATAACATCATAACAAGTACAATTTTTACATTTTAAAAACACCTCATATACCACTTGGGTTTGTGCCAGGATAGAACGCTCTAAATTACAATATATATGTCTAACAATTACAACACAAGTACAAGTACACTTTTACCCACAAACATTATTCTGCCGCATTCTGCTTTCTTATTTTACTCAATCACCCAAAGGTTAGCTGGAAGAGATCCCTAAAAGGGATAAGTTCGCCTTTGTACATTCTAACTCTGTCTGTATTGTATTAGATTTTCTGTTTCTTTATTTTTTGTGTACAATAAAGTGTTTACATACATACATACATACTCGTACATTACGGTTTATTGACAAAGTGCTATTTTAGTTCATCACTACATAGTATAAAACAAAGTCGCTTTCCGCTGTCTGTCCCTATGTATGCTTAGATCTTTAAAACTACGCAACGGATTTTGATGCGGTTTTTATTAATAGATATAGAGTGTTTCAAGAGGAAGGTTTATATGTATAATAAATCCTGTTTCATGAACGGGTGATACAGAAAATTCACATAAACCGAAGCGAAGCGAGGGCGGGTCGCTAGTACTTAATATTTTTAAGAGTTAAGTCATCTCTAAATTTAACATCAACGTCATTTTTGAGAATACACGGGCTAAAATTTGTTTTTTTCCCTCTAACAGGACTACTTAAACTCGCCACTGTAACATTCACTCCTATCTAGGGTTCCTTGTAGGCCACGGAACCCTAAACACGTTATAATAGTACGTTAGCTGAGCTATGTAAAGGTTATCATTATTACATCGATGACATTATTAACATTCGGTTATCATTATCACTGAAGGGCAATAACGTTTAATAAGGAAACTAATAATAACACAAACATGGCTATTCGCATTAGGTCATGAACTTGATAAGCACGAGTTAATTCTCTAAAGATTGTTTCCGGTTCCGTAAAAAAAAATGAGAAAACGGAACCCTTATAGGATCACTTGTGCGTCTGTCTGTCACAGCCAATTTGCTCCGAAACTACTGGACTGATTGAGTTGAAATTTGGTACACATACGTAATTAATTAATTTTAATTGATGACCCAAACCCAGATGTGCAAAATAAAAGATTGTTTTTCGGGGGACAAATTAGGAAATTTAAAAAAAACTGTGTTATATATCAAATGAAAGAGCTCGTTATGAGGATCTCAAAAATATTATTATTATTTTAAAATAAATAGTTTTGATTTTAATGATGAAAGAAGACGAAAATTGACCATCCCCCCCATTTGCATTTACATTTCAAATGACAAAGAACAATGAATAGCAAAGACAATCAGTTAAAAGATATTTATTGTCTTCATAACTATTATCATTGTTATTCTACAAGACTATTTACAGACAAGATAATCATGTAACACGTGCTAAGGCTGCGTTTTACTATCATAAAACTGCAATGTTGTGCGCAAAGGGCCCGTTTACAAGCTTATGTAAAGTATTTCTACCAGGAGTGCAGAAGGGTACAGGGGAGTGATTCTCTCAACAACGACGGTCGGGCGGACGAACGAGTGAATTTTCATTTTCAATTTGGTAGCATGGCTTCTATCGATGAGATCAAACGTATTAGGCCGGCGAGAATGCACGCGCTAAGATGTGTTTTGTTCGCTCTGACGGGACTACTTAAACTCGCCGCTGCGACATTCGTTCGTTCGACCGAGCGTGTTTTTGTACGGGTGTTACAGAAAACCGGATCCCTTTGACTGCCATACATATCGTTGGTCATAATGTATTGTTAGTCATACTTTTTTTCTGTCATAACTTCTTTCAGGCTGAAGTTACAGTTTTTGGTAAACGTTTATCGTGTAGATTATTTAGGTTAGGTTAGGTTAGTTTTATAAAAATCCTGAAAAAATAACCGTGTCCTCAGAATAATGCATTATGACTTGCGAAAATTATGACTTGAAACACATTATGACTAAAAATAATTATGGCAGTCAATAGAGACCCACAGAAAACACACATAACACGGAGCGAAGCGAGGGCGTGTCACTAGTATCACTATAGATTAGGAGGAGTGCTCAATGGATGGACGGCATGGGTGACGCGTGAACGTGAAATGCTATCCTCGTGTTTCTAATTACGTGAGTTAGCGCTTAATTATCTCTGTCAAATTAGTCCGTTGCGTAATTTGTGACGAACACATGAACGTTGTAATCAAACAACCTTTTTTTTGGCATGGAGTTGGTAAACGTACACATAGGCCATGTGACCCATAGCACAAAACAGGTACACTAGATTTAAATGTTTAAAAAAAAGTTTGTTTAAGGCATAATAGACTACTTATGACATGTACGAGTATGAAGATAAAGTAGTGTATGCAACTGTACTTCGCTGACGCTCGTTTCATAAAACCACACTCGTGTTAAGGGCCTCTCATTATGGATCAGTTGCATAAACTACTATTATCGCACTGCTAGATCAAAACAGTATCAACTTAAAATCCTTGTTACTTTCGTTAAGTTTATAGAAGTTGTATTTTGAGTTACTAATGTTTTGATCTAGCAGTACGTTATAAGTCGAGCTTCCATGAATCCCATGGATATACCGTTCATTAAAAATCGATTGAAAATATTCGGAGAAATTGAGTAACATACACAACACACACACAACACACACACAACACAAACACTTACGACTTCATTCCCAGAGTGTAGGCAGAGCTACAGAATAACCAACAACTCTAAAAACTTGTTGATAATTCTGTAACCACGTTTTGCACAGACAGGCTAAGATGTTTACCAGCGTATTAGTGACAGGTTGCAAGCCCATCGCGTAACAGTACTACAAGCCTTTATACATAACATACACAGGGATAAAAAAGATCTAGACGATATTTTTAATAACTACGGTTAAAAGTGAGTGGACGGGTCGGAAGGGGCCGCCCTAGGCGTACTTTTTCGAGTAAAATCTGAGAAATACTGGAAAAGGGCCGAATCTTAAGTGCCCGAAACCGACGTGCGTGTATGACTCGATGTATGAATGTGAAAGAAGCGAAAGAAATTTGTCAAGATCGTAGCAAGTGGAAAGATGGGGTCTCTGCCTACCCCACTGGGAAACCAGGCGTGATTTTATGTATGTATGTAGTTATGTATTAAAAGCTAATTTTAGTTCAGATATGACACCTTGTTAATCACTTGATACTTTAGTTAGATATTTCGGAAACTATACGTTATTATTAATTAACAGCGACCGTTAGTATTTTATGGGCGTTTTCACTAAAAAGTGTACCCAATTAAGGACTGAAATTAAGGAACTTTAACTTTGTCAGTTTTGTGACGAAAATTAGCCATACAATGCGGCCGTCAATATATAGCTAATTTTCGTCACAAAACTGACCAAGTTAAAGTTCCTTAATTTCAGTCCTTAATTGGGTACACTTTTTAGTGAAAACGCCCTTATGTCACTTTAACGTCAAACGTAATCACTAATATGGATAAGTCTGTGTTGTTAAAAGTACAACCATAATTAAATTGTTGAAAATTCACTGAGTTTAGTTTGGTGTCGTAAATTATCATATTTCTTTTGGTTTGATATTGTCAATCGCTTCCTTTTAACATTGAGGATCCATTTATATTAAGATATTTCATCGTTTAAGACATGTTAAATCCTCAAATTTAAAGCTGCAAATATTTTTAATATTTAAATTGTGCACGTAATTTAAATAGAATTATATCCATGTTATGCTTTCGTCGGAAAATTGCTACCGGTTGCCGATTATTTTATTATTCATTATGAGATAGCATATTATGCCATAATATGAAACTGCCTTTAAGTATACTTCTTCTTATCTTAATAGAACTAGGTAATTATAGATAACATATTTGTAAACAATCTAGGAACTAGACAACTTCCTGGTTTAGTACATCCTCGTGCCATTCAATTCATCAATCAATTTATATTTATCAATTGAACGGAATGATTGCTATTAAAGTTTTTATTCCTGATGTTTTTTCTACTCGGTAAATTAGAATAGCTTACAATAGCTCTTATTTACCTGACAGTAATGGCCGAGTTAAAAAAACAGTTCAAGTACGAGTCGCGCACCCAGGGTTCCGTACAACCGTACAGTAGCTATTATTATAATCCGATTTGAAATCGATTTCAAATCGAATCACCGCAAGCCGCTCACACTTTTCATTTCTCAGTATCTGTTACCTGTTGTCTGTACATTTGACGCTTGTGTGTTTTACCGTTTTACGATAAATTTCAATATATTTCACCATTATTATTTCACGTGCAACTTTTACTGAGGTCATTTTAGGCTGGTTACGTTCCTCTTGAGCTGACATACCTCCGGTGTCACTGTGGCGTGGTACTTTTGGGACACCCTGTATACTTATTCTAAGAAACTATATTATTATTTTTTGTAAATTCGCCGTAATAACTAATTACACTTTTCTGAAAAATAACAACTTGCCTATTACGGTTCAAAAGATACAGTTATTTAAAGTTACGACGGACGGAGGCATATTAATAGGGTACTGTTTATACATAGTAAACATTTAAAGCTCAGACAGAACATACTAGAGATTAGAGATCTAGAGCAAATGAGACTCATAACACAAATATTTTCGTACACCATTTTGAGATATTTGACAGATATCAGAAAACTTTAAACTGATATCAAAAGTATGTTACTCAATAAGTAAAATCACTTTAATAACCTTTTTAAATAAAAGTAGTTATACTAAAATTATAAGTTTAAATGCTCCTTGAGGCTTTAATTTCCGTACCATAAGAGATAAAACTGTTTAATTTTCATAACTTACATGAATAAACAGTAATAAATAAAACAATTCATGAATATATAATATGATAACGGTGAAATGACTAGCCCCTTTACACTGAAGCCTCTCAACGAACGGCGTACTAAATATATGGGAGGGTTTGAAGTAAGTTATTGTTGTGATTTTACTCATTATCAGTTTAGCAATTTCCGATATCTGTTTTATTTAAAGAATAATCGCCTGGCTACACTTAACGATTACACCCTGCGTATAAATATTTATTTCTTAATATAAAAATATGTTAATAGTTGTCTACATCACATAATACTCCCCTGAAGCTTAGTTTGAGACTAGGTACTAGGTACTAGGTACTTTGTGTGTCTCCTGTTTTTTTTTGTTTACTGACTGTGTTTTGAGGGTACCCTGACTTTTTACCAAATCATCATTTGACAAAACTTTCATTTCGTAAAAACGTTTTTGTGCTTAAACCGCTACATATTACAAAGTTCACATGGGCTTATGACCACAAAAAAATATAAAACAATGCGGCGGGAAGTATCTTTTTGTGAACTGAAAGTTTGTCAAATGATGATTTGGTAAAACATAAGTTAACAGATTTTGAGAATATCAATAAAAATATCACAAAGATTGCATAATTCATTCATCTTTCATACTGTTATTTTTTGCTAGATGAACATGCACCTGATGCACCCCATTAGGTAATTTTATATAGCATTATTGATTTGATTTGTAAACACTAAAAGAATCAAAGGTGTGATATCAATTTAAAAAAAAACAATTTAGATAACATTCATATTTTATCTTTGATAATGATAACATTACGGTGATTAGCATAAATTCTTTGTAAAGATAAAAAAACTGTCCTACTGCCCCAAAGGCTGTATATATTTATATTTAAAAACATTAGCTGGAAAATTTTGATTAGCAAGCAAAATCTCCAACATAATTATTAAAAAAATCATAAAAAACAAGGCACATTTAATGCAAGACCAACATTATTGGATTTTGTATTGAAAATTTCACGTTCACAATTATCTTAAGGTTACAATCATTGAAGTGGAAAATGATAACTGCAGTTTCATTTATCTGATCATTGTCATTTTCTGTCATCATTATATTCTGGCATTTTAGCAACAAAAGGCAAGTAGTAAATAAAGTACAGAATGCTTCAAATACTACTTTGCAGTCAGCGGCCTTCTGTATTACGGCAGTGTTGCTGGCATCATTAAATTAGTTTTTTAACCGCCTTTAGGGTTATTAAAGAGTAAATTAAAATAGAAGTAATACAGCTGGTTTTTTTTGGTTGACCCCTCGGACGTTGGTGGGTATAGCGGCATTGCGGCACAATTTATACGAAATACATGGATAACTAAAACACTGACGCTCCAAGGGTTGTTTTCTTTATGCGTAGTGATAGTTTAAACTACTTTCTTGTTTTTAGTAATTTATACGAGAGACGCAATTATCCTGCAGTCAAACTGTGTAAACAGTTTTGTGGGATAATGTTCAATTGCAATTGCATTTTTTTTTATTCATTTAAATACATAAAATAATAAATAAGATAGAGAACCAATCTGCCAGCACATTTTGCAAATTAAATTTTGACTTTATTATCAATATTTTATCCTTGCAATTATTTTGCCTAGCAATTGGAGTTCTTTTAAATCTCTGTCTTATAAACTCGGAATATTAAAGTACAACTATTTATTCAAATAATTTTAAGGGATTTGCTAAAAATAATTAAATTTTTGTATGTGTGTAAACAACATACATTCAGGTACCAACTTTCATCAATTAGGTAGTTAACCCTAATAGGTATTAGGAACATCATTAAAACAAAAGCTATGTAAAGTTGGAGGCAATTCTGTAGCTCTGCCTACCCCAACCTGGGATAACAGGTGTGAAGGTATATATGTATTTATTAAAATGAAAAGAAGAAATACCTACAGATATATTATCTAATAAATTAAAATGAGTCCAAGATTGCTTTAAAATAAAAAAATAAAAGAAAATACTTACGTCTCAGACCTTTGGTTACAGAAACACTGAAGTTGTTTAACACTGACATCTTAAAAGTTCAAGTTTTTGAAGTTACACTACAATACTCCTTAAATCAAAGTTTATTCTTATTCTACTGAAAAAACAAAAAAACACTGATTGCGAATAAAAACTAAAGATTTAATATCAGTATCACTTCACCAATGTCACACGCGAATTGCAATTATTATGATAAAAAATATGGATAAACCCGTTTCAAGTCACACTTGTTTGTTGCGAAAAATTCGGTTATCAAATAATTGTGACGCCGTATGTAGAAGTTTAATAATTATTATCGTTTATAAAGGCGTGGCGCTGTGATTAGCGTGTTCTAGGTTAAACGATAAGTTGTTTTCTAAAGATAAAAGAAAGCAAGCATTGTAAAATATTGCACCGATACGTTATAAGTAGGCGTAGATAGATATCAACTACCATAGTGCCAACCAAATTTTGCCAATTGTCAGCCGTCAGCCGGGAAAATGAGTGACAGTGACAGTAAAGAAGCGTATTTCTTTGTACAAATGTAGATTACCGTATACTTACAATCCATAATAATATGCATTTATGGCGGTTATCCTTGCCATGGATTAACACTCAAATGGTAGTCATTCGATAAATAATAGCAGTATTTTAGATTTTGTGCTTTTATTTATTCACCAAAGTATCTAATCAAAGATGGTTATTATAACATTTATCTAAAAACGCTTCATAAACGTCAGCTGCGTTTCGTTCCGAATGCTGAGTAGTGCTGTACTGCTGAGCAAAACCTAAGTAAACTTACAAGACAAAAGAGTTTATATAGAAAATTGGATTTCAAATTTTATATCTGTGCCGTACATTGACATACTCGGCAACTAAGAATAAGATGGTGGTGGCGATTCAGACGGACCCTGCACAAGTTCCTACTACCACCACTAAACCTAGTAACAAAAGCTTGCAAAAATAATCCAATTTGACAAAAAATGCTGCTTAATGGAGTGGTGACCACTTCAAAATATTCTAATGTCATCTTCACTTCATCTTACAAAATGTCAAACGGTTTTTAGTGAAAAAATCACTACATACTAAGAAATAAAACACAAATCAACTGGGTACTTGTATATTAGTTAAATATAAAATAGCTAATCAACGATACAAGCATAAATAACAAATTCAACAACACTATTCACTTGACTTTATTTACAAACAAAAGTGAAGATTAATTCCTTGGTGAATATTCATTGACTAAGCTATGGACGCCATTTTGTTTAACCTTTTGACCACTGGGTCGTCAATACACGTCGAAATAATTGCACTGGTGAAAAAACTGTAATTATCACCAAATCAGCTGCAATTTTAGCTGTTGATGTATTAAATTCGAAACTTCCAAATCAAAAAACGAACAGTAAAGCTGAAAACTACTCAATGGCGGGTTTTTTTTTTACTTTTTCGACGACACATCCGTTCCCACGCGGTCAAAAGGTTAAAATTATATTACTAAGATTGCCCTTGTTTCTTTAGATAGAAGCTTTAAGTCCAAGTCATTACTTGGACTTAAAGCATTTACACTTTAAATTGAAAATGTGCATTCATTTCATTTAACAAAGACAAAATTAAGTCGAAATTTCCAAGTATAGCCAATGCACTTCACATTTTAAGGACTACTTTGATCAATTATTTGTCATTGAAATATAACCCTATATTTAAGGCATTAAAGTATGTAATAACGGTGTAAACAGTTATTGAGCAATTAGTTTCCATTTAGAGTTATAAATTATAAGTCAAACTAAAGGTTTATTAAAGATATTTTTAATTTGCTATACTTACCGCCTGTTTCACAATCGACAAGTAAAGGATATTTGATGGATAAGTTTGGCCCTTTCTTTGTCGTACACTTGAAAATAGACAAGGAGAGAGACAACTTTATGTGACATAAATTTACTTGTCGATTGTGAAACAGGCCCTTAATAAAATTTGTGTTATGTATTTACGAAATAATTAAAAAAAACATATGCCTGGATTTGCATGTTGGAAGTCAAATTCTAATCAACATATATTTTTTAATGGAAACAAAATCATTACAAACAATTTTAAACAATCGAAAAATCTTTTGGCAGCATGGGATTTATTTTAGGGTCAAATGCTATCATCTATTAAAAATTAAGAGCTATACTCCGAAAAACAAAACCACATACCTAACCGGGTGAATTGCAAAAATATTGTACATATAGTTATGGGCTCAGTTAGAAAATCCTTAACTTTTTTATTTGTGTAACGAAGATGAGTCATATAATCATATGGATAACTTTCGTTACACAAAGGAAAAACAATAGAAGATAGTTAACGTTGTCACAATTAAGTCCTTAACTATGCACAATATTTTTGCAATTCACCCAAACATTCGTGTAAAAAGAGATAGTTTGAGTTTCGCGTTTCGGAGTCACCTCTCAGGGAATGTCTAGGGAATAAGATATATTAATTAAAACAATACAAACATGTTAAATAAGAGTGGAGATAATGTTAATAGGTAAAATTCTACTCTGAGAACAACACACGCGCGAAGAAAAAAACCAAACGAAAACCTAAAGTTCCCGGATTTTGCTGACGTAAAAAGGTTAAAAGCGTCAACAGTGAAAGGTTAAACTTTCTGTTCCTGTCTAGTGAGATTATTATCAATTTGAACAAGTTTTTAATTGTTTATTCGTTCGCAGTTGTGTTGGTACTTCTAAGGTGATTCAAAAACATTTTTGCTAACTAAAACTTACTTAGGTGATGACACTGATGACTGATGAAATTAAGATGTCATAAGGATTTAACTTTGATCGACTTTAACCTTTATTAATTAAGTAGGTAAGTATACATATTTATTATTTTTATTTCGTCGATAAAATATTCCATGACTAAGGTCAGCCCCCTATTTCACCATCTTAACTATGACATGTGACAGGTGACAATTCGGTATACACTATTTCACCATCTTATTAATGACATGTGACAGGTGGCAACTCGTTAGACATTGCAAAGTTAACTCGATACATCACTAGGTTTAATATAAGCTGGGTCATGTGCACTGAAATGTCACCTGTCACCTGTCATTGTCAGGATGGTGAAATAGGGGCTGGTGGGTCAAATGCGTCTACGGGGCAGGCAAGTGGGTCAAACCAACAATACCTCCTAAAAACTACATGGTTCGTCAAACTTGCTCCGTTGACGCCTTTGCCCTAACTGTCCTTACAACATCTCAACTATTCCCAATGAACTGATGTCGTCATGGTCAAAGTCGCTAATGCATTTCATTGTAAATGCAGTTTTTGAACCACCAATTACAAATTGACTAGAAACAGCGCTTGAGTATAATATAAACTTTGAAAACAATAAATTTGGGCCAAACTCTTGAAGAATATCAATGAATCACTTGCGGCGTGCGTACTTTGGTTGAAGTGGTAAGTCGTCGTAACAGTGATTGAGAATAACATTGACGCACACATGTATTGCTTGTGCGTTGTTGTGGATACTTACACACACTAAAACACACGCAAAGCGTAAGCGATTTAGAAACTGGAGAGTTTGGTATCGAACTATATTTTAATAATTGACTGGAAGAAATGCAACACCGAAACACTTGAATCGATTCCAAGTATCTCTAATGAATGGCTTAGATGAAATTGCGGAAAAGAGTAAGTTGGACTAACAAAGAACTTACTAACAAAGTGATGTGTTTGAAATTATATAGGAAATGTCCTAATCCACTTTGCGTTACTAAAGAAATTAAAATGAAAAAGTGAAACGTATTTTAATTTAATTTACTAGTCTTTTGTATTTTAAATGTTTTTAGGAAAATTCAGATATTTACCGATTCAAATTTCAAAAGTTAAATTAACTGTAATATAAGTAAATTTTCACTGCATTAAAATTATTAAGAGTATTTGTTAACGCATCCAAAATATTGGCATTCCGGACACAATTCCAAACACTGTAAGTAGCGGGCCCAAAGTAAATTAAATTAAAAATTAAAATAAATTATTTCAACCAGCTTACACTAAAAACGATGAAAATTCGAATAACTTAGGTATTAATGACGAAATTAAATAGAAATAAATATGTCTTTACATGATAATGTTAAATAAGTTACACTAAGTGAGATAAACTAAGCACGTATTTGTTTGTTGGCAACTTTGGGAAGATATTATTTTAACTGGTAATAAACCAGAGCTATAGCCAAGAGACTAAATAAAAATGGGCTGGTCAGTTTTTAAACTACAGTGCTACGGAAAAACATTTTTAAATAGTTACGACTTCCTAAATATAAAGAAATCTTATTGCGAATAGTTTATCTCTACAAGCTAATCAAATTCCGACTAACAAGGCACGAATGTGTTGAACCGTCGCTTGGTATTTGAACTTTTTTTTTTGTAATTATCAAAAACATTCCAATTTTAAACAAAACAAAAACCAAAACCTTTTATTTCTAAAAAACAGGCCTTTTATGACTATTATTTTTTGCCTGGTAACATTCGCAAGATCGTACGTTATTTTAACCTTACGTTGAAATTCGATACCGAATACACAATAAAATAAAACAAACGATCTCGCCAATGTTGCCAAAATAATTTAAAACTTAAATAGGTATAGAATATATTCTCACTGGTTGGAAGCATTATATATCCTTTCTCTGTGATATATTTGACAGCTGTCAAAGTAGATTTTAGGCGCGAAATATTGCTTTTCGTTCTACACTCTAGCTTCTAATCAACTATTTTTTATTAAATCTTAGTCCAATTTAATAGCTTCTTAGCTGTCAAAATGACATTTTACTAACAAAAGCAAGGTTGCAAAGCAAAAATAGACCTTATTTCACTGTACCTTTTTAGGTTATACGTCGCAATTGCTTTTAATATTTTAAATTTAAAAGCAAAAGGTTCGATAGAACGGCGGTTGTTTATTTTTGTTTAGTTTTCGAGAGTCGCTCCTAGGCCTGCGGGCCGGGCGCATCGCTTGTATATATTATATAAATAAGTTACGAGTTAAATAAAAGAATTATCATGAAGAATGTGTTTAAAATCGGTACCACCACCATTCTTTACATGGTGGAGGTGCGGGGTAAAGAATATACGGGGGATATTTATACTTAAAGATGACTAATGTGACACATCAGATTTCTCAATTTGCCTCTTTCTACTTTGTGGGGTCTGTACCCGCCGGGAAGACGTGTCTGGATCTCATTCTGGGGATGGCTTCCCAAGTATACGCAATAGGGGTGATAAAGCTCGATGATCTAGTTTGGCCTCCGGAGTTCTTTGCAGACGCGGAACACCCAACCAAGCTGTTTCCCTTTGCAGACACAGCTCCTTCCGTCTCAACTGTGAATCTCTCAGAAGAAGAGCTGCTCTTGGTGGACCAGATTGACACTGTCTCTACTAAGGCTTTAACTGATGTTCTAAATCAGGATGCCGCAGCAGTTCAAGGGCTAAAAACCGCTATCGCGGCGGGGACCCGGATGAATGAGGAGGCCATACTAAAACAGGCGGCCCTATCGTCAGTTAGTTTTATCAACCCCTTTGACCAGAATCAGGCTAAAGAGTTTTATAAAGCTATCTTGTTGGGATTGAAGAGAGCTGGTAACACCGCCACAGCAGAGTTCATGCAGATTGTGAGAGTCTTCAATTACATAGCTCTCACCATGCTCAGAGCAGTGGTAAAGAACAAGGGTCAGTTGATCTCTGCCTTTTCCAAAGCACAGTATGCGAAGAACATAGCAACAATGATTCCGGGGGATATTTCCAAGAAATACGTTCCTCCATCCGCCAAATGTATAGATCAGGTGACCCTATATATCACAAAAACGGATCCCCAAGTCTGCTCATTCATCGCCAAAGTGGCTTACAGGTGGTCAGTTTGTACCCAAGAAGAGCGGGCCCTCGAAGCGATCTTATCTGCTACCATACTGACTCACACAGCTTGGAATGGGATGGGGATCATTGAAATGGTATTAGAAGTATCCATTGAATACAATATCAGCTGGACAAAAATACTTGAGGCATCCATCATAATCGAGACCGAGGAATCCTGGACCACGATAATGAACTTCTTCCTGAAATATCGGAAGAAAAGCAACCCAGACAAAACCGTCAGCTGGGCCAGGCTCGTTGATGACGCCTATTTTATGGAAGTTGCAATCGGAAAACACAAGAACTTGGCGGCTCTCCTGATTGAAAGCTTGAAAGATATCATGAAAAAAAAAAAAAAAAAAAATGGTATGTAAACAAAGTAAATATTGTTTGTATAAATGTCTAATAATCATCAATTTTGGAATTAGTCGTAGAAAGTGAGTTATGGATCATGGAATGAGGCATGAGATGGACGGTATTTTATGGATGGTATCGTTAGGAACGACCTGACCGGGGTTTTTTATATTTACCTACGTGTAATTTATATGTTGATCGGGAATGTAAACCCTAAACATTATACATAGTAATTCAGGGGAAGGATGTATTGTCCTTCATCATTCACGACGGCAAATAGATTATACAGGGCTAGTTAATTTGTATAGTTTGGGTGGACCCATATGAGTTCATAATAAACTCGAGTTATAACAATGGTATGATGCCTTGTTCACCTATAGCTGTATGAATTATTGGGATAATATTTTAAATTTAAAAGCAAAAGGTTCGATAGAACGGCGGTTGTTTATTTTTGTTTAGTTTTCGAGAGTCGCTCCTAGGCCTGCGGGCCGGGCGCATCGCTTGTATATATTATATAAATAAGTTACGAGTTAAATAAAAGAATTATCATGAAGAATGTGTTTAAAATCGGTACCACCACCATTCTTTACATGGTGGAGGTGCGGGGTAAAGAATATACGGGGGATATTTATACTTAAAGATGACTAATGTGACACATCAGATTTCTCAATTTGCCTCTTTCTACTTTGTGGGGTCTGTACCCGCCGGGAAGACGTGTCTGGATCTCATTCTGGGGATGGCTTCCCAAGTATACGCAATAGGGGTGATAAAGCTCGATGATCTAGTTTGGCCTCCGGAGTTCTTTGCAGACGCGGAACACCCAACCAAGCTGTTTCCCTTTGCAGACACAGCTCCTTCCGTCTCAACTGTGAATCTCTCAGAAGAAGAGCTGCTCTTGGTGGACCAGATTGACACTGTCTCTACTAAGGCTTTAACTGATGTTCTAAATCAGGATGCCGCAGCAGTTCAAGGGCTAAAAACCGCTATCGCGGCGGGGACCCAGATGAATGAGGAGGCCATACTAAAACAGGCGGCCCTATCGTCAGTTAGTTTTATCAACCCCTTTGACCAGAATCAGGCTAAAGAGTTTTATAAAGCTATCTTGTTGGGATTGAAGAGAGCTGGTAACACCGCCACAGCAGAGTTCATGCAGATTGTGAGAGTCTTCAATTACATAGCTCTCACCATGCTCAGAGCAGTGGTAAAGAACAAGGGTCAGTTGATCTCTGCCTTTTCCAAAGCACAGTATGCGAAGAACATAGCAACAATGATTCCGGGGGATATTTCCAAGAAATACGTTCCTCCATCCGCCAAATGTATAGATCAGGTGACCCTATATATCACAAAAACGGATCCCCAAGTCTGCTCATTCATCGCCAAAGTGGCTTACAGGTGGTCAGTTTGTACCCAAGAAGAGCGGGCCCTCGAAGCGATCTTATCTGCTACCATACTGACTCACACAGCTTGGAATGGGATGGGGATCATTGAAATGGTATTAGAAGTATCCATTGAATACAATATCAGCTGGACAAAAATACTTGAGGCATCCATCATAATCGAGACCGAGGAATCCTGGACCACGATAATGAACTTCTTCCTGAAATATCGGAAGAAAAGCAACCCAGACAAAACCGTCAGCTGGGCCAGGCTCGTTGATGACGCCTATTTTATGGAAGTTGCAATCGGAAAACACAAGAACTTGGCGGCTCTCCTGATTGAAAGCTTGAAAGATATCATGAAAAACAAAAAAAAAAAAAAAAAAAAATGGTATGTAAACAAAGTAAATATTGTTTGTATAAATGTCTAATAATCATCAATTTTGGAATTAGTCGTAGAAAGTGAGTTATGGATCATGGAATGAGGCATGAGATGGACGGTATTTTATGGATGGTATCGTTAGGAACGACCTGACCGGGGTTTTTTATATTTACCTACGTGTAATTTATATGTTGATCGGGAATGTAAACCCTAAACATTATACATAGTAATTCAGGGGAAGGATGTATTGTCCTTCATCATTCACGACGGCAAATAGATTATACAGGGCTAGTTAATTTGTATAGTTTGGGTGGACCCATATGAGTTCATAATAAACTCGAGTTATAACAATGGTATGATGCCTTGTTCACCTATAGCTGTATGAATTATTGGGATAATAGTTTATATGTAAGGTCGTGGGGCGTTAAGATAGAAAGGTATAGGCAGGTAAAAAGGTTACGCAGACATGATGGAAGAATTGATGATTAACATGGTTAAATATAATGGCGATTGGAATAAACAATTTATCAAATAACTCTAATGCTTATTTATAATATTAAATGGTGTGTGAAAGTGTTTTGTATACAAATGAAGATGAATTTAGTCTTGATAAGGGTTGCAGATGTTTGATGATTTGTGTATTCAATAATGTTTCTTTTTCATGTACTCAAACCGATGACTTGCAAGCTGCACAATTTTGGATTGTGCTTGGCAGTTTGCTGATGCTGCACTCACCTGATGCGACATCAGGAAGAGATGCAGTCCATCATCATTCTGCGAAGACGCTGTGTCCATATCTCAGGCCGAGATGTGTGACACAGGCGCTTCTATTTTATATAATGTTTTGTTGTTTTATTGAGATAGGGTTCTAATAAAATAAAACTTAACTTTGTTTTTAGATAACTTGAATCCGAGAGTGATCCGATAGAGGTCGAAGCACTGACGGATGAAAGGGACAGAGGTCCGCTATTGTCTTAAAATAAGCTTCATCCTTGTTTCCAGAATTACCTTTGTGAGTCAATCCGGCATCTTCAATGCGCGGATTGACATTATTTGTTTTGTAGGATCAGGCAGGCAGGTTAATTTTCATTATTATTCGCCGCCCCTCTTTTCCGAGGTTTTGTAGGGCGGAAGTCCACTGTGTTAATGTCGCTTTATTAATCTGTATTCACAACGACACATTAATTGCACAGCAGGCTATCCGGCATGACTGGACGAGTAGCTAATGTTTACTCCTCGTGTAGGTAGATGTTAGGGCAAGTAGGCTTCATCCTTGTTCCCAGAGGGACGAGGGATGTAGTGAAATAAGGTTGCAAAGCAAAAATAGACCTTATTTCACTGTACCTTTTTAGGTTATACGTCGCATTTGCTTTTAATATTTTAAATTTAAAAGCAAAAGGTTCGATAGAACGGCGGTTGTTTATTTTTGTTTAGTTTTCGAGAGTCGCTCCTAGGCCTGCGGGCCGGGCGCATCGCTTGTATATATTATATAAATAAGTTACGAGTTAAATAAAAGAATTATCATGAAGAATGTGTTTAAAATCGGTACCACCACCATTCTTTACAGTACCTCATTTATTTCAATCGACATTGACGTACAATGACAGCGTTATAAGTTATTGCTATGAACCACAAAAAATGAGACAGCAAATACTTGTCTCACTAATTGACCTGAATCCTCGATGATAGTTTAAGATGTGTAAGTGAGAAAGATATAACACATAATTACAGGCATATTTTGACACTGTCAAAAATACTGCAATTTAGAGCTATTATTTGAACCTTTTAACCTATTTGACATTAAATTGCCACTGAATATCTAATTTATTGTATCTTTAATGTCTTAAGGCTACAAACGGCACTTAGATTTCTACGAGATTTGAGGCGAACAGTGAAGTGATTATAGTCAAAGGCAAAAATAGTTATCAATACGCGCTTTATCTCTTAATAGAGTGGATATATTTTTGAGGATTTAGCCACTAACATATTTCTGTCCTTGACTGTACAAGAAGACTAGTGTCATGTGCGTGTGATGTCACATCTAATAAGATCCGTCAATGTGTCCTTTAACATTGACACGATGTGCCTATAGTCAGAACCACTACAATAAGTGTCCTCTTTTAACAAAAATCAGGCTATTCTAATGTGCAGTCTCATCGAAATATTGTCGCTTCAACTCTCGTGCCATATAGCCAAAAAGGTTAAAAGACTTAACTCAACATTTGAAAAGGTTAAAAGGTACTCACTAACCTGTCACTTATACAACTCAACAGCCATTTGACATTAGACAGCTCTATTCGGCCTTTTAGTGATTTTTAGTTTCTCCGAAACACTCCTCCTTATTCAAGGGTTCTAATAAGGATATAAGGAACATTTTGAGAGGGTATTCGTTCAGTCTTCTTTTTTTTCCACTGTGGCGACACCCCTACAGCATGTTGCTTACGCTAGCAGTTTTAGCTAACGACGCGGGCGCCGATTAAGTATTGAGCAGTCTCGGTCTCGCCTCCATACAAGCAGTACGCATCACGTACCGGTGCCCGCCTGGTTAGCCTCTCTATAGCAATTCAGTGTTTGTGTTAGATTAAGTACATTAATAAAATTAACTACCAAATTTGGACTATTCATTTAATCAAGACCATCACCACCAAGAGGTAGTTAAATTGGTGACCCCGACGTGATTGAAATATTTTTTTTTTGAAATAAGCTAACCAGGCGAGGCTTTTGACATCATGCCGGACTCAAAACCGGAGACTCTCGACCCCGCTGCAAGCGAAGTCCTATCCGTGAGCCTTTCAAGCCGGATAGCTCCTTTTTGGAAAGAACTGCCCAAATTATGGTTTGCGCAGTTTGAAGCTATAACCACGCCCCAAAAGATAGGTGGGGACACAAAGTTTGACCTAGTGTTAGGAAAGCTAGGTAAGGAAGAATTAAGCCACATTAGCGATCTAATAGATTGCAGCAAAAGAAGCTATGACTCTCTGAAAGCAAGATTGATCAGCGAATTCCAGGAGACCGCGGACCAGCAATTCCACAAGCTCATGAACGAGTTGCACCTGGGCGAGCAAAGGCCATCTCAGCTGTACAGGCGGATGGCTGACGCGGCTCGCAACGCTAGCGTGGAAATGAGCACAGTGAAGAAGCTGTGGCTGCAGCGACTGCCGGTAGCTATACGAACAACCCTAATCACACACGAGGAGGAGGACACGGAAAAACTTGTCGTCCTAGCGGATAAAATTGCAGAAACTCTGAAAAGCGGAACAGTCGCAGAACTCAGAGGGGAACCAGAAGAGCGCAACGGCAGCGAGTCAGATCTAGTAGAGGAAATTAAAAAAATGTCAGCACAATTTCAACAACTACAGGGAGAGGTGAGTGAGCTGAAGAGTCATGCTGGAGCGAGAAACAATGGCAGAAGCGGTTGGTCCAGAGGAAGAGGGGGTTTTGTCACCAACACCCCTAGATTAACCAGGCTGTGCGTGTACCACCAAAGGTTCGGGAGTACAGCCAGGAACTGTCAGCCACCATGCACGTGGCAGCAGCGAGGGCGCCCAGAATACAGGCCCAAGCAGACAGGTTGGTCCCCGCGAACAAAAAACTAGATTCGGCGCATCCCAGAGCGGTCGGGGGATCCACACCGTTAACAGACAATCACCGCCTCAGTGTAACAGACAGGAAAAGCGGCATGACATTCCTCGTGGACACAGGAGCTAACGTTTCGGTCATACCAGTGAGTAGAGTCAGTGGCGCAATTAATCGCGAGTGTAGTTATAAGTTGTTCGCGGCTAACAATACTGAAATAAAAACATTCGGCACCGCGACGTTTGAATTGGATTTGGGTTTCCGAAAGCCTATCATGTGGACCTTCGTGGTGTGCGATATTTCTAAACCGATCATCGGAGCCGATTTTTTAAGGACAAATAAGGTAACCATAGATTTACATAATAGGCAGTTAGTTGATAATTCAGGAAATGCGGGGTTGTACGGATCCATGGTGCAGGCAGGCCAGTCAATACAAACCATCCAGGCGTCAAATCCTTACCGTGACATACTAGAGCAGTACGTTGAAATTACTAAGCCGGTTTCTTTCAAAGAACCAGCAAAACACAGCGTTAAGCATCACATAGAGACGACGGGCCCCCCTGTTTTCGCGCGGGCCAGGCCGTTACCGCCCGATAGGTATGCAAAAGTTAAGGAAGAATTTCGCGTTATGCAGGAAATGGGTATCTGCAGGCCTAGCAACAGTCCTTGGGCCAGTCCTCTGCATGTCGTTCCGAAAAAGGATGGACAGATTCGCCCGTGCGGCGATTACAGGCGACTCAACGCGGCAACAAAACCGGACCGCTACCCGGTGCCCAGGCTCCAAGATTTCACGTATACGAGCAATGTCAGGTAAGCGTATTTTTTCCACAATAGACATAAACCGTGCATACCATTTTATAGAGGTAGCCCAAGAGGACATTGAGAAGACGGCAATAATATCATTCCTGCAAGAAGAGGGAGGTATCGCCGTGCCAAACAAAACCTACAGATTTGGACACAGTTATGAACGAGTTGCGGGATATGAAAAAGCAGCTTGCCTGTCTCCCGGGGTTAGTACGTGACATTGGCCTTCTGAAGACTGAATTATCCGATGTCAAGAACTCTTGTAATTTTGTTAGTTCCAAGCTGGATGAATTTTCGTCATCCTTGTCTGATGTGGTGCGGAGAGTTTCGGAGCTTGAGGCCTCTCAGGATAAAGTCGCGCTTCTGACTAATGAAGTCTCCCTACTAAAAAGTGATATTGCTCGCAACGATCAGCTTCAGCGCGTGAATAATGTGGAGATTAAGGGGGTTCCTCCCAAAAAGAATGAGAACCTTTTTACAATCCTGGACAATGTATGCGGTGCAGTTGGGTACAGAGTGGACAGAAGTGGTATCAACTATATATCAAGGGTCCCCGTTCATAATTCGAATGAGAAGCTGATCATAGTTAGCTTTAATAACCGTTACATAAAAGAAGACTTCGTGGCCTCAGCGCGATTGAAAAAGAAGGTCACTGCTGAAGATATTGGTTTTCAGGGCAATACGCAAAGTGTATATTTAAATGATCACCTAACACCGGAAAATAAAAAACTGTTAACAAGTACGAAAAATTCGCTCAAGGCTAAAGGCTATCAGTATATTTGGGTTAAATTCTGTAAAATTCATGTCCGCAAGGATGATAATGCCAAAGTTTATATTATAAACAGTGAGCGTGATTTAAACAAATTACTGTAGTTTGTCGCTTGTTAAAATCTTTTTGCAAAATTTTATTGTTATTTGTGTTCTCATATGCAGAGTACAAAAGTTTGAGTAACGTTGTACGGCCCATTAAGTCGGGTCGCTTCTTTTATCTATCGCTTAAGCTTATTGCTACCCACATGGGTTATTATTATGCACTGTCGAACCGCTCTTTAAAATATAATTCTCTCATTTTGTCGCACTCGCTTCTAGTTACGCTAATTATCTTGCTCCTTTGCACTTACGGTAAAGTTTCTATGTCCTACCTTGGATGGTGTTTACGCGCTGAGTTATTATTTCTGTTATATGTATTTGTTTCGTCAGACATGTTGACTGACTTTTTATTCGAAATATGTTATAACTATTCCATTTTATTCTTTTTTACTTATATTCGATAACTCAGGTACGGGAATAAATTATCCTACTATATATTATCAAAATGTGCGGGGGCTGCGTTCTAAAACGTTAACGTTTTACCGTAATCTTACTCGAGCCGCTTATGATATAATTATTTTGACCGAGACGTGGTTGCTGGATGGAATTCTGGATTCAGAGTTATTTGATGACCGTTACGTTGTTTGGCGGCGGGACCGTGACCTCGCTTTGACGGGCCAAACCCGCGGTGGTGGCGTCGCTATTGCTACGCGCAGGGAGTTGACGGTAACGCCGCAGCCAAATTACCGGTCTTCGGCTGAGGACTTATGGCTCACTATTTCACTCAATGATGGTAATAAGAATGTAATTAAGGTTCATTTGTGTGTCTTATACTTGTGCAAGCAATCTCTGGGTAACTCTTTTTCGCAGCAGTTGTCTAATTTCCTGAGCTGTCTGGGTCACATAGTTTTAAATAATCCTAATGATAAGTTGTTATTAGTTGGTGACTTCAACATGAGTAGTATATTATGGACGCCTCGGGGTCCGGCATTGGATCCGTGTAATTACGTAGGTAATGATGAGTGTACTTTAGTGGATGATTTAACAACACATAGCCTTTGCCAGTATAATGGTATCTTAAATAATTTCGGCAGACTATTGGATCTTGTTTTGTCAAACGATGTTGTTACTGTAAGTGAATGCCTGAGCCCGCTTGTACCGATTGACCCGTATCATAAAGCATTAGTTATTGAAATTAAATTTACAGTTATTAACTTGTTGCAGCCGGAGTCTCGCACGAAATATTTCTATAACAAGGGTGACTATACGTCTATTAATAGTGAACTAACTTCAATTAACTGGCAGCAGGAGTTTTGTATGCGGTCATTAGTCAACTCCCTTGATTTCTTTTACGAGACTTATAAAAAATTGAGGCAACAATTTATCCCCAGTATGAAGCTAAAAGTAGATTCGTATCCTAAGTGGTTCTCACATGCATTGAAACGTGCTATTAAAGAGAAATATAAATTATTGCAAAAATATAAAAAATATAAGAATAAATATGATTTGGTTTCCTTCACAGTACTGCGTGATCGAGTGCGAAGGCTGGAGCAGCAGTGTTTTGATAAGTATATAACTCGTGTTGAAAGAAATATTTGTACAAACCCCAAGCAATTCTGGTCATTCATCAAGTCGCGTTCTAGCTCCCATGGCATACCTAGTAGCCTAAATTATAATGGTGATTTAGTTAACACTGGATCGGACATATGCGATGCTTTTTCAGAGTACTTTTTATCGTCTTTCGCATCTTCAAACACTAGTAACACTTTTCCTAACTCTATGAATAATTCTAGTTCTTCAGCTTTCTTGGCAAACATTGAAGTAAGCCCGGATTTAGTTAAAAACCTGTTACTTAAGCTGGATCCGTCTAAGTCAGCTGGTCCGGATGATCTACCTGCTCGGTTCCTTATAAATTGTGCGGAAAGTTTGGCATTTCCCATTTTTCTATTATTTAAACGCTCATTCACCGAGTGTATTGTCCCGCCAATGTGGAAATCGGCTTTTATAACACCAGTCCATAAAAAAGGGCCAAAAACTGAAGTGCAAAACTACAGACCTATTTCTAAATTATGTATACTATCTAAAGTGTTGGAAAAAATTGTCTATACCCAAGTATACTGCGCTATAAAAAATTATATTAGCCCTATCCAACACGGTTTCTTGCAGCGCCGATCCACGGTCTCCAATCTTGTGCTTCTTAACGAGTATGTCACTGGTGCAATGGATGATAACACTCAGGTAGATGTAATCTACACTGATTATAGTAAGGCTTTCGACCGGATTGACCATGTTATTTTATTATCCAAGTTGTATGATATCGGAATCAGTGGCGATCTATTAAGATGGTTTTCTTCCTACATTGACAATAGGTCCCAGGCAGTGGTAATCAATAACTACATCTCTGGATGGGTGACTGTACCGAGTGGCGTCCCCCAGGGCTCTTTGCTTGGACCATTGCTTTTTAATATTTTTATAAATGACATTAGTAAATGCTTCATTTATTCTAAACTTCTTTGCTTTGCTGATGACATGAAGATCTATGGGAAGGTAGAGTCAAGCTATCATTCGTCGTTGATTCAGTCAGATCTTGTGCGACTTGATGAGTATTGTCTGAATAATAAGTTGGATTTAAATCCATCGAAATGTTTCACTCTGACATTCTCGCGGAAACGTAACCTAATTCCTACTACTTACACACTTAAAGGTCAGCCTCTGAATAAGGTTCAATCTATGCGTGACCTTGGGGTAGTTCATGATTCCAAACTTCTATTTAACACCCATATTGATGGTATCATAGGTAGCGCATTGAAAACGCTAGGTTTTATAATGCGTAGTTCTATTTATTTTACTCAGGCTAAAACACTGAAGATTCTTTTTTGCGCACTAGTTCGCAGTAAACTCGAATATGCGTCTCAAGTTTGGAATCCTTGCTACAATACTTACATAGACAGGATTGAGCGTGTTCAGATAAGATTTGTTAAATACTTGTGTTACAAACTAAAGTGTCCTTACAATTCAACTAATTACTTGAGTATTTGTAAGAAACACCATCTGGTCCCGTTAAGTAAGCGTCGTGACATAGCTGATACTCTTTTCCTTCTTAAAATCACAACTGGCGCCATTGACTGTCCTGATTTGCTCCGGGAACTATCGTTCGTTACTCCCTCTCGGTCCAAAAGACACTTCCCCCCCATTTCTCTTAAGCGTACATCGTCCAGATACAGACAGAATAGTTTTCTTAACCGTGCTAGTCGAAGAATGAATAATTTGACGAGAGAGCTTGATATTGATATATTTAACTGTGTAATTCCTTCTGTGAGGCGTAAATTAACTAGATTGTGTTTTGAATGAGCGGCATACCAGTTGCAATCTGATATATAAGCCAGCTTAGTGAGTCGAGCATTCTATGAACGTTCGCAGTTCTTTTAAATTCTTTTAGCATTGTGCATTGTTTTGTTTAATGTTTGTGTGGCAGTGGCACTGCTGTGCGTGGCACTAAGGTGTATATTTCTTAATTTATATCTATTTGTGAGTTCCTGTAATTGGCTCTGTACCTCTATTTAAGCTACTATCGGAATTGTAAAAGCTGTTGGTTCTCCTTAAATAAATAAATAAATAAATAAATAAATAACACCGTTTGGTTTATTCGAATTTCCCCGCATGACTTTTGGTCTGAGGAACGCCGCTCAAACTTTTCAACGGTTCATGAATTCAATTTTGCAACACGTGGAAAGTATGGTTGACCAGCACGGGGCAAAATCAACACTGTTCTGCTACATAGACGATCTCATTATTGCATCAGAAACAGAAAACGCGCATAAAGTACATTTGGCAGGGTTATTTGAAATTTTTGAAAAATTTGGAATTACAATCAACCTTAGCAAATGCACTTTCGGTCAACCTACAGTCACATTTCTAGGCTACACCGTGTCGTCGGCGGGGTTGAAACCCCTCAACGACAAGGTCAAAGCAATAGTAGATTTCCCGAAACCAGAAACCGTTGAACAGCTTCGGCGATTTTTAGGAATGATTAACTTTTACAGAGCGCACATAAACAACGCGGCAGGCCAACAAAGGCATTTAAATAAATTTTTACATAATTCGAAGAAAAACGATCAGACCAAAATTCAGTGGGACGCAGAAGCGGATGCCGCATTTTTGGCAAGTAAGGAGAGCTTAAAAAGCGCCGTTACTCTGTCACATCCATTGCCGGGGGTATCGCTAGCGCTCATGACCGACGCTTCAAATACCACAGCTGGGGCTGTACTTCAACAAAAAACCAACAACGTGTGGAAACCTTTGGGATATTTCTCAAAAACATTCTCCGACACTCAAAAGAAGTACAGTGCATTCGATAGAGAGCTTTTGGCCATCTATATGGCGATAGCTCATTTCAAATATTTAATAGAAGGTAGGAAATTAGTGGTTTATACAGATCACAAACCATTGACGTTCGCTTTGTCGAAAATAGGAACGACAAACGAAACACCAAGGCAAACAAGGCATCTCATGTTCATAAGTGAATTTACATCGGAAATCAGACACATAAAAGGTTCGGAGAACGTAGTTGCTGACGCATTGTCTCGGGTGGAGGCTATAACAGGCCCCACGCTAATAGATTACGCGGAATTAGCCCAAGCACAGGCAGGCGATTCTCATATTACACACCCACGTTCTAGCAAAGTACATTTCGCAACATTGTCGCTACCGGATGCCGATACGACAATTTCTTGCGAAATGTCAACAGGCACTCCGCGACCGTTTATACCTACCGAGTTCAGAGAAATAGTTTTTAAATCCGTTCACAACATTAGCCATCCTGGAATTAGGACCACACGCAGGATGGTTACACAACGATTTTTCTGGCCAAGTATGAATAGGGACATAGGCAACTGGACAAGAGCTTGTGTTCAGTGTCAAAGAAGTAAAATTAGTAGACACGTAGTTTCCGACCTAGGCAATTTCCACACGGTAGGTAGATTCGAGCATGTTCACATAGATTTGGTGGGACCTCTGCCCATCACGCAACATGGTCATAGGTACCTAGTAACTATGATAGACCGGGGCACGCGATGGCCAGAAGCAATCCCGATAAGTGACATGACAGCGGACACAGTAGCAAAGGCAGTTTACGAGAACTGGATATGTAGGTTCGGTGCTCCAGGCTACATCACCACAGATCAGGGCAGACAGTTCGAGAGTGATTTATTCACGAGCTTAATGAAAATCTTAGGGATACGGAGAATAAGAACAACACCTTACCATCCTCAAAGCAACGGGATGATAGAACGTTGGCACAGATCTTTGAAAGTTGCTCTCACAGCCAGGTTAGCAGACAACGCATCCTGGGTAGAGGAGCTGCCGACGGTTTTATTAGGCTTACGGGCAGCAAGCAAAGCAGATAATAACGTAAGCGCAGCCGAGATGACGTATGGTCAGGTCCTCAGGTTGCCCGGAGATTTTTACATTAAGTCACAGTCAAATAGTTCGGATCCGTTTTCATATGTAGAGAAATTAAGAGACACAATTAACAACTTAAAACCAGTATCAGTAAGGAACAGGGACTATAGGAAAATATTTGTGTTTAAAGAACTCGACAGCTGCACCCATGTGTTTATAAGGAACGACGCAGTTAAAAAACCTCTCACTTATAACTATGACGGACCGTATCAGGTATTACATAGAAATAAGAAAACATTTACGGTGCAGTTGCCGAATAGACAGGTGGACATATCTATAGATAGGCTGAAACCAGCCTACATGTTGAATACTCATTCTAAAGACGACGATGATGGTGCTACACACAACAATGTCAGAAATGACATTGTCACGCACACCGCAGCACAGCCATCATCATCGCTTGCTGCACCACTTTGGTTAACACCTGCCCCACGGATCCGAACAACACGTAGCGGTAGAGTTATAAATAGGCCGATTCGAATACTGTTTGGAGACCGTTTGATTAAATATTGCAGAGTAGGTCCTGTACAGTGGCTACCATTAACTTATAAATTATATATATAAATTTATTGTATTTAGTTTTAAGAATACCAGGGTCGCACTGTAAGCACGACAGTAGGAAGTAAAAAAGTGCATAGTATGCATTACAGTACACTAGTTTTAAAACAGTAAGCAATATTATAACAGTTCAATGAATATAAAAATTAATTGTTACAGTACTGACGGACTAAGTCTACTGTGACAGAATATTGAGGTCAATCAATTAGTATAAGACGCAGTGTTTTCATTTCTTTACTCATAAATACCTAAGTCTAAGAACTCCTTACGCAATGTTAAAAATGTAGCAACGAAGCGGGTTAGAAATCCGACGCGTAGCGATAACATTACAAGGAATTAGGATACCGTATACTGTATCCATTATTTCATAACATTGTGATTTTTGTTTTTTTTTTATATTTTTATATTGTTCTTTTCTTAAAAAAAAGGGGGGGAGTATTGTGGCGACTCTGTTTTAGATATTCAAATAGATATGCAACTAAAATTCATTAACATATTCGTGTTTTGAATGTCATACATTAACAACGTTATTGATTCAGGCTTCCTACATTCTAGACATACGTATGTGTCACAAGTTTATGACAATTAATCATATTCATTTTGTACTTCGATATTATATTCATTCAACCAGTCGTCTTGTATATATTTTGAAAGTTATAGATTATGAACATTATTCATTTAAGCTTTCGACATTCTGGACGTATGTGTATGAACTTTATAACATTTGATTTTAGATGTTTTGCTACGTAACCAAACTGTAGTGGTTCGTGGTTCGAAAAACTTAGATAGTCAAAAAACATTCTAGACTCTGGAACATGCTCTTGCTTGCCACAGTATTCGCCCTTTTCGTGGATCGAACCTGGTGTCGCTAGTGTCGGCGGCAGGGTCTCTAACAACTAAGCTAACCGTATCTTTTATTAATAGAGCTAAATATAAATAATATACTTACTAGCTAAGTAAAAAAAACGGGTAATAACTGTCCAAATTTCTCTTTGAAATAATAAAAAATAGTTGATATACCTAACTATTATTACTAGAAAAGTACGTAATAATAATAATACAACATAATAAACTAGTCGTAATCGTAATTATTTAATTAAATTAACGCTAGCTCATTCATAAAACCAACTATAATTTTAAATAAAATATTCTCCTAATGCATACAAATTCCAATTATTTCCCTGCGCTCTTAACTCAAGTGTTTAAGGTTCTCAATTCCGTGTCAAGTTTCTTTTGTCAAGATGTCTTCAACTCTTCACGCTCTGAATTTTGCAGACTTACTTTCAAATTTAGTAAAAAGTTTAGGCTGGCGAGTCTAGTGTTATAGCGTACTTTAGAAAAAACTCATATCTGGTATTTTGTGATGTATGAGTTTGCACTTAATTCTCTTCAGGTTAAGTTTAAAATCGTACGTCAAGAAATATGAGATACGAGGTTTTTACAAAGTGATGACGAATCTAAATCAGTTAAGGCATGCGTTTGATTATGTGATGCGTTGATAAGGATGAAAATCGCGGGTGATTCCCATTAGTTCCATAAACATACCCAAGGAACCCTTATTGGATAGCTTCGATCGCCGTCTGTATGTCAACTTGTTATGGACCTTGTTAGGAACGCGCAGAGGTACAGTCGGCCAAAAATGTGGACTGTAAAACGTTTATTTGCGTACTACAAACCACACATACAATTGACAAAAATATAAAAAATAAAAATAACCAGAGTGACACTAACATTACACACAAATTGCCAAAAGAATGCGTGCGCTGCAGCAGGGCAAAAGGGAAGGGTTGAAGTTGATTTGCACGTCATGAGACAACAAGTTCGATTTTCCCTTGCCATAATATTATGATAGTGACAAGTGTCAACCTTAGTGATGATTAGATCTCACAGAAAGTTTTGTCAAAACTGGTAGACCACTTCCTTGGCCGACCGTATTTCTATTTCTTCCGTTGGTGGTCGACTTTCGGAAAATTCTTTCTTAGTGCTCACTTACATCATGAAAGGAACCCCTGTACTAAATTTCAAGTTTCTAGGTACAGTAGTTTCGGCTGTACGTTGATATAGGTATACACGTCAGTGAGTCAGGTTTGCCTTTCTACACTATAATATTATAACGAGGAAAGATTTGTATTTTTGAGTGTGTGTATGTTTGTAATGAATAAACTCAAAAACTACTGAGCCGATTTCAAAAATTCTTTCAACATTGGGAAGCTACATTCACCCTGAGTGACATAGGCTATGTTTTATTTTTCTGCGTGGACCGAGTCGCGTGCAACAGCTAGTTATATATCACTACATATTATAAAACAAAGTCGCTTCTCGCTGTCTGTCCCTATGTATGCTTAGATCTTTAAAACAACGCAACGGATTTTGATGCGGTTTTTTTTAATAGATAGAGTGATTCAAGAGGAAGGTTTATATGTATAATAGATTCTGGTGTATGTACGGGTGTTACAGAAAACTCACATAAACCGAAGCGAAGCGAGGGCGGGTCGCTAGTATCGATATATTTCCGTCTGTGTATAGTCTTCGTTGTCTAGGTGAAAGGAGCAATTGACAATTGTAAGATTAGAAAGTGTCACTACGAGCTTTGTAGTAAAATGTAGGCTGCAACCTACATCATATGTGCAGCTTTTATAGCATCACTAGCTTCTGCCCGCGATTTCGTCCGCGTGGAACTCGTTTTATATCGTAGCTCCATAAAAAAATTCACCCTCTATTTCACCCCCTTAGGGGATGAATTTCGGGATCCAATTATCTTTGTACCATTTTTCACCCTAAATCAGATCAGCGGTTTAAGCGTGAAGAGGTAACACACAGACAGACACACTTTCGCATTTATATTATTAGTATGGATAGTATTATATAGTATATAGTATGGATTAGTATTAGTATATTAGTATGGATATGTGTAAGTTATGTGCTTAAGTTCCTAACAATTCGATATGGCGCAAACTTTAACCTCTCCAAAGTGGCAGGCCCATTTTTGACCGACTGTACGTTTACGTATATAAATATGTCGGAGAGGTCATGTTACTTGATGGTACTACAAACGCAAGCATCATACATACACCTAGCTATGTATTGCTTCGGCAGAGTCTCGGGCGGCCACGGAGGGAGTCGCAGTTCAAATCTGGATCGAGCCCAAGCAAGGCGCGTGCCGAGGAACTGTCCTACGTTTCGTAGTGTCCATTAAATTCATGATTCAGTAGCTGGTAGTAAATAGTGAATAAATAAAGACAATTCAGTAGCTGGTAGTAAATAGTGATACATAAAGACAATTTAGATAATTATAAAGTAGTTAATAGTATAGTATCTAATTAAAGTGTGTAAGACATTAAAATTGTAACTTGTAAGAATGAGTGTCAATGATCAAACACCTCCTCATCCGTCATCAGAAGTGGGATCTCAACCAGATAAAGAAGATGACCAAGATAACACCCAGTGGCGACTATTGTTTAAAATGCAGAATGAGCAAATGTGTGCTTTAATTCAAACACTGAAGACACCGCATGTGAGTACACAAATCACGCTACCTGAGTTTGATCCTGATGAAAAGGATACAGACGCTAAATCCTGGTGCGCAACGGCTGATTTATGTTTCAACGACAACCCACTTGAAGGAAGCCAACTTATCATAACCGTAAGCAAGGCCTTGAAAGGAGCGGCATCTACTTGGCTCGCCCGCGTCACTTATCCCGGCATAACTTGGGAACAATTCAAGTGTCTATTCCTTGAGAGATTTGTAGCTACCGAAACAGTTGCCGCTACTTTAATAAATTTAAGCACGGATAAGCCAAGTGATGGCGAAACTTATGCTGCATACGCGAATCGTTTGGTGTCATGTTTAATGGACCAATGGAAAAATATTAGCTCGGAACAGATAATCATTTCTATTGTGCTATCACATTTGGCAAGAATGGACACACGACTACAACGCATGGCGTTCACAACAGAAATAACTACGCGCCAAAGTTTGCAGAAGGAGTTACAAGCATTCTCATACAGAAAACATAAGGTTGAAAATGTTCAGGACAAAAACTGGACTGAAAATAAGCGGATGCGTTTTACGCAGCCCAATATAATAGGACACACCCCTATTAAATGTTACCACTGCGGGAAGATTGGGCACAAACAAGCTGAGTGCCGACAGCTGATAACTACTGATGTGCAGAAGAAAAATTTAACATCAACGAAGCTGTTTTCACCACCTGCAAAACGAGAGGGACCCCAGCGTTCAACGACCATAACATGTTACAAATGTGGAGCAGCGGGGCACATCGCGTCACGATGCCCAGCCAGCAGCAGCAGCAGCGGCAGCAGCAGCAGCGGCGCCGCATCCTCCTCGCGCGGTGGCGCAGCAGCTCACGCGGAGCGGCGTGTGGACGTGTGCACGGTGCAGTCCCCTACAGGAAAACTGGACTACCAAGGTGTGTTATATGATTATCATTTTGATTCGGGAGCTGAATGTTCACTAGTAAAAGAAAGTGTAGCCTCAAAATGGTCAGGAAAAAGAATTTTCAATACAGTTTCATTAACTGGTATAGGCCAAGGGACGATATGTAGCACCGAACAAATTTTGTGTAATGTTCGTGTTTGTGAATTTAATTTGGAAATTTTATTTCATGTTTTGCCGGATATTTACATGCGTAGTAATATAATGTTGGGCCGTGAAATTTTAAAGGAGGGTTTCGTTGTACGATTATCGGAGTCCGATGTTGTAATTACAAAGAAATCATTACATGTGAATAGTTTAGCTTCAGAGACAATGAGTTATAATTTTCACGATATTGATACGGACGTGCCATTAGAGTACAAAAATAAACTGCAGTCTGTACTAGATAATTTTTCGGAATATTTTGTCACAGAAATGCCTAAAACACGGGTAAATACAGGCGAACTTAAAATTCGATTAATTGATTCAAACAAAACAGTACAGAGACGACCATACCGACTGACACCGAGCGAACGTGAATCAATGCGAAAAATAGTAAATGAATTATTAAAAGCAAAAATTATTAGGCCTAGTTGTTCTCCTTTTGCTAGCCCGGCTTTATTAGTAAAGAAGCGTGACGAAACAGATAGAATGTGTATCGACTATCGTGAGCTTAATAATAATACGGTGCCAGATCGTTATCCGTTACCTATAATTGCTGATCAAATTTCGCGGTTATATGGCGCTCATTTCTTTACAAAACTAGACTGTGCTAGTGGCTTTCATTTAATCCCGATAAAGGATCCCAAATCAATCGAACGCACTGCTTTTATAACGCCTGACGGACAGTACGAATATTTGTCAATGCCTTTCGGGTTGCGTAATGCTATGTCAGTATTTCAAAGGGCGATTGTCAATGCTCTAGGTGATTTGGCAAATAAATACGTGATTGTTTACGCGGATGATATTTTGATCATATCAGAAAGTATAGAGCAAGGGATAGATCGTCTCCGAATAGTACTTGAAGTATTGACGAAAGCTGGTTTCTCGCTAAAAATGAAAAAGTGTTGTTTCTTAAAAACTAAACTTGAGTTCTTGGGTTATGAAGTCCAAGCAGGCGAAATAAGACCAAACAAACGCAAAATTGAGGCTTTAACTGCTTTGCCGCCACCTGAAACAGTAGCACAACTAAGGCAATTTATAGGGCTTGCAACATACTTTCGCCAATTTATTCCCAAATTCTCTCAAATTATGGGACCACTTTATAATCTTACCTCAGAAAAAGTTCATTTTCAATGGACAATGCGGCATGAACAAATACGCCAGAACGTTATCTCGATGCTTATTAAAGAGCCGGTCCTAATGATATTTGACCCTCAATTTCCCGTAGAATTACACACAGACGCTAGTGCCGACGGTTACGGCAGTATTTTATTCCAAATCAAAGGCGGCAAACGTCACGTAGTTTCTTATTACAGTAAACGAACTTCGGCGGCGGAGTCTAAGTACCATTCTTATGAACTTGAAACACTAGCCGTAGTCAACGCGATCAAACACTTCAGGCACTATTTAAGTGGTCGTAAATTTACAGTCGTAACAGACTGTAATTCATTGAAGTGTGCCCGTAAGAAAATTGACTTAACACCGCGTGTGCACCGTTGGTGGGCATTTCTACAATCATTTGATTTTGATATTGTTTACAATTCTGGCAGAGATATGGCACACGTAGATTTCTTTTCGCGAAATATTCCTAAACAGCAGGCGACTAAATTAAAACAAAGAGTTGAACAAAAACGTATTGATCTGACAGAACTTTCTTCTAATTGGTTAACAGCTGAACAGCAGCGAGACAAAGAGATATCAGACATAATTAAAAAGCTTAAAAACAATGAAATAGACAAAAATATTGCCAGTACATATGAACTACGTTCAGGAGTACTTTATCGAAAGATACAAAGAAATGGACGAACTAAATGCTTGCCTATTGTTCCACGTGCACTAAAATGGTCAGTCATTAATAACATTCATAATTCCATTGTTCACCTCGGTTATGACAAACCTTTAGAAAAGGTTTATGACCACTACTGGTTTGAAGGTATGTCGCGATATGTTAAAAATTTCGTAGATAATTGCGTGACATGTAAAGTCGCAAAGTCTCATTCTGGAAAAATACAAGTTCAGCTTCACCCAATACCTAAGGTATCTTCACCTTGGCATACGATTCATGTAGATGCTACGGGCAAATTAAGCGGTAAAAAGGACTTGAAAGAATACGTGTTTGTTATGATAGACGCGTTTACAAAATATGTGATACTTTGTCACTCTACAAACATTGATACCAAAAATAGTATTAGAGCAATTAAAAGAAGTATCGCCTTATTTGGTGCTCCAAATCGAATAATAGCGGATCAAGGCCGTTGTTTTGCGAGTAAAGAATTCAAAGAGTTTTGTGAAAGCTCAAATATTAACTTGCATCTTATAGCAACGGGCGCCTCACGTGCTAATGGACAGGTAGAACGTATAATGAGTGTCTTAAAATCTATGCTAACCGCTGTAGAAATGTCTGAAGATAAATCATGGCAAGATTCTTTAGGCGAAATTCAATTAGCAATAAACTGCACGGTTAATCGTACAACTAAAGCTAGTCCTTTAGAGTTGATGATAGGAAAAATTGCGCGTCCATTATCTTTAATGACCTGCGACGATAATGTAGAGACTGAAATAGATTTACCCTTAGTAAGAGATAAGGCATTAAGCAATATAGACAAAGCGGCTGTCTACGATAAACAAAGATTTGACAAAAATAAAGCAAGACTTAATAAATTTTCTATAGGTGATTTTGTATTGATAGAAAATGAGGAACGAAATCAAACAAAGTTAGATCCTAAATATAGAGGTCCTTTCAAGATAACAGAGATTTTAGAGGGTGATCGATATACTTTACAGGCTTTAAATTCTAAACGCACTTATAAATACGCACATGATAAGCTTAGAATGATGCCTGGTGAAAGTGGTGATCAAAGAAACATTGACGAGTCTATTATAGAACGGAATTCAGATGAAGAAGGCCAATTAGAGCCTCAGATAAATGAATAGCTTGCATTCTCTGAAATTTGGTGATAGTGTTGTGCCAGTGGTATTCCGTAGCCGTAGCTTAAGAGAAATCGGTATCTACAATCGTAGTCCGTGAGTACGCGGTACGCGGTTGCCCTGGTGGAGGTTCATGTTGCGATTTCATGTGGAAATGCGCAGGCATGATTGTGTGAGAGAGAGAGGAAATGGTTATTTCCTGGAGCCTGGGTTGAAGGCGGGTTGAGAAGACAAAGCTATTGCATTGTTGTGGTTTGAAACGAATTGAAATAGAAAGTTGGATTGTAAATAAATGGTTAATAGTAAATGGAGACACAATCAATGGTTCTTTGAAAAGGTACTTAAGTTTCAGGGAACAAAGGTTCGTTGAAATGGTACTTGAAGTTTAAGTTTATTGTTTAAACAATTGAATGTTTGTGTTCAGGGTATAACAGCCCCAGCTTTGTTAAATGTTAAGAGTAATTAGGTATAACTGTTTGAGTAGGGTCAGAGTTGGCCAAGCGGATATTACTTGGTGAAAATTTCTTTTGCAGAGTAAAAAAAAATACACACACGAGGACGTGTGTCTCGCAGGATGGCAGTGTCGGAGAGGTCATGTTACTTGATGGTACTACAAACGCAAGCATCATACATACACCTAGCTATGTATTGCTTCGGCAGAGTCTCGGGCGGCCACGGAGGGAGTCGCAGTTCAAATCTGGATCGAGCCCAAGCAAGGCGCGTGCCGAGGAACTGTCCTACGTTTCGTAGTGTCCATTAAATTCATGATTCAGTAAGTAGCTGGTAGTAAATAGTGAATAAATAAAGACAATTCAGTAGCTGGTAGTAAATAGTGATACATAAAGACAATTTAGATAATTATAAAGTAGTTAATAGTATAGTATCTAATTAAAGTGTGTAAGACATTAAAATTGTAACTTGTAAGAATGAGTGTCAATGATCAAACACCTCCTCATCCGTCAAATATATAGTGTATCTATACAAGATAAAAAAATAATATTTTACATTACTGTGACAATATTAAATTCTGCAGTAACCATTTATTTATGTAAGTCTAATACACATTTATTATAAAAAACAACAATGAAATTAAAAAAAATTAATAAAACTGACAACTAAAACCTATCAAAACCCTGCAAATCTCCCGCTCGGGGCAGCGTCCCTAAAATGCTTGCAGCATTACCCCTCTGCACGGCCAGGCTTAGCCGTTGGGCAAAAAAAGACCCGGCCCTCGGATCGCCAGAGACGGAAATTAAATTAAATTCTGCTAGATATTATTGTGATTTGTTGTTTTAATTCATTTTAACCTTTGAACCTTAATTGACAATATTAATGAAAAAAAAAACTCAATTTGTTGACAATTTAATTAATGCAACATTTGATAGATCAAATGGTAAATAAATATTATGCTTTATAATATATTTTGTTTCAGCGCAAAAAAACAACATCGGAAGTGTTAGAGAAACTCGAAACGAATATCCGACGCATAGAGCAAGATGGACAGAGCAAAGAGCAGAAGCATAAGCGGGTTATTGGTTACGTCATGGCCTATTCTGTGGGCTTATATGTGCTGTTTGCGATATTGTACTACTTTATGTATGTTGGAAAGAGCCAGTATTGGCTACAAACGGTCTTGCACGCGTCGCCGCTTCTGTTTATACCTATGCTGTGAGTGTTGAACCTTTTAACCTTTTTAAATAAATCGTTTTTGGGTTTATTTAGTTTAGATGAGAGTTTTAAATTACGAGCGTCGCCGCTTCTGTTTATTCCTATGCTGTGAGTGTTGAACCTTTTAACCTTTTTAAATAAATAGTTTATCGGTGAATTTAGTGGAGATTTCTAGTGTTTTAAATTACGATACGTTTCTGAACATTAATAGTACTTCTTATTTCAATATATTAAATACCAGGGCTTGCTCGCGACTACGACCGTCTAAAACTAGTTTATCGCTTTTCCCTCTGGAACTACCAAGTCTTCTATAATAAGTATCACTGTGTCCAAGATTGCGACGTATATGCAGTCCTGGACCTCATTAGGCTGAAAAGTATTGTTATCATGGCAGCATGAATAGGCGTAATATGTTCCGTATGTACTAGTATACATACATACATACATTAAATCACGCCTGTTTCCCAGAGGGGTAGGCAGAGACCACTTCTTTCCACTTGCTACGATCTTGACAAATTTCTTTCGCTTCTTCCACATTCGTACATCGAGTCATGCACGCACGTCGGTTTCGGGTACTTAAGATTCGGCCCTTTTCCAGTATTACACCGATTTGACTCGAAAAAGAACGCCTAGGGCGGCCCCTTCCGACTTACTAGTATAGGCGTAGTTAATACACAAACATCTAAATAAACTTTCAAATTTATAATACGAGTAAAGTATAGGCATATTTCAAAAAGGCGAAGAAAGCTAGTGTATTTAATATTCGGGATAAGTATAACCTTTTCACCCTTTTGTCTCATACCCCTCGTGGATGACGACTTGCATTGCTGGTGACACTTTAGGTGTTGCAAGCTTTCATAGGTTACATCCACTGTTTGACAATGCATTTGTATAAATAATACAACTTTCGAATAACTGTTTTTTTTAGTGTGATCTTCCTTCGAGTTGGTATATCTTGGTATTATAACTGGACACTCAACAAGAATCGGAAAAAACTTACCAAGATGAGAGAAGAAAAGAAGAAAATACTGGAAGAGGTCATGAACACTGAAACATACAAGGTAATAAAAAAATGCACTTACAGGTAATACAAATTGTTTTTAACGTTTTCAACGCTGTTATACGAACAGAGCAACATCCCAGATATCAGAGAACCTTCAAAGTACGCTTTTGTACTACTTTTATTTCTGTATTTTAATATTTGTGATATGTAATTGTTTATCTACTATCAGCCCAATGAAATCCTAAGGCTGCAGCTCCACTGAGGTGGTGACGAGCAGAGCTGTTCCAAAATTAACCAATAGAAGGCGCATGCGGTTACGTCGAGCCCCCCTTGCGCACGTTAGTTTGGATTCTATTGGTTAATATTGACACAGCTTCGTTCCACTCCGTATATACCTGTGGCACAGTGACGTTACGATTCGAATCGTAAGAAGTGTCAAACATGTTGTTTTATAATGTCACTGTCACTGTGACATCGTTCTATGGTAGGTCTGGGTTCCTACATAAGTACATATAAATAAAACGCCTAAAATGCACTATCAAAACGAAAGCTACCGTAAAGTATTATTTTTACACTTACTGGCGGATTTTTCCGTTGCTTCCTGTTTTTTTAACCTTCTATTCAGTTCTTAATAGAAGGTTAAAAGAATAGGTTAAAAGAGTAACGTTTTTTAGATAGCGAAAGAGATCCTCGATAAGTACGGCGGCCTGGAAGATTCGAAGGCGCTGAAACCGTTCGTGCCGTCTCTCAACGTGCCCGGTAATCCTAGCTCGCCCCCACTCCCAGGTACACTTGAATAATATAGCTTTTCAAATCCTCTGCTAATTGCTTGCCCCCAAGTTAAATAAGTTAACCTTTTGAACGGCTCAGACTGCTCTGGCCGTCAACTGAAAGTCGTGCCACTGACGCCACCGTCGGCCACAGCCGACCAAAATTGGAAGATTAAAGGAGACTTTATTTCGTATGAATTAAGTTGTAATTTGCATAGCATAGCGTGCTTGGCGTGAAAGTGACGCATTTTGTATTCGACGTAAGGCGTTCAAAAGGTTGAAAGATTTTTAAGTCAAAGCATGATTGACGCGGAACTTTAAAAAATTACATTTGTTTCAACTGCTTAACCTTTTTACCGTCAACTTTAATCGTACCGTTCGGAGTGTAGTAGTCGTTGTACAACGACCGAAAAGTTTTGGTGTACCATTTTTTCATGTAGTTATGAAATTCTGGTTAAAAGGTTAAGCAATGTGGAATTGCATCTTCTATACCATTTTTGCCTTTTGGGCATGATGTTTTTATAAATGCCTGATCACTCTGTAAACCTAACGTACCATTAAGCTGAAATTATATTTGCACTGTAATTATGACAATTTTAATAATGGTCCACAGCCACCCCAGGTCAGTTGCGTCAAAGACAGTTGGCGCTCACTTCGACTCCGATCAGCAACAACTACAACAGGGAACTGGTGCCGCTGACCAACTCTGTGTACAAGGGGCCTAGGCTGAGGGTACGTTTTAACCTTTTAACCACTTAGTAGAAATTTGTGTTTTGATTAGATTAAAATGTGGGTAATTTTTTATTATTTTTCTACTAGGGTTTACGAACCAAATGGTTTTGCAAAATATCAAAATAATGTAAAACAGCAGCCCTACCTAATAAAGGACCAAATAGTTAGGTGTTTGTGTTTGACAACCGCCACCAGCACACGGGGTGTCTACTGTTCGGTTAGGTTAGGGTTGTATTATAACAACACTAAAGAGTTTAAAAATTTAAGTGGAAATGGCTTTAGGATAAACGAAAATTCGGACAAACGATGCATTAGGACAAATTACCATTAGAGATTCCATAGGGTAACCCAACAACCGTCTAGTCCGGATCAGTTATTAAAAAATTACCTTTATTTACTGAGCTTTTCCGCAGCCTGTGTGAGTAGTATTCCGCAACCCGATTTAGAAATGTTGTAAACACGTATAGTAGATTAAGTTTTAAAAGTCATTCGGGCTCGAATAAACTCAGTAAGACTTGCATAAGAGCGTCTGAGAGACAGAAAAAAGTACCAACCCTTTAAAACTATCGCATTGTAAATTTAAATGGTCTTCGTTGATGATGATGATTCGAGGGTCACGATGTTGGATCGTGTTCCAGTCGGACCAGCTGCCCCGCCCACTGCTGGACAAGAACCGCTCAGCCCTGGACAAGGTGGTAGACTACCTACTGAAGGACGGACCCAACCACCGTATGGCGCTTATTTGCTCCGAGTGCTCTTCTCATAACGGTGAGCAATTCGCGTTCATTTATTTACCTACGTATTTATCCTCGTAAAGGCCCTCGTCAAATTTCGTTAGTTAAAATAATAGTAAAAATAATAGTGTGTCAACTAAAGTCAAAACTCACTTTGACAAAATGCCCTAAATATAGAACGTTGGGCCTTACAACGTTGCGGGATATTGGTCGTAGTAACTCAAAAAAGGTTAAAAGATGGATAATATCTTTTATCCATCTTTTAACCTTTTTTAACATCTCACTATTTAACTTATTGATTGTATCCTTTTCACTTGTGATTAGTTGCTAACTGAGCCGTTTCTTAATTCGTTACTTTAAAATGTGTCTTACAAATAATATCCTTTTCACCCAATCGTCTTGGCTATCAAAATAAAGGCTTTAAGGTGCGCCCACACCGGAGCTTAACGATGCGTTTATTACGTAAACACAAGACGGGGCCATAGTAACAACATGGCGCCGTTTTTGTCGCACCGTTAAGCAGCGGTGTGGGCGCAGCCTTATATGATGATTCTAAAATTATACGCAACATTAATGGTTTCGCGAACACATAAAAACACGCAGTTGGGTTTAAACCCCTGATGCAAAAAGCGGGGCTATGTGATGTGTCTGTTTGTGCCCCCGTAGCTTTTAAATGGGTTAACAGTTTTAAATGCGATAGCAGATTTCTTAGTGATGGAAGAACGGTGGGCCTATTGCCTAACGCACTCGCAATTTCAATCGACTTCAAAGTGGAACAATTATTTTCATTTTGTATGCAGACAAGCCTTCGATTTCCAAAATTAAAACTATTGCGATTGCGTTAGGCAATAGCCCCTCCGGTCACCTTTAACCTCGTAAGTCCTGTGTTTTCTTAATAGCAGTAGTCCTAACTACCTAATGTACTATTTAATAATAATAAATATAAGGGGACAATCTCACACCAATTGACCTAATCTCAAACTAAGCTCTACTACTACTAGAGGGTACTAGATAACGATATAAATACTTACATAGAGAAATATATACTTAAATACACAGAAAACATCCATGACTCAGGAACAAATATTCGTGCTCATCACACAAATATCTGCCCTTACCGGGATTCGAACCCAGGATCACTAGCTTCGTAGGCAGGGTCACTACCCACTAGGCCAGCGTGTCGTCAGTTTAAAGTACATATTAAAATAGTGCTTCAGAGTCTATTAATTAGTGCTTTGGAGTTCAAAATATTTTGTACGATAGTGAGTCGTCAGGTCTGAACACAGACCACTTACCCTATAGACTCCGCATACAAAGGCACCCCCGTAAGCCATGCTTATGCTTACAGAACACTAATTGGTTGCCATGGTTCTATTGGCGCGCACCACGACGCGCACACTTGATTATTCGTTGACTTTGAACTAGCCAATCACGGTGCACTTTCCGCCCCCCGCGCCCCGCCATTTTGGCTTAATGAGATACTAGACAAACTGTTCCGAAGCGGAGTCTATAGGGTAAGTGGTCTGTGGGTCTGAACTACTATCATTAGTTTTTACTTGTACAAGTACGCGGGGACTTACGAGGCTATATGGGGCGTTTTCATTTAGCTAATAGTTATCAAGCTTGGTTTTTATAAAAGTTGTCGTCTTTTCCTAGATGGCCGCCTGACAATGCTCCATACAGATGATTCGTATGATTGTTTCAGGCATGGCGATGGTCGAGGAGTTCGAGTATGTGTCGTACACGTGCGCGTACTGCGGGCGGCTGAACCCGGCGCGCAAGCAGCGCCCCGCCGCGCCGCTGCTCAACGCGCTGGCCCCGGCGCCGCGCCGTCTTGGTCAGTGTTAATGGACCACATTTCGCACTTTCTATCATATTTTACATTATGCCCCTGTTACCCTGCTATTATGTACTGACTAAGATTGAAAAGGGCATGCTTCGATGGTTCGGTCATTTGGAAAGGATGGATGAAAGGAGATTGACGAAAGAGATATACAGATCGATAGTGAGTGGACGGGTCGGAAGGGGCCGCTCTAGGCGTACTTTTGCGAGTCAAATCGGTGAAATGCTGGAAAAGGGCCGAATCTTAAGTACCCGAAACCGACGTGCGTGCATGACTCGATGTATGAATGTGGAAGAAGCGAAAGAAATTTGTCAAGATCGTAGCAAGTGGAAAGAAGTGGTCTCTGCCTACCCCTCTGGGAAACAGGCGTGATTTAATGTATGTATGTATGTATGCTCCTGTTCTGTCTGCACACTTAGTACAGTAGAACACAATTTATATGGCGTGTCGTGAATCTTCGTTCGCGCAGACAAACAACGACACCGATGATTTCCGGAAGCACGATTAAAACCCACGATCAGACTTGAACTTAATAGTTATTTGCGGGTGGTAGGACCTTGTGCAAGGTCCGTCCGGATCGCTACCACCATCTTATCCATTAACCTACCGCCAAACAGCAGTGTTCGCACTGTTGTGTTCCGGTTTGGGGATAAGACAGCCGGTGAAATCACTAGCGTAGAGGCATTCCATCTTAGTCCTCAGGGTTGGCAACGCATTTGCAGTCTTAGGATTGCATTGCAGTCTTGTGAATGCGAATGTCTATGGGTCACAGTTTCTACTTACCATCAGGTGGCCTGTGTGCTCGTTTGTCTTCTCTATGCCATAAAAAAAAGTTATAACGTGCAAATTACATTGCATCTATTTTACGCACGTTTGACGGATGACCGAATGAAACACGGCCACGCGTCAACGTGGCGTCACTGATAACCAATAATAGCACAGAACACAACCACACTACGCATGAATCATGCTGATTGGTTCCCGCGCTTCGAAAAATTGTCGTCTCCGCAGGCACATCGGTAAGCCATATCAGTTGTGTTTTACTGCAACAGCTGTTAACATTTTCTTTTCCACCAACCTTTTAATAAGTTAAAGAAAAAGACCCAATTTTCAAAATGCTTAAGAGGAAAAGTCTATAGTTTGGTGCAAATATCAGGATTTATTCAATTAATGTCCCACAACGACCTTTCGGTTAGAAACTGACAATAGTGTTTTGGGATGACTGAAAGTAGGGTTCAATTAGTTGTACGTGTATTAATTTTCGTCAATGTGTGTCAATGTTTTCTTTTTGTAGTACTTATTTTTTTTTCGTTGTTGTAACAGGAAGTGGCGACGATTCTTCCATAGCGAGCTCGAGCGATAGCGACGACGAGAAAAATATGAAGAGGTCTCCTATTGGCGGTAATTTCATTCTACCTTAATTCATATTTTAATAAACATCCGTTTTTTTTTTGATAGGCTTGTGCTTGTATAAAACTTAGGTTCAGAAATAAATTTGTTGCTTGGTCTTATTTTCAGGTTCAGAAGGCGAGTCGGATCGGCCCCCCTCCTCTTTGGAAGGGACCCCGAAATCCGTAGTGGAAAAAAAAGAAGACTGAACGAATACCCTCTCAAAATGTTCCTTATATCCTTATTAGAACCCTTGAATAAGGAGGAGTGTTTCGGAGAAACTAAAAATCACTAAAAGGCCGAATAGAGCTGTCTAATGTCAAATGGCTGTTGAGTTGTATAAGTGACAGGTTAGTGAGTACCTTTTAACCTTTTCAAATGTTGAGTTAAGTCTTTTAACCTTTTTGGCTATATGGCACGAGAGTTGAAGCGACAATATTTCGATGAGACTGCACATTAGAATAGCCTGATTTTTGTTAAAAGAGGACACTTATTGTAGTGGTTCTGACTATAGGCACATCGTGTCAATGTTAAAGGACACATTGACGGATCTTATTAGATGTGACATCACACGCACATGACACTAGTCTTCTTGTACAGTCAAGGACAGAAATATGTTAGTGGCTAAATCCTCAAAAATATATCCACTCTATTAAGAGATAAAGCGCGTATTGATAACTATTTTTGCCTTTGACTATAATCACTTCACTGTTCGCCTCAAATCTCGTAGAAATCTAAGTGCCGTTTGTAGCCTTAAGACATTAAAGATACAATAAATTAGATATTCAGTGGCAATTTAATGTCAAATAGGTTAAAAGGTTCAAATAATAGCTCTAAATTGCAGTATTTTTGACAGTGTCAAAATATGCCTGTAATTATGTGTTATATCTTTCTCACTTACACATCTTAAACTACGAGTATCATCGAGGATTCAGGTCAATTAGTGAGACAAGTATTTGCTGTCTCATTTTTTGTGGTTCATAGCAATAACTTATAACGCTGTCATTGTACGTCAATGTCGATTGAAATAAATGAGGTACTGTAAAGAATGGTGGTGGTACCGATTTTAAACACATTCTTCATGATAAGGTAACGGCACCTATTACCGTGGGAGTTAACGTAGTTTTCAAATAAGAGCCAAAAATTAAGGGTAACAAGACACCCTAACGACCGTTTTTTATTTTTTTATAAAAGTGTGTTTATTGAACTTTGTAATTTGCACCTTTATGGCCTCATTTTTGGTGATTATTTGGGATAAAATAAATGTTAAGCCCAAAAAGTCGGGTTCTCCTAATACCGTGGTATTGGACGAGCTTTGACCCTATTACCGCGCATGAGGCTCCTATTACCGAGGGTAGAGGATTAATGTATTTTTGGTTCCGTACATTGAATATTTAATATTTTGTTGTTTTTTTAGTAAAACTTAATTAAGTAATAAGACATTTAAAAGTGGAAAAAGGTATTTTTTTAATTAAAACTGCTTATTAAATTAAAATTATCTGGTGATAAACTAAAAAATATTAATAAAACAATAGTATAAACATACTTACACAAAGACCTTTATTAACATTCTGATGATTAAATAATCTGTCGAATCAAAATAAAATTAATCAGTTTAATATTGTTTTCTTCAAATTTTAGACGTTTGTTGTTGTTCTTTTTTTTAAATAATAAAACCCAGTCTACCGAATACTCGTTGTACCATCAGTTAGTACAACAGTTTTCGACGGGTAAGCTTTACTATCAAAAAATCGTTTAATTTTATTAAGGAATCCGAACTAAGGTACCCTAAAATTGATATTTCATTTACTGTCACACGGTAATAGGAGATAGTATAGGATCCTAACTCCGACCCATAAAAAACCTAAATACCTCGGAACTAGGTTCCCATACATCCTATTACCGAGGGTTATCTTTTCTTACCCACGGTAATAGGATAAAATCACGGTACTACAAAACCTAATTACGACCCATAAAAAAATAAAGCTATGGTGACGTTGGTTAAACAAATAAAACCTTAACATTTTAACCATCTTATAAAACCAAACTCATAAAACTAATAAGAACATCTTTTAATATATCTTTATATTTAAACGACTCAAACATTTAAGGCTTTCTATGGAAACAAGTAATATAGTGCTCTAGGTTTTGATAAAAAATAAGGCCTTTACTAGTATTTTTCATACCACGGAAATTGCTCTTTAACTGCTTAGATAGATAAAGTTTTTATCAACACTAAAAAAATTAATAACCGACAGCAGATATAAAAAATAAAGGCCATTGAACCTAAAGTACCATTTCAGCTATTACCGTGGTATACCTCGGATTTAGGAGCCATAGCAAAAAACGAAACCGATTACCGCGGTATTTAATATTCTAATTTTAACGTATTTCTAGACAAAAACACATAAAAATAGTATTTGAAAGTCGCAAAGAAAACAATAATCAATAAATTAAAAATCTTAGCATTAGGTTAGTCATTATAACTATTACGCAAATCACTAAATAAAATGTGAGTTCCCTTACGTGTGGCGTCTCGCGTTTCTATGGCACAAACTGCTCCTGCGCCGGCGTCGCGGATACTGGTGGTTTGCGAGTTGTTTATTTGATGCATAAATACTAGCGCTCAAAAAACCGGTAGTCTACAAACTGCTCTTTGCTCATGTAAAATAAGTTTCTTAGTGAGTAAATCGAGTTGTTTATAAAACGCATTTTTAAAAATACCGCGGTAATGGGTGCCGATTTTAGGGGGGGCGTTAATAGGTGCCCTTACCTTAATTCTTTTATTTAACTCGTAACTTATTTATATAATATATACAAGCGATGCGCCCGGCCCGCAGGCCTAGGAGCGACTCTCGAAAACTAAACAAAAATAAACAACCGCCGTTCTATCGAACCTTTTGCTTTTAAATTTAAAATATTAAAAGCAAATGCGACGTATAACCTAAAAAGGTACAGTGAAATAAGGTCTATTTTTGCTTTGCAACCTTATTTCACTACATCCCTCGTCCCTCTGGGAACAAGGATGAAGCCTACTTGCCCTAACATCTACCTACACGAGGAGTAAACATTAGCTACTCGTCCAGTCATGCCGGATAGCCTGCTGTGCAATTAATGTGTCGTTGTGAATACAGATTAATAAAGCGACATTAACACAGTGGACTTCCGCCCTACAAAACCTCGGAAAAGAGGGGCGGCGAATAATAATGAAAATTAACCTGCCTGCCTGATCCTACAAAACAAATAATGTCAATCTGTTCAATCGTTATAACAAATTATTGTTTACTTCATAGTTTTACAGAAGCTCATAACAGATGGCGCTAGTTGTACGCATTTGCAAAGGTTATCCTTCATGTTTGAAAGGTACAAAAATGCTGGAATGTTTCCTAGAATTATGTCGGTTATGTCTGTTAAGGTTTTAGTTTCATAAGTTCACATTTTGTTCCAAATAATTAGTTCAAAAAAGTTCCCTAGATGTCGCTGTTCCCGCAAGTTAACTCGATAGCGATATGTCCCCCAGCTTTCATGACCCGACCTACGTCGTTTAGTTAAGAGTATGCAAACATATAGGTTGTACTACTAATATATTTGTGCAATAGAAAATTGGTAGTAGAAATCAGTGTTTCATTTTTGGGACCCTTGAACATGGTCCTTACGAACTGGAAGGAATTCGGTTTGCAAGGATTTGGCAGTAGAGGGCGCTACTGATAGCACTGCTGTGGATCGCAGCGAAGTGTAGCTATCTAGTGACGTCGGATCGGAAGGCAACGTCATCGGGCTCAGCAGCAGACGACAGACGGCGGCACCGTGGACATCAGTTATCATCAACCAAGTGTCGTCATTCTAGTGACGTAAGGTGACGTGTGAGTGCAAGTGGATCAACTGTGAGTACTTTAATATATTTATGAAGTGAGGGACCTTGGAACTTGTAAAATTTACGAATAATAAAGTGGACTTAGAAAATTTCTTGAAATATTAGCTAGGACTTAGAATAGTTTCAATAAAAGTGAAACGACGGGGAATCCACGCCCATTTCTAGTCAGAAGTTGGAGTGTTTTAAAACACTTAGAAAAATAGCAATGGATTCACGAATCAAAGTTCAGGAAGACTTATACTATAGAATAGGACGCGCCTTTGAAAACTTTAAAAAGTCTCCTAAAGAGCGACGTAGTTCAGTTGATTATCTCCAGACTAGATTGGAATTGTTGGAGGAATTATGGACTCAATTTTCACTAACCCATACGCAGATCGTGCAAGATAGTGATACTGATGTCTTGAATAAAAGTAGCTATGTTAAGAACGGTGTTTACGATAAGGCTGAAGATATATATATTGATTATAAATGCCTCATTAAGTCAACATTGAATACACTCAATCCTTCAACAGAGCCTTGTAATAGAGACAACGAATCAAATACGGTGTCAAATAAATCCAATGAACTTATAAGATTGCCTAAGATAACTATACCAACCTTTTCTGGGAAATATTCGGAATGGGTTAGTTTCCGTGATCTATTTGTTTCACTGATTCATAATAACGAAACTTTAGATGAAGTCCAAAAGCTACATTACTTAAAAGGACACTTAACTGGAGAAGCGGAGCAATTATTACGTCATGTACAAATTACTAAAGATAATTATAGTACTTGTTGGGATCAATTGGAAAAACGATACAACAATAAAAAATATTTGTCAAGCTGCATTCTTAAGAGACTTTTGAGTCAGCGCAATTTAGTCACCGAGTCTGCAAGTGCCCTCAAGGAGTTATTGGACACTACAAATGAGTGTCTACAGGCGTTAAAGAATTTAGGGATAAATATTGACAGTTGGGACATTATCGTCATCCATTTAATTTGTTTAAAGTTAGATAACGAGTCACGAAAGCAATGGGAACTCAAGTCTAGTGAATTAAGTAATGAGTTACCCACTTATCAACAATTCGTAGATTTCCTTGAAACTCGGTTCCGGGCATTTGAGTTTATTGAACCAAGGGCTCCAAAACCTAATTATTTGTATAAAAATGCCAACGCCCCTGTATACTCAAAGGTTCATCACGTATCAACCCTATCCTGTGCTTATTGTTCTGAAACCCATAAAATTTGCAATTGTAAAGAGTTTTCTAAAATTGATACTGACGCTCGTCGTGGTTTTGTTCAATCAAATAACTTGTGCTTTAACTGTTTAGGTCCCAGTCACACAGTCTATTCTTGCCGCCAATCATCTAGATGCCGAATCTGCAAAAAGAAGCATCATTCCTTATTACATCCCAAAAATGTTGCACAAACATCTGATTCTCAATCAGTTGTAGCAAATGTGGTTGTACCTGAAACTACACCAGGCCCATCATCGCATGATGAGTCAACTACCAACATAAAAACCCATTTTTCGACTTCTCGTGGTCAGGTTTTATTAGCAACTGCATTAGTAAATGCTAAGTCGGAATCTGGTAAACTCGTAACCCTCAGATGCTTACTCGACCAAGGTTCACAGGCTTCGTTGATAACGGAGTCTGCAGTTCAACTGTTAGGACTGAAGAAGATAGCGCACAAAAGCACAATATCAGGTTTAGGAAGTGACGAGAGTGCTACAATAGCATCTAAGTCATTAGTGAACTTTAAAATTCAATCACTTCTTGATACCAAGCTGGAGTTTAATGTAAATGCTTTTGTGCTCAGCAAGCTTACGTCGGTTTTGCCGGAAAGGAGAATCGTCGTGGAGTTATGGTCAGAGTTTTCAAATCTAAATTTAGCTGATCCTTATTTCAATCAACCAAACAAGGTCGACTTGCTTCTTGGAGCAGATATCTATGGAAAGATATTGCTAGAAGGAGTCATAAAAGGAGCACCAGGAGCACCAACTGCCCAAAAAACAGCACTGGGTTGGATTCTTTCAGGCCCGATTCATATGAATGAGTCAGGATTACACAACCATGTCAGAATAAATCACGTTAATGTAAACGACAACGAACTCTTAAAAAAGTTTTGGGAGCTGGAATCTGGCAATTTTGTTATGACCCGTAAAGAAAATTATAGTGATGAAGAGCGGAGGAGCGAAGAAATATACACCGCCACAACCAAACGGGATAACAATGGGAGATATATCGTCAAGCTGCCGTTTCGTGACGAAAATCCAGGCTGCAAACAAGGGAAATTCAACCTCATAGCTTCTAAGCGTTTTAGGTTTTTAGAAAAAAGATTTGTCAAAAATCCTGAGCTTAAAAAGCGGTATACTGACGTAATTAATGAATACGAAGAACTTGGTCACATGGAAACAATTCCAAAAGAAGAGCAAAACAAGTCAGACGCCGTATATTTACCCCATCACGCCATTATTAGGGAAGAAAAAAGCACATCTAAGTTGCGAGTTGTCTTCGACGCCTCCTGCCCGGGAAGTAACGGTGTCTCACTGAATCAGGACTTGTTAATTGGGCCACAGCTGCAACAAGACTTACGCCACATTCTATTGCGTTGGCGGCTTTTTAAAATCAGTCTCGTATCAGACATCGTTAAGATGTATAGACAAGTGAAGGTTTACCAAGAAGATGCAGACTTCCAACGTATCTTATGGCGAGATAATCCAGACGAGCCTATGAAGCACATGAGACTTCTCAGAGTTACCTTCGGAACAGCCGCCGCGCCCTATCTAGCCGTCAGAACCTTGCATCAGGTTGCGTACGATGAAGGTGAATCGTATCCGTTGGCAGCTAACAGGGTCCTTGAAGATTTTTATATGGACGACCTATTGTCAGGATGCGAGACTGTAGCCGAAGGGGAACAAATTTACCAGCAACTTAATGAATTACTTGGGAAGGCAGGTTTCGAACTTCAGAAATGGAGTACCAGCAATGAGGAACTAATGAGAATAATAAACAAGGATGCGGAAGAAAGCCAAGAAAATATGCAAATAAACTCTGACACAGTTATGAAAATCTTGGGCCTTGTTTGGAACAGAAAAACTGATAGTTTTGAATACGCTGTGCAATTACCTCTTCTCAAGATTCCTGTAACAAAGAGACAAATGATATCCGACATTTCTCGGCTGTTTGATCCTCTCGGCTGGTTGGCGCCAGTCATTATCCGCGCTAAAATATTTATTCAACAATTGTGGTTGTCTGGTGTCGATTGGGATGATAAGGTTCCAACACAGTTGATGTCGGATTGGATGAACTACAGGGACGGATTAAATCAAATTACCAAGTTCAGTATCCCGCGATGGCTACATGTAGAGAAAAGCACCAAGACTCTTGAATTACAAGGATTTAGTGATGCTTCCTGTGACGCTTACGCTGCAGTGGTCTATCTGCGTACCATTAACGAAGATGGAACTATAAAAGTTTCACTAATTACAGCCAAAACGAAGGTTGCACCGATTAAACAAGTTTCAATCCCACGTTTAGAACTGTGCGGTGCGGTGTTACTTACTAAGTTGCTAATGGAGGTATCAGTCGTATTAAAAATAGACAAATTAAATGTGCACGCGTGGACTGACTCAACAATTGTCTTATCATGGCTTAACAGCAGACCCAATCGATGGAAAACGTTTGTTGCAAATCGAGTCTCCGAAATTCTTACATCACTCGATCCTCATCAATGGTCTCACGTCTCATCTAAAGAGAACCCGGCCGACTGTGCCTCTAGAGGAACACATAATATTCACGATGAACACCTGTGGAAGGAAGGTCCAAGATGGCTGCAAGAAAAAGAAATAAACTATAAAACAAATATTCAACAGCAGACAAATTTAGAAGAAAAAAGCAAAAAGATTTTTTTAATAAATACCTGTGGCGCAGATGATGAAATGAACATCTTAATAAGATTCTCTAGCCTAAGAAGACTCATTCGTGTAGTGGCCTATTGTAAAAGATTTATTAAACGCATGCATAATAGATGGCTAACTGCCAAAGAAATTCAAGAAAGCTTGACAACATGCATTAAACTAATCCAAAGTGAATGTTTTGCAGAAGATATAATGAACCTGAAACAAGAAAATAAAATTAGGAAAAATAGCAAACTTACCTCGCTGAATCCTTACATCGATGACGCAGGAATTTTGAGAGTAGGTGGTCGCCTTCAGCATGCTTATATGAGTGAAAAAATGAAGCACCCAATTATAATTCCGCAAAAATCCTACTTTACCAACTTGATCATAGCTGACGCGCATGAAAGAACATTTCACGGTGGTCCAAATTTGATGCTTAATTATTTAAGCTCAAACTACATGATTCTTGGTGTCAAAAACTTGGTTAAATATTACGTACGTAAGTGTGTAACATGTATTAGGTATTCAGCTTCATCTAAGCACCCTCTAATGGGTCAGCTTCCTGCCGCCAGAGGAATGCCCAGCCGACCCTTTTATCATAGTGGGGTTGACTATGCCGGTCCCATTAGCATCCGGACTTCCAAGGGCAGAGGTCACCACTCATACAAGGGCTACATATGCCTGTTTATTTGCATGTCCACAAGAGCAATTCATCTCGAAGCAGTGAGCGACATGACAACTCAAGGATTTTTGGCGGCATTTAAACGCTTTGTATCTAGACGAGGTTACTGTTCCGACTTATGGAGTGACAATGGCAGTAATTTTATAGGAGCTGCTCGCGAATTAAAACATCTATATGCAGAAGAAAAATCAGGTATAGCAGATGAAATAGCCGAGCAACTTGCCACAAATGGCACCACCTGGCATTTCATCCCACCTCACGCCCCCAACTTTGGAGGACTATGGGAAGCAGGCATAAAATCGACCAAACATCACCTTAAAAGAATAATAGGTAACTCAACCCTCACGTTCGAGGAGATGTCCACTGTACTTACACAGATCGAGGCCTGCCTCAATTCAAGGCCAATGTGCAAGGGCAGTGACCACAGTGGAGACCCTGCACCATTGACCCCGGGTCATTTTCTGGTAGGAGAACCGCTTGTGTTAGTTCCCGACAGCAACTACGAGACAACTACTATTAGCAGCCTTAAAAGATGGCAACTAACTCAAAGGCTAGTACAAGACTTTTGGCGTCGTTGGGCAAGTGAATATCTCACGCAATTCTACCATCGATATAAGTGGGCCCATCATATTTCTGAGCCATCCGTCGGGGATGTGGTCCTAGTAAAGGAAGATGACCTCCCGCCATCTAGATGGTTGTACGGCATTATAGTACAAAAACATACAGGTTCGGACAATATCACACGAGTAGTCAGTTTGAGGTGTAAAGGCAGCATCATCAAAAGAGCTGTAAACAAACTATGTTTTCTGCCCGTAGAATAATTAGATTAAGTAATTTCTCATCTATTTTTACATTTAGACATTTAGTGCAGAAAAACTGCGCACAAAATGTTACTAGTTTTAATAATAGAAATTAATGTTTAAGCTACCTACTAGTTTTATTATGTTAATATTTAAGTTAAGGAAATTAGTTGCTTACTCTTGCGTCATGGTGGGCGGAATTAAGGACATATGCTTCACTCTGTCCTTGGTGGGCGGAATGTTCAATCGTTATAACAAATTATTGCTTACTTCATAGTTTTACAGAAGCTCATAACAGATGGCGCTAGTTGTACGCATTTGCAAAGGTTATCCTTCATGTTTGAAAGGTACAAAAATGCTGGAATGTTTCCTAGAATTATGTCGGTTATGTCTGTTAAGGTTTTAGTTTCATAAGTTCACATTTTGTTCCAAATAATTAGTTCAAAAAAGTTCCCTAGATGTCGCTGTTCCCGCAAGTTAACTCGATAGCGATATGTCCCCCAGCTTTCATGACCCGACCTACGTCGTTTAGTTAAGAGTATGCAAACATATAGGTTGTACTACTAATATATTTGTGCAATAGAAAATTGGTAGTAGAAATCAGTGTTTCATTTTTGGGACCCTTGAACATGTTTTTTTCTTAACCTAATCTCCCACCACCCATCTTAAATCTAACTTAACCTAAACATGCACTAAATTTAATCATTTTACGATTCATTACTTGGCCTTTGAATTGCAGTGAGCTCATTGGTCAGCATGCCAACCAGCATTGTGTAATTCCCAGAAGTGGCAGCCTGAGCATAAACCGCAGCACCAGCGGTTATCCAGCTTTTCAAAGTGGTATTGGGCTGCTCTAAACCCAAATGGTTGAGTAGGGTCCTCCTAGTTTTATCTCCATTAAGGGGTCCATTTATAGCAGCGTTGACGAATTTCTCTGAAGATTCCAGTAGTCTGGTGATTGGTTCAACCATCAACTGTCTCTTCATGTTTGGTGTCTGGAGCGTGATGGATTGCTCTACATTAAACATGTAGCAATATTGTTTAAGCTCCATCAGGTCTGCACTGTCAGCCTTTGGTAAAAGGGAAGGAAGTAAGCCATGTGTCAACATAGCTGGTGGCTCTTCTACCCTTCTAGTCATTATTTGGTGTTTTAGCTTTATGCAATTCATGTCAACCTTACCGGGGACGCCTGTCTTCTTAATCACAGCTAATGTGATATGAGGGAAGCTAGCTGCAACCCTGCTGAGGGTTACGTCTTTTGAAGTTAGATCAACTTTTTCATTCCTCTTCCTACGAACCACATCCTCATCACTGTCACTCTTAATCTTGTATGCATCCATCTTAGAGGTCAAAACTTCCTTCACTCCTTTATCAATGTTAATCATTATTTTCCTCAGGTTATTTCCTCTCGTTATGAATATATTCGCAAGGAACATAACATCCTCTGCTAAATCGCCTTGCTGTGTTAATGAATACTCTTGATCATCCAGTTTCAACGTCCATGCTTTCTCTCTTGGTGTGGCATTGTAAGTTGCTATATTCTCAACCATCGTGTTAATTGTCACCACAGGATTGAAGCCCTCATATGCCATGAGTTTTACTAGGGCCACTGTTGCTTCAAAGTTGGATTTCTTAACTTTTCCAATTATGGCAGCTTTGACCAATTCAACATTTGATGGGTTGATAGCCCCTAGCTGACCTATGGTCATCAGTTGCATCTCTTCATCAGACAACTTCAGATAATCCTTCACAATACACCAATCTCCTGTGTTGGTTTGGGATGGACCTGGTGTCGGTGGTGTCGCGCATTGAAGATGCCGGATTGACTCACAAAGGTAATTCTGGAAACAAGGATGAAGCTTATTTTAAGACAATAGCGGACCTCTGTCCCTTTCATCCGTCAGTGCTTCGACCTCTATCGGATCACTCTCGGATTCAAGTTATCTAAAAACAAAGTTAAGTTTTATATTATTAGAACCCTATCTCAATAAAACAACAAAACATTATATAAAATAGAAGCGCCTGTGTCACATATCTCGGCCTGAGATATGGACACAGCGTCTTCGCAGAATGATGATGGACTGCATCTCTTCCTGATGTCGCATCAGGTGAGTGCAGCATCAGCAAACTGCCAAGCACAATCCAAAATTGTGCAGCTTGCAAGTCATCGGTTTGAGTACATGAAAAAGAAACATTATTGAATACACAAATCATCAAACATCTGCAACCCTTATCAAGACTAAATTCATCTTCATTTGTATACAAAACACTTTCACACACCATTTAATATTATAAATAAGCATTAGAGTTATTTGATAAATTGTTTATTCCAATCGCCATTATATTTAACCATGTTAATCATCAATTCTTCCATCATGTCTGCGTAACCTTTTTACCTGCCTATACCTTTCTATCTTAACGCCCCACGACCTTACATATAAACTATTATCCCAATAATTCATACAGCTATAGGTGAACAAGGCATCATACCATTGTTATAACTCGAGTTTATTATGAACTCATAATATGGGTCCACCCAAACTATACAAATTAACTAGCCCTGTATAATCTATTTGCCGTCGTGAATGATGAAGGACAATACATCCTTCCCCTGAATTACTATGTATAATGTTTAGGGTTTACATTCCCGATCAACATATAAATTACACGTAGGTAAATATAAAAAACCCCGGTCAGGTCGTTCCTAACGATACCATCCATAAAATACCGTCCATCTCATGCCTCATTCCATGATCCATAACTCACTTTCTACGACTAATTCCAAAATTGATGATTATTAGACATTTATACAAACAATATTTACTTTGTTTACATACCATTTTTTTTTTTTTTTTTTTTTTTTTTTTCATGATATCTTTCAAGCTTTCAATCAGGAGAGCCGCCAAGTTCTTGTGTTTTCCGATTGCAACTTCCATAAAATAGGCGTCATCAACGAGCCTGGCCCAGCTGACGGTTTTGTCTGGGTTGCTTTTCTTCCGATATTTCAGGAAGAAGTTCATTATCGTGGTCCAGGATTCCTCGGTCTCGATTATGATGGATGCCTCAAGTATTTTTGTCCAGCTGATATTGTATTCAATGGATACTTCTAATACCATTTCAATGATCCCCATCCCATTCCAAGCTGTGTGAGTCAGTATGGTAGCAGATAAGATCGCTTCGAGGGCCCGCTCTTCTTGGGTACAAACTGACCACCTGTAAGCCACTTTGGCGATGAATGAGCAGACTTGGGGATCCGTTTTTGTGATATATAGGGTCACCTGATCTATACATTTGGCGGATGGAGGAACGTATTTCTTGGAAATATCCCCCGGAATCATTGTTGCTATGTTCTTCGCATACTGTGCTTTGGAAAAGGCAGAGATCAACTGACCCTTGTTCTTTACCACTGCTCTGAGCATGGTGAGAGCTATGTAATTGAAGACTCTCACAATCTGCATGAACTCTGCTGTGGCGGTGTTACCAGCTCTCTTCAATCCCAACAAGATAGCTTTATAAAACTCTTTAGCCTGATTCTGGTCAAAGGGGTTGATAAAACTAACTGACGATAGGGCCGCCTGTTTTAGTATGGCCTCCTCATTCATCCGGGTCCCCGCCGCGATAGCGGTTTTTAGCCCTTGAACTGCTGCGGCATCCTGATTTAGAACATCAGTTAAAGCCTTAGTAGAGACAGTGTCAATCTGGTCCACCAAGAGCAGCTCTTCTTCTGAGAGATTCACAGTTGAGACGGAAGGAGCTGTGTCTGCAAAGGGAAACAGCTTGGTTGGGTGTTCCGCGTCTGCAAAGAACTCCGGAGGCCAAACTAGATCATCGAGCTTTATCACCCCTATTGCGTATACTTGGGAAGCCATCCCCAGAATGAGATCCAGACACGTCTTCCCGGCGGGTACAGACCCCACAAAGTAGAAAGAGGCAAATTGAGAAATCTGATGTGTCACATTAGTCATCTTTAAGTATAAATATCCCCCGTATATTCTTTACCCCGCACCTCCACCATGTAAAGAATGGTGGTGGTACCGATTTTAAACACATTCTTCATGATAATTCTTTTATTTAACTCGTAACTTATTTATATAATATATACAAGCGATGCGCCCGGCCCGCAGGCCTAGGAGCGACTCTCGAAAACTAAACAAAAATAAACAACCGCCGTTCTATCGAACCTTTTGCTTTTAAATTTAAAATATTATCCCAATAATTCATACAGCTATAGGTGAACAAGGCATCATACCATTGTTATAACTCGAGTTTATTATGAACTCATATGGGTCCACCCAAACTATACAAATTAACTAGCCCTGTATAATCTATTTGCCGTCGTGAATGATGAAGGACAATACATCCTTCCCCTGAATTACTATGTATAATGTTTAGGGTTTACATTCCCGATCAACATATAAATTACACGTAGGTAAATATAAAAAACCCCGGTCAGGTCGTTCCTAACGATACCATCCATAAAATACCGTCCATCTCATGCCTCATTCCATGATCCATAACTCACTTTCTACGACTAATTCCAAAATTGATGATTATTAGACATTTATACAAACAATATTTACTTTGTTTACATACCATTTTTTTTTTTTTTTTTTTTTTTTTTCATGATATCTTTCAAGCTTTCAATCAGGAGAGCCGCCAAGTTCTTGTGTTTTCCGATTGCAACTTCCATAAAATAGGCGTCATCAACGAGCCTGGCCCAGCTGACGGTTTTGTCTGGGTTGCTTTTCTTCCGATATTTCAGGAAGAAGTTCATTATCGTGGTCCAGGATTCCTCGGTCTCGATTATGATGGATGCCTCAAGTATTTTTGTCCAGCTGATATTGTATTCAATGGATACTTCTAATACCATTTCAATGATCCCCATCCCATTCCAAGCTGTGTGAGTCAGTATGGTAGCAGATAAGATCGCTTCGAGGGCCCGCTCTTCTTGGGTACAAACTGACCACCTGTAAGCCACTTTGGCGATGAATGAGCAGACTTGGGGATCCGTTTTTGTGATATATAGGGTCACCTGATCTATACATTTGGCGGATGGAGGAACGTATTTCTTGGAAATATCCCCCGGAATCATTGTTGCTATGTTCTTCGCATACTGTGCTTTGGAAAAGGCAGAGATCAACTGACCCTTGTTCTTTACCACTGCTCTGAGCATGGTGAGAGCTATGTAATTGAAGACTCTCACAATCTGCATGAACTCTGCTGTGGCGGTGTTACCAGCTCTCTTCAATCCCAACAAGATAGCTTTATAAAACTCTTTAGCCTGATTCTGGTCAAAGGGGTTGATAAAACTAACTGACGATAGGGCCGCCTGTTTTAGTATGGCCTCCTCATTCATCCGGGTCCCCGCCGCGATAGCGGTTTTTAGCCCTTGAACTGCTGCGGCATCCTGATTTAGAACATCAGTTAAAGCCTTAGTAGAGACAGTGTCAATCTGGTCCACCAAGAGCAGCTCTTCTTCTGAGAGATTCACAGTTGAGACGGAAGGAGCTGTGTCTGCAACGGGAAACAGCTTGGTTGGGTGTTCCGCGTCTGCAAAGAACTCCGGAGGCCAAACTAGATCATCGAGCTTTATCACCCCTATTGCGTATACTTGGGAAGCCATCCCCAGAATGAGATCCAGACACGTCTTCCCGGCGGGTACAGACCCCACAAAGTAGAAAGAGGCAAATTGAGAAATCTGATGTGTCACATTAGTCATCTTTAAGTATAAATATCCCCCGTATATTCTTTACCCCGCACCTCCACCATGTAAAGAATGGTGGTGGTACCGATTTTAAACACATTCTTCATGATAATTCTTTTATTTAACTCGTAACTTATTTATATAATATATACAAGCGATGCGCCCGGCCCGCAGGCCTAGGAGCGACTCTCGAAAACTAAACAAAAATAAACAACCGCCGTTCTATCGAACCTTTTGCTTTTAAATTTAAAATATTATCCCAATAATTCATACAGCTATAGGTGAACAAGGCATCATACCATTGTTATAACTCGAGTTTATTATGAACTCATATGGGTCCACCCAAACTATACAAATTAACTAGCCCTGTATAATCTATTTGCCGTCGTGAATGATGAAGGACAATACATCCTTCCCCTGAATTACTATGTATAATGTTTAGGGTTTACATTCCCGATCAACATATAAATTACACGTAGGTAAATATAAAAAACCCCGGTCAGGTCGTTCCTAACGATACCATCCATAAAATACCGTCCATCTCATGCCTCATTCCATGATCCATAACTCACTTTCTACGACTAATTCCAAAATTGATGATTATTAGACATTTATACAAACAATATTTACTTTGTTTACATACCATTTTTTTTTTTTTTTTTTTTTTTTTTTCATGATATCTTTCAAGCTTTCAATCAGGAGAGCCGCCAAGTTCTTGTGTTTTCCGATTGCAACTTCCATAAAATAGGCGTCATCAACGAGCCTGGCCCAGCTGACGGTTTTGTCTGGGTTGCTTTTCTTCCGATATTTCAGGAAGAAGTTCATTATCGTGGTCCAGGATTCCTCGGTCTCGATTATGATGGATGCCTCAAGTATTTTTGTCCAGCTGATATTGTATTCAATGGATACTTCTAATACCATTTCAATGATCCCCATCCCATTCCAAGCTGTGTGAGTCAGTATGGTAGCAGATAAGATCGCTTCGAGGGCCCGCTCTTCTTGGGTACAAACTGACCACCTGTAAGCCACTTTGGCGATGAATGAGCAGACTTGGGGATCCGTTTTTGTGATATATAGGGTCACCTGATCTATACATTTGGCGGATGGAGGAACGTATTTCTTGGAAATATCCCCCGGAATCATTGTTGCTATGTTCTTCGCATACTGTGCTTTGGAAAAGGCAGAGATCAACTGACCCTTGTTCTTTACCACTGCTCTGAGCATGGTGAGAGCTATGTAATTGAAGACTCTCACAATCTGCATGAACTCTGCTGTGGCGGTGTTACCAGCTCTCTTCAATCCCAACAAGATAGCTTTATAAAACTCTTTAGCCTGATTCTGGTCAAAGGGGTTGATAAAACTAACTGACGATAGGGCCGCCTGTTTTAGTATGGCCTCCTCATTCATCCGGGTCCCCGCCGCGATAGCGGTTTTTAGCCCTTGAACTGCTGCGGCATCCTGATTTAGAACATCAGTTAAAGCCTTAGTAGAGACAGTGTCAATCTGGTCCACCAAGAGCAGCTCTTCTTCTGAGAGATTCACAGTTGAGACGGAAGGAGCTGTGTCTGCAAAGGGAAACAGCTTGGTTGGGTGTTCCGCGTCTGCAAAGAACTCCGGAGGCCAAACTAGATCATCGAGCTTTATCACCCCTATTGCGTATACTTGGGAAGCCATCCCCAGAATGAGATCCAGACACGTCTTCCCGGCGGGTACAGACCCCACAAAGTAGAAAGAGGCAAATTGAGAAATCTGATGTGTCACATTAGTCATCTTTAAGTATAAATATCCCCCGTATATTCTTTACCCCGCACCTCCACCATGTAAAGAATGGTGGTGGTACCGATTTTAAACACATTCTTCATGATAATTCTTTTATTTAACTCTTAACTTATTTATATAATATATACAAGCGATGCGCCCGGCCCGCAGGCCTAGGAGCGACTCTCGAAAACTAAACAAAAATAAACAACCGCCGTTCTATCGAACCTTTTGCTTTTAAATTTAAAATATTATCCCAATAATTCATACAGCTATAGGTGAACAAGGCATCATACCATTGTTATAACTCGAGTTTATTATGAACTCATATGGGTCCACCCAAACTATACAAATTAACTAGCCCTGTATAATCTATTTGCCGTCGTGAATGATGAAGGACAATACATCCTTCCCCTGAATTACTATGTATAATGTTTAGGGTTTACATTCCCGATCAACATATAAATTACACGTAGGTAAATATAAAAAACCCCGGTCAGGTCGTTCCTAACGATACCATCCATAAAATACCGTCCATCTCATGCCTCATTCCATGATCCATAACTCACTTTCTACGACTAATTCCAAAATTGATGATTATTAGACATTTATACAAACAATATTTACTTTGTTTACATACCATTTTTTTTTTTTTTTTTTTTTTTTTTCATGATATCTTTCAAGCTTTCAATCAGGAGAGCCGCCAAGTTCTTGTGTTTTCCGATTGCAACTTCCATAAAATAGGCGTCATCAACGAGCCTGGCCCAGCTGACGGTTTTGTCTGGGTTGCTTTTCTTCCGATATTTCAGGAAGAAGTTCATTATCGTGGTCCAGGATTCCTCGGTCTCGATTATGATGGATGCCTCAAGTATTTTTGTCCAGCTGATATTGTATTCAATGGATACTTCTAATACCATTTCAATGATCCCCATCCCATTCCAAGCTGTGTGAGTCAGTATGGTAGCAGATAAGATCGCTTCGAGGGCCCGCTCTTCTTGGGTACAAACTGACCACCTGTAAGCCACTTTGGCGATGAATGAGCAGACTTGGGGATCCGTTTTTGTGATATATAGGGTCACCTGATCTATACATTTGGCGGATGGAGGAACGTATTTCTTGGAAATATCCCCCGGAATCATTGTTGCTATGTTCTTCGCATACTGTGCTTTGGAAAAGGCAGAGATCAACTGACCCTTGTTCTTTACCACTGCTCTGAGCATGGTGAGAGCTATGTAATTGAAGACTCTCACAATCTGCATGAACTCTGCTGTGGCGGTGTTACCAGCTCTCTTCAATCCCAACAAGATAGCTTTATAAAACTCTTTAGCCTGATTCTGGTCAAAGGGGTTGATAAAACTAACTGACGATAGGGCCGCCTGTTTTAGTATGGCCTCCTCATTCATCCGGGTCCCCGCCGCGATAGCGGTTTTTAGCCCTTGAACTGCTGCGGCATCCTGATTTAGAACATCAGTTAAAGCCTTAGTAGAGACAGTGTCAATCTGGTCCACCAAGAGCAGCTCTTCTTCTGAGAGATTCACAGTTGAGACGGAAGGAGCTGTGTCTGCAAAGGGAAACAGCTTGGTTGGGTGTTCCGCGTCTGCAAAGAACTCAATCAATCAATCAATCAATCAATCATTTATTTGTGTTTACAGGTCATTACAAAAGATGGTAAAAATATGTATAGTATCACAGTAAATTGCCGGTAGGTGTACAAATTTATAAAGAAATACAACTAATGCTATAATACATTTCAATAATATAACAGGAACAAAGTATAACATGTTTAAGTTTAAATCTGATTGGTATTAAATATATTAAAATTTGTTGATCAAAAAATCAGTTACACAATAATAACATTTTTCAGTTAGGAATTTAAATAGCCTTACCTTAAAACTAACAATGTCGGCATTTTTTATATTGTCAGGTAATTTGTTGTAGATAGTAGGTGCCATACCAAATAAACTTTTTTTATAAAGGGCAGTTTTACAGAGCTCTGGTATGACGTGTGATTTGTGTCTTGCTTTACCACCTTGCCCTCGTGTCTTAAACTTGTACGGGTTTATTTTTACAAAACATGCAACCTCGTAAATATATAACGATGGAACTGTCAATAATTGCAAAGACTTGAAGTATGGCCTACAGCTATCCGTTACGTGCAGATTACAAATTGCTCTTATGCATCTTTTTTGGGCTAAAAATGCTTGATTTTTTTCAGTGGAGTTGCCCCAAAAGATGATGCCGTATCTTAATGTAGACACCACAAAACCATGGTACGATACTAATACTGATTTGCGATTTGACACCTTTGATAACTGATAAAGAGCATAAGCAAAGCTATTAATTTTTTTGCACAGTATATGTATATGCTCTTTCCAAGTTAACTTGCTATCAATGACCAATCCCAAAAATTTAGTGTCCATTGCTTCTTTAATTTTACAGTTACCACTCCTAATTATAATATCTTTCTGTCTTTTCAACGTCCGTTGGCCGAAATGCATGATAAAGGTTTTTTGCAAATTAATGTGAAGATTATTTGACAATAGCCATTTAATTACGGAGTCTAATGCATTGTTGATATCCATCTCATAGTTAGCAGGACAGTCTTGTTTAACGATGAGTGTGCTATCGTCGGCGAATAGAACCATTGGATGCATTATACTTTTCGGTAAGTCGTTAATATATATAATGAACAATAAGGGTCCGAGTACACTACCTTGTGGGACACCAAACTTGACGCGACGGGATTTAGACAGGTACTTATATTCAGATCTTGACATAATATCTACTTTAGTTATCTCTGTATGCTGAGTTCTATTTCGCAAATAAGAATTTATTAAATTTAGGATGTTTCCCCGAACGCCATAAGACTCCAATTTTAATATTAAAGTGTCATGATCAACATGATCGAACGCCTTACTCATGTCCATGAACAGTGCGGAAATCGGATGTCTTTGGTCAACACTTTTCATAATTTTCTGCAAAAAATCAAACACTGCCAAGTTAATTGTTTTATTTTTGCGAAAGCCTTTTTGTTCTTCCGCGAAGATATTCAAACCATCAAAATAACTGTAAAGACTTTCATGAATATGTTTTTCAAAGATCTTCGAGAAAATAGGAAGAAGAGCCACAGGTCTATAATTTGTTAGTGAGGTTTTTTCTCCTTTCTTAAATAAAGGTTTTATTATAGAAACTTTCAACTTATCCGGAAAGATTCCACTCTCAATACATAAATTAAAAATGTAACATAATGGATTCGCTATAATATCAGCTACGGCTTTAACTATCTGGACGGATATTCCATCAAATCCAACGCTATTCTTGTTTTTCAAGGAGATAATTATTCTATAGATTGTATCCAATGAAATAGGTGGCATAAACATTGAATTTGCCCTAGAGTTGACAATAGGGTGCTTTCTACCTGAGGCATTTTTGGAGGAAGTTTGAACCTGGTCCACAAAATAGTCGTTAAAGATATTCGCTATTTCTATAGGATCACTTATTTTTTTGTCACCATGAACTACTTCCGAAATCGATTCCTTAGGAATATGATGTTTATTGTCTTGAATTACTTTCCACGTAGCTTTGGATTTGTTAACAGCTGTATTTATATAGTGGTTGTTTTGCGAATATTTAGTCAATCTAATAATTTTTTTGTATCGTTTAGAATAAGACGCCAATGCAGTTTTGTTCATTTCTGTCGGACTCTTACGGCTTTGCCAAAGTAGAAATCTTTTCCTTTTACTGCATATTTTAATGCCCTTGGATAACCATTTTGGTGGTTTATGGGATTTCCGGGTTTTTATTATTGAAGGAAAACAAATATCGTAAAAAGATTTGAAAATATCTAAAAAACAATTGAATGCATCATTGGGGTCTTTTTTCTCATAAACCTCAGAAAAACTTAAAGCTAATAAACACTTTCTAAATATATACTGGGATTCCTTACAATAGTCTGTTAAAATTACTTTCCAACTCATTAACCTACAGGATCTTTTTACTTTGCATTTCAGTATTTGTGCCGTATGATCTGATAATGCCGTTTCTAAAACTTCACTGCTGCTACCTCGTGAATTATGTAAAATATTGTCAATACAAGAATGACTCTGTAATCTAGTAGGTGTTTTAATAGATATTTTTAAATTATGACTGCTTAACAAATTTTCAAATCGCAATGTATTAGAATTCTTTTTCAAAATGTCAATATTAAAATCTCCGCACACAATAATAGTTTTTTTAATATTGTTAGTAATATTAGTCAAAATGTCATCTAATTTATCAAAAAAGGTATTTAAGTTATTACTATTTGGAACTCTATAAACGGAAACAATTACAATATTATGACGAGCGATTTCAATGGCACAACATTCTAAAGTATTCATTATAGATTGTCTACTAACATGACTAATTACTTTAAATTCATGTTCGTTGCTAACTAAAATACAGGATCCCCCTCGTCTATTTTCTCTGCAAAAGCACGCTGCAAGTCTATAGTTTGGCACCACTAAACTACGTTCGTCGCCGGGCTTCATGTTGTGTTCACTTATGCACAAAACATCAATTTTTTTATTTTTGCAAGATAATTCTTCCAGTTGTACTGTTAACATGTCAGATTTATTTACGAGACCTGCAATATTCTGATGCATGATATTTATATGATTATACACGAAAAAACGTGTTCTTATTTTCTTGGTCCACACACTCGCTATCCAGAATACGGTTAATACTAGCTGATGAGGTATGCTCCTTTTTAGTAACTGCCTTTGCTATAGTAGGGTAGTAGTCATGTAAAGTCTTCTGAATAAATGTGCCTGAAGAACTAGTTTTCCCTTTTTGCTGGGTAGCTTGTTTTCTTGTTATGTTCTTGATATGTGCATTACCATCACGTTGAGCCTTATGATTACGGAATGGCAGAAATTTATCGTAATAATCTTTAGTGTCTATTAAGTAACTTATTTTTTGTGATAATTCCTGGAGACTACGCCTAGTCCAGTTCTTGCACGGTTCCACGAAATAACAATTTTCCTTAAAGTCATTTGTTACGGATTTTAGTAAAGTGTTCAACTTTTTCTCGTTTAAATGTTTGTTTTGTTGTATTCCAACTATTATGACACTGGCTGGCTGCAGATGTTTTATTGTACAGTACAATTCATGCGCCAATTTAGTAGGATTTTTGTCATGCTCTCCTATACACAGAATTATTTTGTCTTGTTTAGTGGGATTAATATTATTGCAACTGCTTAATATAGCGTCTGCTGAAGCTCGTGGTTTTATAAATGCCTCTACCTTATATTTTGCGTAACTACTACTCTCTCGATTTCTTTTTAGCTGTAATGCCAGTCCAAGGCATTGACTACCGCCAAATATGTGTATTTTGTTCGTTACTCCATTCTTGACGTCGTCGGCTGTACCTGAATCACAATCCTTACTTTTACACTCCGTCTGCTCGTTTTGTTCTAATGTTGTTACGTCATCTAATGTGTTGCTATTAATTTCTTTCAACTCATCCCTAAAGCTTTGCTGTATTGCTTCAATGCTTTGGTTCACACTGCGTAATTCATCACTAGCTGTGAATGATAATTGCATCTGCTCTAAATTACGATTATTGATCGATTTTCTCTTTTTATTAGAGTTGACAGCTGTCACATACATCTGTTTAAATTGAGTAATCTTGTTTTCCCGATTTTTTATTTCTCCCCGTAATGAACCATTTTCGAGTACCAGTTTGTCGATTTCGCAATTCGCACTTTCCAGTTGCGTCTTTAGTAACTCAATTTCCATTTCTAAGCCAGCTACATAAGAGTTACCGTCTAATGTTTCATTTAAATTAGGTAAACTTGCAGCCTCGGACAGTACACATGAGTTCCCGTCGTTAAATTCCAATAGTGATTCAAATGACTTAGATTTTTCCATATTTGTTACTTTCTTTCGCATTGTTATGTTCTCCATGGGTAAAGTTGTGATGTTTAATAAAAATAAAAATAAATAATAAAAAATAAAATTCCTTCGTGCCACGAGCGAGATTCGAACTCGCGTCCTCTTAGGTCCAAGTCAGCGCTTCCCCCGCAGAGCTACCGCGACTTCTCTATAAAGTGTCAAAGAGCTCGTTAGTTCGAGTGGACATGTGTAACGGGAATTTGACCTTAGAGCTTATCTCAACGACATGAACGCTGATTGGCTGATCCGCAAAAGCGGTTTATGAGTGCTCAGCCGTTATTAATTATTTTTAAAACACTTTCCTTAATAACTCACGATTCCACAGGTCGTTTTCTTTACTTTCTGCACCAATTTGAAGCACTGGTCATAAGCTACACGTTAGTATAACAATTTTCTTAAAATAACTGTTTTAAGCACCACTTTTTATTTTATAATTACGGAGCTAACTGACATAGGTCTTGTTCGGTGTAGCGCTTACCGGGCGTTCCCAACTCCGGAGGCCAAACTAGATCATCGAGCTTTATCACCCCTATTGCGTATACTTGGGAAGCCATCCCCAGAATGAGATCCAGACACGTCTTCCCGGCGGGTACAGACCCCACAAAGTAGAAAGAGGCAAATTGAGAAATCTGATGTGTCACATTAGTCATCTTTAAGTATAAATATCCCCCGTATATTCTTTACCCCGCACCTCCACCATGTAAAGAATGGTGGTGGTACCGATTTTAAACACATTCTTCATGATAATTCTTTTATTTAACTCGTAACTTATTTATATAATATATACAAGCGATGCGCCCGGCCCGCAGGCCTAGGAGCGACTCTCGAAAACTAAACAAAAATAAACAACCGCCGTTCTATCGAACCTTTTGCTTTTAAATTTAAAATATTATCCCAATAATTCATACAGCTATAGGTGAACAAGGCATCATACCATTGTTATAACTCGAGTTTATTATGAACTCATAATATGGGTCCACCCAAACTATACAAATTAACTAGCCCTGTATAATCTATTTGCCGTCGTGAATGATGAAGGACAATACATCCTTCCCCTGAATTACTATGTATAATGTTTAGGGTTTACATTCCCGATCAACATATAAATTACACGTAGGTAAATATAAAAAACCCCGGTCAGGTCGTTCCTAACGATACCATCCATAAAATACCGTCCATCTCATGCCTCATTCCATGATCCATAACTCACTTTCTACGACTAATTCCAAAATTGATGATTATTAGACATTTATACAAACAATATTTACTTTGTTTACATACCATTTTTTTTTTTTTTTTTTTTCATGATATCTTTCAAGCTTTCAATCAGGAGAGCCGCCAAGTTCTTGTGTTTTCCGATTGCAACTTCCATAAAATAGGCGTCATCAACGAGCCTGGCCCAGCTGACGGTTTTGTCTGGGTTGCTTTTCTTCCGATATTTCAGGAAGAAGTTCATTATCGTGGTCCAGGATTCCTCGGTCTCGATTATGATGGATGCCTCAAGTATTTTTGTCCAGCTGATATTGTATTCAATGGATACTTCTAATACCATTTCAATGATCCCCATCCCATTCCAAGCTGTGTGAGTCAGTATGGTAGCAGATAAGATCGCTTCGAGGGCCCGCTCTTCTTGGGTACAAACTGACCACCTGTAAGCCACTTTGGCGATGAATGAGCAGACTTGGGGATCCGTTTTTGTGATATATAGGGTCACCTGATCTATACATTTGGCGGATGGAGGAACGTATTTCTTGGAAATATCCCCCGGAATCATTGTTGCTATGTTCTTCGCATACTGTGCTTTGGAAAAGGCAGAGATCAACTGACCCTTGTTCTTTACCACTGCTCTGAGCATGGTGAGAGCTATGTAATTGAAGACTCTCACAATCTGCATGAACTCTGCTGTGGCGGTGTTACCAGCTCTCTTCAATCCCAACAAGATAGCTTTATAAAACTCTTTAGCCTGATTCTGGTCAAAGGGGTTGATAAAACTAACTGACGATAGGGCCGCCTGTTTTAGTATGGCCTCCTCATTCATCCGGGTCCCCGCCGCGATAGCGGTTTTTAGCCCTTGAACTGCTGCGGCATCCTGATTTAGAACATCAGTTAAAGCCTTAGTAGAGACAGTGTCAATCTGGTCCACCAAGAGCAGCTCTTCTTCTGAGAGATTCACAGTTGAGACGGAAGGAGCTGTGTCTGCAAAGGGAAACAGCTTGGTTGGGTGTTCCGCGTCTGCAAAGAACTCCGGAGGCCAAACTAGATCATCGAGCTTTATCACCCCTATTGCGTATACTTGGGAAGCCATCCCCAGAATGAGATCCAGACACGTCTTCCCGGCGGGTACAGACCCCACAAAGTAGAAAGAGGCAAATTGAGAAATCTGATGTGTCACATTAGTCATCTTTAAGTATAAATATCCCCCGTATATTCTTTACCCCGCACCTCCACCATGTAAAGAATGGTGGTGGTACCGATTTTAAACACATTCTTCATGATAATTCTTTTATTTAACTCGTAACTTATTTATATAATATATACAAGCGATGCGCCCGGCCCGCAGGCCTAGGAGCGACTCTCGAAAACTAAACAAAAATAAACAACCGCCGTTCTATCGAACCTTTTGCTTTTAAATTTAAAATATTATCCCAATAATTCATACAGCTATAGGTGAACAAGGCATCATACCATTGTTATAACTCGAGTTTATTATGAACTCATATGGGTCCACCCAAACTATACAAATTAACTAGCCCTGTATAATCTATTTGCCGTCGTGAATGATGAAGGACAATTCATCCTTCCCCTGAATTACTATGTATAATGTTTAGGGTTTACATTCCCGATCAACATATAAATTACACGTAGGTAAATATAAAAAACCCCGGTCAGGTCGTTCCTAACGATACCATCCATAAAATACCGTCCATCTCATGCCTCATTCCATGATCCATAACTCACTTTCTACGACTAATTCCAAAATTGATGATTATTAGACATTTATACAAACAATATTTACTTTGTTTACATACCATTTTTTTTTTTTTTTTTTTTTTTTTTTCATGATATCTTTCAAGCTTTCAATCAGGAGAGCCGCCAAGTTCTTGTGTTTTCCGATTGCAACTTCCATAAAATAGGCGTCATCAACGAGCCTGGCCCAGCTGACGGTTTTGTCTGGGTTGCTTTTCTTCCGATATTTCAGGAAGAAGTTCATTATCGTGGTCCAGGATTCCTCGGTCTCGATTATGATGGATGCCTCAAGTATTTTTGTCCAGCTGATATTGTATTCAATGGATACTTCTAATACCATTTCAATGATCCCCATCCCATTCCAAGCTGTGTGAGTCAGTATGGTAGCAGATAAGATCGCTTCGAGGGCCCGCTCTTCTTGGGTACAAACTGACCACCTGTAAGCCACTTTGGCGATGAATGAGCAGACTTGGGGATCCGTTTTTGTGATATATAGGGTCACCTGATCTATACATTTGGCGGATGGAGGAACGTATTTCTTGGAAATATCCCCCGGAATCATTGTTGCTATGTTCTTCGCATACTGTGCTTTGGAAAAGGCAGAGATCAACTGACCCTTGTTCTTTACCACTGCTCTGAGCATGGTGAGAGCTATGTAATTGAAGACTCTCACAATCTGCATGAACTCTGCTGTGGCGGTGTTACCAGCTCTCTTCAATCCCAACAAGATAGCTTTATAAAACTCTTTAGCCTGATTCTGGTCAAAGGGGTTGATAAAACTAACTGACGATAGGGCCGCCTGTTTTAGTATGGCCTCCTCATTCATCCGGGTCCCCGCCGCGATAGCGGTTTTTAGCCCTTGAACTGCTGCGGCATCCTGATTTAGAACATCAGTTAAAGCCTTAGTAGAGACAGTGTCAATCTGGTCCACCAAGAGCAGCTCTTCTTCTGAGAGATTCACAGTTGAGACGGAAGGAGCTGTGTCTGCAAAGGGAAACAGCTTGGTTGGGTGTTCCGCGTCTGCAAAGAACTCCGGAGGCCAAACTAGATCATCGAGCTTTATCACCCCTATTGCGTATACTTGGGAAGCCATCCCCAGAATGAGATCCAGACACGTCTTCCCGGCGGGTACAGACCCCACAAAGTAGAAAGAGGCAAATTGAGAAATCTGATGTGTCACATTAGTCATCTTTAAGTATAAATATCCCCCGTATATTCTTTACCCCGCACCTCCACCATGTAAAGAATGGTGGTGGTACCGATTTTAAACACATTCTTCATGATAATTCTTTTATTTAACTCGTAACTTATTTATATAATATATACAAGCGATGCGCCCGGCCCGCAGGCCTAGGAGCGACTCTCGAAAACTAAACAAAAATAAACAACCGCCGTTCTATCGAACCTTTTGCTTTTAAATTTAAAATATTATCCCAATAATTCATACAGCTATAGGTGAACAAGGCATCATACCATTGTTATAACTCGAGTTTATTATGAACTCATATGGGTCCACCCAAACTATACAAATTAACTAGCCCTGTATAATCTATTTGCCGTCGTGAATGATGAAGGACAATACATCCTTCCCCTGAATTACTATGTATAATGTTTAGGGTTTACATTCCCGATCAACATATAAATTACACGTAGGTCAATATAAAAAACCCCGGTCAGGTCGTTCCTAACGATACCATCCATAAAATACCGTCCATCTCATGCCTCATTCCATGATCCATAACTCACTTTCTACGACTAATTCCAAAATTGATGATTATTAGACATTTATACAAACAATATTTACTTTGTTTACATACCATTTTTTTTTTTTTTTTTTTTTTTTTTTTTCATGATATCTTTCAAGCTTTCAATCAGGAGAGCCGCCAAGTTCTTGTGTTTTCCGATTGCAACTTCCATAAAATAGGCGTCATCAACGAGCCTGGCCCAGCTGACGGTTTTGTCTGGGTTGCTTTTCTTCCGATATTTCAGGAAGAAGTTCATTATCGTGGTCCAGGATTCCTCGGTCTCGATTATGATGGATGCCTCAAGTATTTTTGTCCAGCTGATATTGTATTCAATGGATACTTCTAATACCATTTCAATGATCCCCATCCCATTCCAAGCTGTGTGAGTCAGTATGGTAGCAGATAAGATCGCTTCGAGGGCCCGCTCTTCTTGGGTACAAACTGACCACCTGTAAGCCACTTTGGCGATGAATGAGCAGACTTGGGGATCCGTTTTTGTGATATATAGGGTCACCTGATCTATACATTTGGCGGATGGAGGAACGTATTTCTTGGAAATATCCCCCGGAATCATTGTTGCTATGTTCTTCGCATACTGTGCTTTGGAAAAGGCAGAGATCAACTGACCCTTGTTCTTTACCACTGCTCTGAGCATGGTGAGAGCTATGTAATTGAAGACTCTCACAATCTGCATGAACTCTGCTGTGGCGGTGTTACCAGCTCTCTTCAATCCCAACAAGATAGCTTTATAAAACTCTTTAGCCTGATTCTGGTCAAAGGGGTTGATAAAACTAACTGACGATAGGGCCGCCTGTTTTAGTATGGCCTCCTCATTCATCCGGGTCCCCGCCGCGATAGCGGTTTTTAGCCCTTGAACTGCTGCGGCATCCTGATTTAGAACATCAGTTAAAGCCTTAGTAGAGACAGTGTCAATCTGGTCCACCAAGAGCAGCTCTTCTTCTGAGAGATTCACAGTTGAGACGGAAGGAGCTGTGTCTGCAAAGGGAAACAGCTTGGTTGGGTGTTCCGCGTCTGCAAAGAACTCCGGAGGCCAAACTAGATCATCGAGCTTTATCACCCCTATTGCGTATACTTGGGAAGCCATCCCCAGAATGAGATCCAGACACGTCTTCCCGGCGGGTACAGACCCCACAAAGTAGAAAGAGGCAAATTGAGAAATCTGATGTGTCACATTAGTCATCTTTAAGTATAAATATCCCCCGTATATTCTTTACCCCGCACCTCCACCATGTAAAGAATGGTGGTGGTACCGATTTTAAACACATTCTTCATGATAATTCTTTTATTTAACTCGTAACTTATTTATATAATATATACAAGCGATGCGCCCGGCCCGCAGGCCTAGGAGCGACTCTCGAAAACTAAACAAAAATAAACAACCGCCGTTCTATCGAACCTTTTGCTTTTAAATTTAAAATATTATCCCAATAATTCATACAGCTATAGGTGAACAAGGCATCATACCATTGTTATAACTCGAGTTTATTATGAACTCATATGGGTCCACCCAAACTATACAAATTAACTAGCCCTGTATAATCTATTTGCCGTCGTGAATGATGAAGGACAATACATCCTTCCCCTGAATTACTATGTATAATGTTTAGGGTTTACATTCCCGATCAACATATAAATTACACGTAGGTAAATATAAAAAACCCCGGTCAGGTCGTTCCTAACGATACCATCCATAAAATACCGTCCATCTCATGCCTCATTCCATGATCCATAACTCACTTTCTACGACTAATTCCAAAATTGATGATTATTAGACATTTATACAAACAATATTTACTTTGTTTACATACCATTTTTTTTTTTTTTTTTTTTTTTTTTTCATGATATCTTTCAAGCTTTCAATCAGGAGAGCCGCCAAGTTCTTGTGTTTTCCGATTGCAACTTCCATAAAATAGGCGTCATCAACGAGCCTGGCCCAGCTGACGGTTTTGTCTGGGTTGCTTTTCTTCCGATATTTCAGGAAGAAGTTCATTATCGTGGTCCAGGATTCCTCGGTCTCGATTATGATGGATGCCTCAAGTATTTTTGTCCAGCTGATATTGTATTCAATGGATACTTCTAATACCATTTCAATGATCCCCATCCCATTCCAAGCTGTGTGAGTCAGTATGGTAGCAGATAAGATCGCTTCGAGGGCCCGCTCTTCTTGGGTACAAACTGACCACCTGTAAGCCACTTTGGCGATGAATGAGCAGACTTGGGGATCCGTTTTTGTGATATATAGGGTCACCTGATCTATACATTTGGCGGATGGAGGAACGTATTTCTTGGAAATATCCCCCGGAATCATTGTTGCTATGTTCTTCGCATACTGTGCTATGGAAAAGGCAGAGATCAACTGACCCTTGTTCTTTACCACTGCTCTGAGCATGGTGAGAGCTATGTAATTGAAGACTCTCACAATCTGCATGAACTCTGCTGTGGCGGTGTTACCAGCTCTCTTCAATCCCAACAAGATAGCTTTATAAAACTCTTTAGCCTGATTCTGGTCAAAGGGGTTGATAAAACTAACTGACGATAGGGCCGCCTGTTTTAGTATGGCCTCCTCATTCATCCGGGTCCCCGCCGCGATAGCGGTTTTTAGCCCTTGAACTGCTGCGGCATCCTGATTTAGAACATCAGTTAAAGCCTTAGTAGAGACAGTGTCAATCTGGTCCACCAAGAGCAGCTCTTCTTCTGAGAGATTCACAGTTGAGACGGAAGGAGCTGTGTCTGCAAAGGGAAACAGCTTGGTTGGGTGTTCCGCGTCTGCAAAGAACTCAATCAATCAATCAATCAATCAATCATTTATTTGTGTTTACAGGTCATTACAAAAGATGGTAAAAATATGTATAGTATCACAGTAAATTGCCGGTAGGTGTACAAATTTATAAAGAAATACAACTAATGCTATAATACATTTCAATAATATAACAGGAACAAAGTATAACATGTTTAAGTTTAAATCTGATTGGTATTAAATATATTAAAATTTGTTGATCAAAAAATCAGTTACACAATAATAACATTTTTCAGTTAGGAATTTAAATAGCCTTACCTTAAAACTAACAATGTCGGCATTTTTTATATTGTCAGGTAATTTGTTGTAGATAGTAGGTGCCATACCAAATAAACTTTTTTTATAAAGGGCAGTTTTACAGAGCTCTGGTATGACGTGTGATTTGTGTCTTGCTTTACCACCTTGCCCTCGTGTCTTAAACTTGTACGGGTTTATTTTTACAAAACATGCAACCTCGTAAATATATAACGATGGAACTGTCAATAATTGCAAAGACTTGAAGTATGGCCTACAGCTATCCGTTACGTGCAGATTACAAATTGCTCTTATGCATCTTTTTTGGGCTAAAAATGCTTGATTTTTTTCAGTGGAGTTGCCCCAAAAGATGATGCCGTATCTTAATGTAGACACCACAAAACCATGGTACGATACTAATACTGATTTGCGATTTGACACCTTTGATAACTGATAAAGAGCATAAGCAAAGCTATTAATTTTTTTGCACAGTATATGTATATGCTCTTTCCAAGTTAACTTGCTATCAATGACCAATCCCAAAAATTTAGTGTCCATTGCTTCTTTAATTTTACAGTTACCACTCCTAATTATAATATCTTTCTGTCTTTTCAACGTCCGTTGGCCGAAATGCATGATAAAGGTTTTTTGCAAATTAATGTGAAGATTATTTGACAATAGCCATTTAATTACGGAGTCTAATGCATTGTTGATATCCATCTCATAGTTAGCAGGACAGTCTTGTTTAACGATGAGTGTGCTATCGTCGGCGAATAGAACCATTGGATGCATTATACTTTTCGGTAAGTCGTTAATATATATAATGAACAATAAGGGTCCGAGTACACTACCTTGTGGGACACCAAACTTGACGCGACGGGATTTAGACAGGTACTTATATTCAGATCTTGACATAATATCTACTTTAGTTATCTCTGTATGCTGAGTTCTATTTCGCAAATAAGAATTTATTAAATTTAGGATGTTTCCCCGAACGCCATAAGACTCCAATTTTAATATTAAAGTGTCATGATCAACATGATCGAACGCCTTACTCATGTCCATGAACAGTGCGGAAATCGGATGTCTTTGGTCAACACTTTTCATAATTTTCTGCAAAAAATCAAACACTGCCAAGTTAATTGTTTTATTTTTGCGAAAGCCTTTTTGTTCTTCCGCGAAGATATTCAAACCATCAAAATAACTGTAAAGACTTTCATGAATATGTTTTTCAAAGATCTTCGAGAAAATAGGAAGAAGAGCCACAGGTCTATAATTTGTTAGTGAGGTTTTTTCTCCTTTCTTAAATAAAGGTTTTATTATAGAAACTTTCAACTTATCCGGAAAGATTCCACTCTCAATACATAAATTAAAAATGTAACATAATGGATTCGCTATAATATCAGCTACGGCTTTAACTATCTGGACGGATATTCCATCAAATCCAACGCTATTCTTGTTTTTCAAGGAGATAATTATTCTATAGATTGTATCCAATGAAATAGGTGGCATAAACATTGAATTTGCCCTAGAGTTGACAATAGGGTGCTTTCTACCTGAGGCATTTTTGGAGGAAGTTTGAACCTGGTCCACAAAATAGTCGTTAAAGATATTCGCTATTTCTATAGGATCACTTATTTTTTTGTCACCATGAACTACTTCCGAAATCGATTCCTTAGGAATATGATGTTTATTGTCTTGAATTACTTTCCACGTAGCTTTGGATTTGTTAACAGCTGTATTTATATAGTGGTTGTTTTGCGAATATTTAGTCAATCTAATAATTTTTTTGTATCGTTTAGAATAAGACGCCAATGCAGTTTTGTTCATTTCTGTCGGACTCTTACGGCTTTGCCAAAGTAGAAATCTTTTCCTTTTACTGCATATTTTAATGCCCTTGGATAACCATTTTGGTGGTTTATGGGATTTCCGGGTTTTTATTATTGAAGGAAAACAAATATCGTAAAAAGATTTGAAAATATCTAAAAAACAATTGAATGCATCATTGGGGTCTTTTTTCTCATAAACCTCAGAAAAACTTAAAGCTAATAAACACTTTCTAAATATATACTGGGATTCCTTACAATAGTCTGTTAAAATTACTTTCCAACTCATTAACCTACAGGATCTTTTTACTTTGCATTTCAGTATTTGTGCCGTATGATCTGATAATGCCGTTTCTAAAACTTCACTGCTGCTACCTCGTGAATTATGTAAAATATTGTCAATACAAGAATGACTCTGTAATCTAGTAGGTGTTTTAATAGATATTTTTAAATTATGACTGCTTAACAAATTTTCAAATCGCAATGTATTAGAATTCTTTTTCAAAATGTCAATATTAAAATCTCCGCACACAATAATAGTTTTTTTAATATTGTTAGTAATATTAGTCAAAATGTCATCTAATTTATCAAAAAAGGTATTTAAGTTATTACTATTTGGAACTCTATAAACGGAAACAATTACAATATTATGACGAGCGATTTCAATGGCACAACATTCTAAAGTATTCATTATAGATTGTCTACTAACATGACTAATTACTTTAAATTCATGTTCGTTGCTAACTAAAATACAGGATCCCCCTCGTCTATTTTCTCTGCAAAAGCACGCTGCAAGTCTATAGTTTGGCACCACTAAACTACGTTCGTCGCCGGGCTTCATGTTGTGTTCACTTATGCACAAAACATCAATTTTTTTATTTTTGCAAGATAATTCTTCCAGTTGTACTGTTAACATGTCAGATTTATTTACGAGACCTGCAATATTCTGATGCATGATATTTATATGATTATACACGAAAAAACGTGTTCTTATTTTCTTGGTCCACACACTCGCTATCCAGAATACGGTTAATACTAGCTGATGAGGTATGCTCCTTTTTAGTAACTGCCTTTGCTATAGTAGGGTAGTAGTCATGTAAAGTCTTCTGAATAAATGTGCCTGAAGAACTAGTTTTCCCTTTTTGCTGGGTAGCTTGTTTTCTTGTTATGTTCTTGATATGTGCATTACCATCACGTTGAGCCTTATGATTACGGAATGGCAGAAATTTATCGTAATAATCTTTAGTGTCTATTAAGTAACTTATTTTTTGTGATAATTCCTGGAGACTACGCCTAGTCCAGTTCTTGCACGGTTCCACGAAATAACAATTTTCCTTAAAGTCATTTGTTACGGATTTTAGTAAAGTGTTCAACTTTTTCTCGTTTAAATGTTTGTTTTGTTGTATTCCAACTATTATGACACTGGCTGGCTGCAGATGTTTTATTGTACAGTACAATTCATGCGCCAATTTAGTAGGATTTTTGTCATGCTCTCCTATACACAGAATTATTTTGTCTTGTTTAGTGGGATTAATATTATTGCAACTGCTTAATATAGCGTCTGCTGAAGCTCGTGGTTTTATAAATGCCTCTACCTTATATTTTGCGTAACTACTACTCTCTCGATTTCTTTTTAGCTGTAATGCCAGTCCAAGGCATTGACTACCGCCAAATATGTGTATTTTGTTCGTTACTCCATTCTTGACGTCGTCGGCTGTACCTGAATCACAATCCTTACTTTTACACTCCGTCTGCTCGTTTTGTTCTAATGTTGTTACGTCATCTAATGTGTTGCTATTAATTTCTTTCAACTCATCCCTAAAGCTTTGCTGTATTGCTTCAATGCTTTGGTTCACACTGCGTAATTCATCACTAGCTGTGAATGATAATTGCATCTGCTCTAAATTACGATTATTGATCGATTTTCTCTTTTTATTAGAGTTGACAGCTGTCACATACATCTGTTTAAATTGAGTAATCTTGTTTTCCCGATTTTTTATTTCTCCCCGTAATGAACCATTTTCGAGTACCAGTTTGTCGATTTCGCAATTCGCACTTTCCAGTTGCGTCTTTAGTAACTCAATTTCCATTTCTAAGCCAGCTACATAAGAGTTACCGTCTAATGTTTCATTTAAATTAGGTAAACTTGCAGCCTCGGACAGTACACATGAGTTCCCGTCGTTAAATTCCAATAGTGATTCAAATGACTTAGATTTTTCCATATTTGTTACTTTCTTTCGCATTGTTATGTTCTCCATGGGTAAAGTTGTGATGTTTAATAAAAATAAAAATAAATAATAAAAAATAAAATTCCTTCGTGCCACGAGCGAGATTCGAACTCGCGTCCTCTTAGGTCCAAGTCAGCGCTTCCCCCGCAGAGCTACCGCGACTTCTCTATAAAGTGTCAAAGAGCTCGTTAGTTCGAGTGGACATGTGTAACGGGAATTTGACCTTAGAGCTTATCTCAACGACATGAACGCTGATTGGCTGATCCGCAAAAGCGGTTTATGAGTGCTCAGCCGTTATTAATTATTTTTAAAACACTTTCCTTAATAACTCACGATTCCACAGGTCGTTTTCTTTACTTTCTGCACCAATTTGAAGCACTGGTCATAAGCTACACGTTAGTATAACAATTTTCTTAAAATAACTGTTTTAAGCACCACTTTTTATTTTATAATTACGGAGCTAACTGACATAGGTCTTGTTCGGTGTAGCGCTTACCGGGCGTTCCCAACTCCGGAGGCCAAACTAGATCATCGAGCTTTATCACCCCTATTGCGTATACTTGGGAAGCCATCCCCAGAATGAGATCCAGACACGTCTTCCCGGCGGGTACAGACCCCACAAAGTAGAAAGAGGCAAATTGAGAAATCTGATGTGTCACATTAGTCATCTTTAAGTATAAATATCCCCCGTATATTCTTTACCCCGCACCTCCACCATGTAAAGAATGGTGGTGGTACCGATTTTAAACACATTCTTCATGATAATTCTTTTATTTAACTCGTAACTTATTTATATAATATATACAAGCGATGCGCCCGGCCCGCAGGCCTAGGAGCGACTCTCGAAAACTAAACAAAAATAAACAACCGCCGTTCTATCGAACCTTTTGCTTTTAAATTTAAAATATTATCCCAATAATTCATACAGCTATAGGTGAACAAGGCATCATACCATTGTTATAACTCGAGTTTATTATGAACTCATATGGGTCCACCCAAACTATACAAATTAACTAGCCCTGTATAATCTATTTGCCGTCGTGAATGATGAAGGACAATACATCCTTCCCCTGAATTACTATGTATAATGTTTAGGGTTTACATTCCCGATCAACATATAAATTACACGTAGGTAAATATAAAAAACCCCGGTCAGGTCGTTCCTAACGATACCATCCATAAAATACCGTCCATCTCATGCCTCATTCCATGATCCATAACTCACTTTCTACGACTAATTCCAAAATTGATGATTATTAGACATTTATACAAACAATATTTACTTTGTTTACATACCATTTTTTTTTTTTTTTTTTTTTTTTTTTTCATGATATCTTTCAAGCTTTCAATCAGGAGAGCCGCCAAGTTCTTGTGTTTTCCGATTGCAACTTCCATAAAATAGGCGTCATCAACGAGCCTGGCCCAGCTGACGGTTTTGTCTGGGTTGCTTTTCTTCCGATATTTCAGGAAGAAGTTCATTATCGTGGTCCAGGATTCCTCGGTCTCGATTATGATGGATGCCTCAAGTATTTTTGTCCAGCTGATATTGTATTCAATGGATACTTCTAATACCATTTCAATGATCCCCATCCCATTCCAAGCTGTGTGAGTCAGTATGGTAGCAGATAAGATCGCTTCGAGGGCCCGCTCTTCTTGGGTACAAACTGACCACCTGTAAGCCACTTTGGCGATGAATGAGCAGACTTGGGGATCCGTTTTTGTGATATATAGGGTCACCTGATCTATACATTTGGCGGATGGAGGAACGTATTTCTTGGAAATATCCCCCGGAATCATTGTTGCTATGTTCTTCGCATACTGTGCTTTGGAAAAGGCAGAGATCAACTGACCCTTGTTCTTTACCACTGCTCTGAGCATGGTGAGAGCTATGTAATTGAAGACTCTCACAATCTGCATGAACTCTGCTGTGGCGGTGTTACCAGCTCTCTTCAATCCCAACAAGATAGCTTTATAAAACTCTTTAGCCTGATTCTGGTCAAAGGGGTTGATAAAACTAACTGACGATAGGGCCGCCTGTTTTAGTATGGCCTCCTCATTCATCCGGGTCCCCGCCGCGATAGCGGTTTTTAGCCCTTGAACTGCTGCGGCATCCTGATTTAGAACATCAGTTAAAGCCTTAGTAGAGACAGTGTCAATCTGGTCCACCAAGAGCAGCTCTTCTTCTGAGAGATTCACAGTTGAGACGGAAGGAGCTGTGTCTGCAAAGGGAAACAGCTTGGTTGGGTGTTCCGCGTCTGCAAAGAACTCCGGAGGCCAAACTAGATCATCGAGCTTTATCACCCCTATTGCGTATACTTGGGAAGCCATCCCCAGAATGAGATCCAGACACGTCTTCCCGGCGGGTACAGACCCCACAAAGTAGAAAGAGGCAAATTGAGAAATCTGATGTGTCACATTAGTCATCTTTAAGTATAAATATCCCCCGTATATTCTTTACCCCGCACCTCCACCATGTAAAGAATGGTGGTGGTACCGATTTTAAACACATTCTTCATGATAATTCTTTTATTTAACTCGTAACTTATTTATATAATATATACAAGCGATGCGCCCGGCCCGCAGGCCTAGGAGCGACTCTCGAAAACTAAACAAAAATAAACAACCGCCGTTCTATCGAACCTTTTGCTTTTAAATTTAAAATATTATCCCAATAATTCATACAGCTATAGGTGAACAAGGCATCATACCATTGTTATAACTCGAGTTTATTATGAACTCATATGGGTCCACCCAAACTATACAAATTAACTAGCCCTGTATAATCTATTTGCCGTCGTGAATGATGAAGGACAATACATCCTTCCCCTGAATTACTATGTATAATGTTTAGGGTTTACATTCCCGATCAACATATAAATTACACGTAGGTAAATATAAAAAACCCCGGTCAGGTCGTTCCTAACGATACCATCCATAAAATACCGTCCATCTCATGCCTCATTCCATGATCCATAACTCACTTTCTACGACTAATTCCAAAATTGATGATTATTAGACATTTATACAAACAATATTTACTTTGTTTACATACCATTTTTTTTTTTTTTTTTTTTTTTTTTTTCATGATATCTTTCAAGCTTTCAATCAGGAGAGCCGCCAAGTTCTTGTGTTTTCCGATTGCAACTTCCATAAAATAGGCGTCATCAACGAGCCTGGCCCAGCTGACGGTTTTGTCTGGGTTGCTTTTCTTCCGATATTTCAGGAAGAAGTTCATTATCGTGGTCCAGGATTCCTCGGTCTCGATTATGATGGATGCCTCAAGTATTTTTGTCCAGCTGATATTGTATTCAATGGATACTTCTAATACCATTTCAATGATCCCCATCCCATTCCAAGCTGTGTGAGTCAGTATGGTAGCAGATAAGATCGCTTCGAGGGCCCGCTCTTCTTGGGTACAAACTGACCACCTGTAAGCCACTTTGGCGATGAATGAGCAGACTTGGGGATCCGTTTTTGTGATATATAGGGTCACCTGATCTATACATTTGGCGGATGGAGGAACGTATTTCTTGGAAATATCCCCCGGAATCATTGTTGCTATGTTCTTCGCATACTGTGCTTTGGAAAAGGCAGAGATCAACTGACCCTTGTTCTTTACCACTGCTCTGAGCATGGTGAGAGCTATGTAATTGAAGACTCTCACAATCTGCATGAACTCTGCTGTGGCGGTGTTACCAGCTCTCTTCAATCCCAACAAGATAGCTTTATAAAACTCTTTAGCCTGATTCTGGTCAAAGGGGTTGATAAAACTAACTGACGATAGGGCCGCCTGTTTTAGTATGGCCTCCTCATTCATCCGGGTCCCCGCCGCGATAGCGGTTTTTAGCCCTTGAACTGCTGCGGCATCCTGATTTAGAACATCAGTTAAAGCCTTAGTAGAGACAGTGTCAATCTGGTCCACCAAGAGCAGCTCTTCTTCTGAGAGATTCACAGTTGAGACGGAAGGAGCTGTGTCTGCAAAGGGAAACAGCTTGGTTGGATGTTCCGCGTCTGCAAAGAACTCCGGAGGCCAAACTAGATCATCGAGCTTTATCACCCCTATTGCGTATAGGTACTTGGGAAGCCATCCCCAGAATGAGATCCAGACACGTCTTCCCGGCGGGTACAGACCCCACAAAGTAGAAAGAGGCAAATTGAGAAATCTGATGTGTCACATTAGTCATCTTTAAGTATAAATATCCCCCGTATATTCTTTACCCCGCACCTCCACCATGTAAAGAATGGTGGTGGTACCGATTTTAAACACATTCTTCATGATAATTCTTTTATTTAACTCGTAACTTATTTATATAATATATACAAGCGATGCGCCCGGCCCGCAGGCCTAGGAGCGACTCTCGAAAACTAAACAAAAATAAACAACCGCCGTTCTATCGAACCTTTTGCTTTTAAATTTAAAATATTATCCCAATAATTCATACAGCTATAGGTGAACAAGGCATCATACCATTGTTATAACTCGAGTTTATTATGAACTCATATGGGTCCACCCAAACTATACAAATTAACTAGCCCTGTATAATCTATTTGCCGTCGTGAATGATGAAGGACAATACATCCTTCCCCTGAATTACTATGTATAATGTTTAGGGTTTACATTCCCGATCAACATATAAATTACACGTAGGTAAATATAAAAAACCCCGGTCAGGTCGTTCCTAACGATACCATCCATAAAATACCGTCCATCTCATGCCTCATTCCATGATCCATAACTCACTTTCTACGACTAATTCCAAAATTGATGATTATTAGACATTTATACAAACAATATTTACTTTGTTTACATACCATTTTTTTTTTTTTTTTTTTTTTTTCATGATATCTTTCAAGCTTTCAATCAGGAGAGCCGCCAAGTTCTTGTGTTTTCCGATTGCAACTTCCATAAAATAGGCGTCATCAACGAGCCTGGCCCAGCTGACGGTTTTGTCTGGGTTGCTTTTCTTCCGATATTTCAGGAAGAAGTTCATTATCGTGGTCCAGGATTCCTCGGTCTCGATTATGATGGATGCCTCAAGTATTTTTGTCCAGCTGATATTGTATTCAATGGATACTTCTAATACCATTTCAATGATCCCCATCCCATTCCAAGCTGTGTGAGTCAGTATGGTAGCAGATAAGATCGCTTCGAGGGCCCGCTCTTCTTGGGTACAAACTGACCACCTGTAAGCCACTTTGGCGATGAATGAGCAGACTTGGGGATCCGTTTTTGTGATATATAGGGTCACCTGATCTATACATTTGGCGGATGGAGGAACGTATTTCTTGGAAATATCCCCCGGAATCATTGTTGCTATGTTCTTCGCATACTGTGCTTTGGAAAAGGCAGAGATCAACTGACCCTTGTTCTTTACCACTGCTCTGAGCATGGTGAGAGCTATGTAATTGAAGACTCTCACAATCTACATGAACTCTGCTGTGGCGGTGTTACCAGCTCTCTTCAATCCCAACAAGATAGCTTTATAAAACTCTTTAGCCTGATTCTGGTCAAAGGGGTTGATAAAACTAACTGACGATAGGGCCGCCTGTTTTAGTATGGCCTCCTCATTCATCCGGGTCCCCGCCGCGATAGCGGTTTTTAGCCCTTGAACTGCTGCGGCATCCTGATTTAGAACATCAGTTAAAGCCTTAGTAGAGACAGTGTCAATCTGGTCCACCAAGAGCAGCTCTTCTTCTGAGAGATTCACAGTTGAGACGGAAGGAGCTGTGTCTGCAAAGGGAAACAGCTTGGTTGGGTGTTCCGCGTCTGCAAAGAACTCCGGAGGCCAAACTAGATCATCGAGCTTTATCACCCCTATTGCGTATACTTGGGAAGCCATCCCCAGAATGAGATCCAGACACGTCTTCCCGGCGGGTACAGACCCCACAAAGTAGAAAGAGGCAAATTGAGAAATCTGATGTGTCACATTAGTCATCTTTAAGTATAAATATCCCCCGTATATTCTTTACCCCGCACCTCCACCATGTAAAGAATGGTGGTGGTACCGATTTTAAACACATTCTTCATGATAATTCTTTTATTTAACTCGTAACTTATTTATATAATATATACAAGCGATGCGCCCGGCCCGCAGGCCTAGGAGCGACTCTCGAAAACTAAACAAAAATAAACAACCGCCGTTCTATCGAACCTTTTGCTTTTAAATTTAAAATATTATCCCAATAATTCATACAGCTATAGGTGAACAAGGCATCATACCATTGTTATAACTCGAGTTTATTATGAACTCATATGGGTCCACCCAAACTATACAAATTAACTAGCCCTGTATAATCTATTTGCCGTCGTGAATGATGAAGGACAATACATCCTTCCCCTGAATTACTATGTATAATGTTTAGGGTTTACATTCCCGATCAACATATAAATTACACGTAGGTAAATATAAAAAACCCCGGTCAGGTCGTTCCTAACGATACCATCCATAAAATACCGTCCATCTCATGCCTCATTCCATGATCCATAACTCACTTTCTACGACTAATTCCAAAATTGATGATTATTAGACATTTATACAAACAATATTTACTTTGTTTACATACCATTTTTTTTTTTTTTTTTTTTTTTTCATGATATCTTTCAAGCTTTCAATCAGGAGAGCCGCCAAGTTCTTGTGTTTTCCGATTGCAACTTCCATAAAATAGGCGTCATCAACGAGCCTGGCCCAGCTGACGGTTTTGTCTGGGTTGCTTTTCTTCCGATATTTCAGGAAGAAGTTCATTATCGTGGTCCAGGATTCCTCGGTCTCGATTATGATGGATGCCTCAAGTATTTTTGTCCAGCTGATATTGTATTCAATGGATACTTCTAATACCATTTCAATGATCCCCATCCCATTCCAAGCTGTGTGAGTCAGTATGGTAGCAGATAAGATCGCTTCGAGGGCCCGCTCTTCTTGGGTACAAACTGACCACCTGTAAGCCACTTTGGCGATGAATGAGCAGACTTGGGGATCCGTTTTTGTGATATATAGGGTCACCTGATCTATACATTTGGCGGATGGAGGAACGTATTTCTTGGAAATATCCCCCGGAATCATTGTTGCTATGTTCTTCGCATACTGTGCTTTGGAAAAGGCAGAGATCAACTGACCCTTGTTCTTTACCACTGCTCTGAGCATGGTGAGAGCTATGTAATTGAAGACTCTCACAATCTGCATGAACTCTGCTGTGGCGGTGTTACCAGCTCTCTTCAATCCCAACAAGATAGCTTTATAAAACTCTTTAGCCTGATTCTGGTCAAAGGGGTTGATAAAACTAACTGACGATAGGGCCGCCTGTTTTAGTATGGCCTCCTCATTCATCCGGGTCCCCGCCGCGATAGCGGTTTTTAGCCCTTGAACTGCTGCGGCATCCTGATTTAGAACATCAGTTAAAGCCTTAGTAGAGACAGTGTCAATCTGGTCCACCAAGAGCAGCTCTTCTTCTGAGAGATTCACAGTTGAGACGGAAGGAGCTGTGTCTGCAAAGGGAAACAGCTTGGTTGGGTGTTCCGCGTCTGCAAAGAACTCCGGAGGCCAAACTAGATCATCGAGCTTTATCACCCCTATTGCGTATACTTGGGAAGCCATCCCCAGAATGAGATCCAGACACGTCTTCCCGGCGGGTACAGACCCCACAAAGTAGAAAGAGGCAAATTGAGAAATCTGATGTGTCACATTAGTCATCTTTAAGTATAAATATCCCCCGTATATTCTTTACCCCGCACCTCCACCATGTAAAGAATGGTGGTGGTACCGATTTTAAACACATTCTTCATGATAATTCTTTTATTTAACTCGTAACTTATTTATGTAATATATACAAGCGATGCGCCCGGCCCGCAGGCCTAGGAGCGACTCTCGAAAACTAAACAAAAATAAACAACCGCCGTTCTATCGAACCTTTTGCTTTTAAATTTAAAATATTAAAAGCAAATGCGACGTATAACCTAAAAAGGTACAGTGAAATAAGGTCTATTTTTGCTTTGCAACCTTGCTTTTGTTAGTAAAATGTCATTTTGACAGCTAAGAAGCTATTAAATTGGACTAAGATTTAATAAAAAATAGTTGATTATAAGCTAGAGTGTAGAACGAAAAGCAATATTTCGCGCCTAAAATCTACTTTGACAGCTGTCAAATATATCACAGAGAAAGGATATATAATGCTTCCAACCAGTGAGAATATATTGTATACCTATTTAAGTTTTAATTTTTTTTGGCAACATTGGCGAGATCGTTTGTTTTATTTTACTGTGTATTCGGTATCGAATTTCAACGTAAGGTTAAAATAACGTACGATCTTGCGAATGTTACCAGGCAAAAAATAATAGTCATAAAAGGCCTGTTTTTTAGAAATAAAAGGTTTTGGTTTTTGTTTTGTTTAAAATTGGAATGTTTTTGATAATTACGAAAAAAAAAAGTTCAAATACCAATCGACGGTTCAACACATTCGTGCCTTGTTAGTCGGAATTTGATTAGCTTGTAGAGATAAACTATTCGCAATAAGATTTCTTTATATTTAAGAAGTCGTAACTATTTAAAAATGTTTTTCCGTAGCACTGTAGTTTAAAAACTGACCAGCCCATTTTTATTTGGTCTCTTTGCTATAGCTCTGGTCTATTACCAGTTAAAATAATATCTTCCCAAAGTTGCCAACAAACAAATACGTGCTTAGTTTATCTCACTTAGTGTAACTTATTTAACATTATCATGTAAAGACATATTTATTTCTATTTAATTTCGTCATTAATAAGTTATTCGAATTTTCATCGTTTTTAGTGTAAGCTGGTTGAAATAATTTATTTTAATTTTTAATTTAATTTACTTTGGGCCCGCTACTTACAGTGTTTGAAATTGTGTCCGGAATGCCAATATTTTGGATGCGTTAACAAATACTCTTAATAATTTTAATGCAGTGAAAATTTACTTAAATTACAGTTAATTTAACTTTTGAAATTTGAATCGGTAAATATCTGAATTTTCCTAAAAACATTTAAAATACATAAGACTAGTAAATTAAATTAAAATACGTTTCACTTTTTCATTTTAATTTCTTTAGTAACGCAAAGTGGATAAGGACATTTCCTATATAATTTCAAACACATCACTTTGTTAGTAAGTTCTTTGTTAGTCCAACTTACTCTTTTCTGCAATTTCATCTAAGCCATTCATTAGAGATACTTGGAATCGATTCAAGTGTTTCGGTGTTGCATTTCTTCCAGTCAATTATTAAAATATAGTTCGATACCAAACTCTCCAGTTTCTAAATCGCTTACGCTTTGCGTGTGTTTTAGTGTGTGTAAGTATCCACAACAACGCACAAGTAATACATGTGTGCGTCAATGTTATTCTCAATCACTGTTACGACGACTTACCACTACAACCAAAGTACGCACGCCGCAAGTGATTCATTGATATTCTTCAAGAGTTTGGCCCAAATTTATTGTTTTCAAAGTTTATATTATACTCAAGCGCTGTTTCTAGTCAATTTGTAATTGGTGGTTCAAAAACTGCATTTACAATGAAATGCATTAGCGACTTTGACCATGACGATATCAGTTCATAGGGAATAGTTGAGATGTTGTAAGGACAGTTAGGGCAAAGGCGTCAACGGAGCAAGTTTGACGAACCATGTAGTTTTTAGGAGGTATTGTTGGTTTGACGCACTTGCCTGCCCCGTAGACGCATTTGACCCACCAGCCCCTATTTCACCATCCTGACCATGACAGGTGACAGGTGACATTTCAGTGCACATGACCCAGCTTTTATTAAACCTAGTGATGTATCAGCGAGTTAACTTTGCAATGTCTACCGAGTTGCCACCTGTTACTTGTCATTGTTAAGATGGTGAAATAGTGTATACCGAATTGTCACCTGTCACATGTCATTGTTAAGATGGTGAAATAGGGAGCTGACCTTAGTCATGGAATATGTTATCGACGAAATAAAAATAATATATATGTATACCTACCTACTTAATTAATAAAGGTTAAAGTCGATAAAAGTTAAATCCTTATGACATCTTAATTTCATCAGTTATCAGTGTCATCACCTAAGTAAGTTTTAGTTAGCAAAAATGTTTTTGAATCACCTTAGAAGTACCAACACAACTGCGAACGAATAAACAATTAAAAACTTGTTCAAATTGATAATAATCTCACTAGACAGGAACAGAAAGTTTAACCTTTCACTGTTGACGCTTTTAACCTTTTTACGTCAGCAAAATCCGGGAACTTTAGGTTTTCCTTTGGTTTTTTTCTTCGCGCGTGTGTTGTTCTCAGAGTAGAATTTTACCTATTAACATTATCTCCACTCTTATTTAACATGTTTGTATTCTTTTAATTAATATATCTTATTCCCTAGACATTCCCTGAGAGGTGACTCCGAAACGCAAAACTCAAACTATCGCTTTTTACACCAATGTGTATGGGGGAATTGCAAAAATATTGTGCATAGTTAAGGACTTAATTGTGACAACGTTAACTATCTTCTATTGTTTTTCCTTTGTGTAACGAAAGTTATCCATATGATTATATGACTCATCTTCGTTACACAAATAAAAAAGTTAAGGATTTTCTAACTGAGCCCATAACTATATGTACAATATTTTTGCAATTCACCCGGTTAGGTATGTGGTTTTGTTTTTCGGAGTATAGCTCTTAATTTTTAATAGATGATAGCATTTGACCCTTAAATAAATCCCATGCTGCCAAAAGATTTTTCGATTGTTTAAAATTGTTTGTAATGATTTTGTTTCCATTAAAAAATATATGTTGATTAGAATTTGACTTCCAACTTGCAAATCCAGGCATATGTTTTTTTTAATTATTTCGTAAATACATAACACAAATTTTATTAAGGGCCTGTTTCACAATCGACAAGTAAATTTATCTGTCACATAAAGTTGTCTCTCTCCTTGTCTATTTTCAAGTGTACGACAAAGAAAGGGCTAAACTTATCCATCAAATTTAATATCCTTTACTTGTCGATTGTGAAACAGGCGGTAAGTATAGCAAATTAAAAATATCTTTAATAAACCTTTAGTTTGACTTATAATTTATAACTCTAAATGGAAACTAATTGCTCAGTAACTGTTTACACCGTTATTACATACTTTAATGCCTTAAATATAGGGTTATGTTTCAATGACAAATAATTGATCAAAGTAGTCCTTAAAATGTGAAGTGCATTGGCTATACATGGAAATTTCGACTTAATTTTGTCTTTGTTAAATGAAATGAATGCACATTTTCAATTTAAAGTGTAAATGCTTTAAGTCCAAGTAATGACTTGGACTTAAAGCTTCTATCTAAAGAAACAAGGGCAATCTTAGTAATATAATTTTAACCTTTTGACCGCGTGGGAACGGATGTGTCGTCGAAAAAGTAAAAAAAAAAAACTAGCCAATGAGTAGTTTTCAGCTTTACTGTTCGTTTTTTGATTTGGAAGTTTCGAATTTAATACATCAACAGCTAAAATTGCCGCTGATTTGGTGATAATTACAGTTTTTTCACCAGTGCAATTATTTCGACGTGTATTGACGACCCAGTGGTCAAAAGGTTAAACAAAATGGCGTCCATAGCTTAGTCAATGAATATTCACCAAGGAATTAATCTTCACTTTTGTTTGTAAATAAAGTCAAGTGAATAGTGTTGTTGAATTTGTTATTTATGCTTGTATCGTTGATTAGCTATTTTATATTTAACTAATATACAAGTACCCAGTTGATTTGTGTTTTATTTCTTAGTATGTAGTTGTGATTTTTTCACTAAAAACCGTTTGACATTTTGTAAGATGAAGTGAAGATGACATTAGAATATTTTGAAGTGGTCACCACTCCATTAAGCAGCATTTTTTGTCAAATTGGATTATTTTTGCAAGCTTTTGTTACTAGGTTTAGTGGTGGTAGTAGGAACTTGTGCAGGGTCCGTCTGAATCGCCACCACCATCTTATTCTTAGTTGCCGAGTATGTCAAAGTACGGCACAGATATAAAATTTGAAATCCAATTTTCTATATAAACTCTTTTGTCTTGTAAGTTTACTTAGGTTTTGCTCAGCAGTACAGCACTACTCAGCATTCGGAACGAAACGCAGCTGACGTTTATGAAGCGTTTTTAGATAAATGTTATAATAACCATCTTTGATTAGATACTTTGGTGAATAAATAAAAGCACAAAATCTAAAATACTGCTATTATTTATCGAATGACTACCATTTGAGTGTTAATCCATGGCAAGGATAACCGCCATAAATGCATATGGATTGTAAGTATACGGTAATCTACATTTGTACAAAGAAATACGCTTCTTTACTGTCACTGTCACTCATTTTCCCGGCTGACGGCTGACAATTGGCAATTTGGTTGGCACTATGGTAGTTGATATCTATCTACGCCTACTTATTATAACGTATCGGTGCAATATTTTACAATGCTTGCTTTCTTTTATCTTTAGAAAACAACTTATCGTTTAACCTAGAACACGCTAATCACAGCGCCACGCCTTTATAAACGATAATAATTATTAAACTTCTACATACGGCGTTACGATTATTTGATAACCGAATTTTTCGCAACAAACAAGTGTGACTTGAAACGGGTTTATCCATATTTTTTATCATAATAATTGCAATTCGCGTGTGACATTGGTGAAGTGATACTGATATTAAATCTTTAGTTTTTATTCGCAATCAGTGTTTTTTTGTTTTTTCAGTAGAATAAGAATAAACTTTGATTTAAGGAGTATTGTAGTGTAACTTCAAAAACTTGAACTTTTAAGATGTCAGTGTTAAACAACTTCAGTGTTTCTGTAACCAAAGGTCTGAGACGTAAGTATTTTCTTTTATTTTTTTATTTTAAAGCAATCTTGGACTCATTTTAATTTATTAGATAATATATCTGTAGGTATTTCTTCTTTTCAGTTTAATAAATACATATATACCTTCACACCTGTTATCCCAGGTTGGGGTAGGCAGAGCTACAGAATTGCCTCCAACTTTACATAGCTTTTGTTTTAATGATGTTCCTAATATTAGGGTTAACTACCTAATTGATGAAAGTTGGTACCTGAATGTATGTTGTTTACACACATACAAAAATTTAATTATTTTTAGCAAATCCCGTAAAATTATTTGAATAAATAGTTGTACTTTAATATTCCGAGTTTATAAGACAGAGATTTAAAAGAACTCCAACTGCTAGGCAAAATAATTGCAAGGATAAAATATTGATAATAAAGTCAAAATTTAATTTGCAAAATGTGCTGGCGGATTGGTTCTCTATCTTATTTATTATTTTATGTATTTAAATGAATAAAAAAAAATGCAATTGCAATTGAACATTATCCCACAAAACTGTTTACACAGTTTGACTGCAGGATTATTGCGTCTCTCATATAAATTACTAAAAACAAGAAAGTAGTATACAATACTATAAATAATTAGTCTTCTTTTAAACTATCACTACGCATAAAGAAAACAACCCTTGGAGCGTCAGTGTTTTAGTTATCCATATATTTCGTATAGATCGTGCCGAAATGCCGCTGTACCCACCAATGTCCGAGGGGTCAAACAAAAAAAACCAGCTGTATTACTTCTATTTTAATTTACTCTTTAATAACCCTTAAGGCGGTTAAAAAACTAATTTAATGATGCCAGCAACACTGCCGTAATACAGAAGGCCGCTGACTGCAATGTAGTATTTGAAGCATTCTGTACTTTATTTACTACTTGCCTTTTGTTGCTAAAATGCCAGAATATAATGATGACAGAAAATGACAATGATCAGATAAACGAAACTGCAGTTATCATTTTCCACTTCAATGATTGTAACCTTAAGAGAATTGTGAACGTGAAATTTTCAATACAAAATCCAATAATGTTGGTCTTGAATTAAATGTGCCTTGTTTTTTATGATTTATTTAATATGTTGGAGATTTTGCTTGCTAATCTAAATTTTCCAGCTAATGTTTTTAAATATAAATATATACAGCCTTTGGGGCAGTAGGACAGTTTATTTTTATCTTTACAAAGAATTTATGCTAATCACCGTAATGTTATCATTATCAAAGATAAAATAAGAATGTAATCAAAATTGTTTTTTTTTTTAATTGATATCACAACTTTGATTCTTTTAGTGTTTACAAATCAAATCAATAATGCTATATAAAATTAGCTAATGGGGTGCATCAGGTGCATGTTCATCTAGCAAAATAGGACAGTATGAAAGATGAATAAAGTACGCAATGTTCATGATATTTTTATTGATATTCTCAAAATCTATTAACTTATGTTTTAACAAATCATCATTTGACAAACTATTTTATTTGACAAACTTTTAATTCACGAAAAGGTACCTACTTCCCACCGCATTGTTTTATATTTTTTGTGGTCATAAGCCCATGTTTGTAATATGTAGCGGTTCAAGCACAAACATGTTTTTACGAAATGAAAGTTTTGTAAAACAATAGTTTGTCAAATGATGATTTGGTAAAAAGTCAGGGTACCCTCAAAACACAGTCAGTAACCAAAAAAAAACAGGACAAGCACACAAAGTGCCTAGTACCTAGTACCTAGTCTCAAACTAAGCTTCAAGGTAGTATTATGTGATCTAGACAACTATTAAAATACTTGTATATTAAAAAATAAATATATATACGCAGGGTGTAATCGTTAAGTGTAGCCAGGTGATTATTCTGTAAATATAATAGCAGAAAACGTTAAACTGATAGTGAGTAAAATCACATCAATAACTTACTTCAAACCCTCCCATATATTTAGTACGCCGTTCGTTGAGAGGCTTCAGTGTAAAGGGGCTAGTCATTTCACCGTTATCATATATATTCATGAATTGTTTTATTTATTACTGTTTATTCATGTAAGTTATGAAAATTAAACAGTTTTATCTCTTACGGTACGGAAATTAAAGCCTCAGGAGCATTTAAACTTATAATTTTAGTATAACTACTTTGATTTAAAAAGGTTATTAAAGTGATTTTACTTATTGAGTAACATACTTTTGATATCAGTTTAAAGTTTTCTGATATTTGTCTAATATCTCAAAACTGTGTACGAAAATATTTGTGTTATGAGTTATGAGTCATTTGCTCTAGATCTCTAGTATGTTCTGTCTGAGTCTTAAATGTTTACTATGTATAAATAAACAGGACCCTATTAATATTCCTCCGTCCGTAACTTTATATAACTGTATCTTTTGAACCGTAATAGGCAAGTTGTTATTTTTCAGAAAAGTGTTATTAGTTATTACGGCGAATTTACAAAAAATAATAATATAGTTTCTTAGAATAAGTATACAGGGTGTCCCAAAAGTACCACGCCACAGTGACACCGGAGGTATGTCAGCTCAAGAGGAACCTAACCAGCCTAACATGACCTCAGTAAAAGTTGCACGTGAAATTAATAATAATGGTGAAATATATTGAAATTTATCGTAAAACGGTAAAACACACAAGCGTCAAATGTACAGACAACAGGTAACAGATACTGAGAAATGAAAAGTGTGAGCGGCTTGCGGTGATTCGATTTGAAATCGATTTCAAATCGGATTATAATAATAGCTACTGTACGGTTGTACGGAACCCTGGGTGCGCGACTCGTACTTGAACTGTTTTTTTAACTCGGCCATTACTGTCAGGTAAATAAGAGCTATTGTAAGCTATTCTAATTTACCGAGTAGAAAAAACATCAGGAATAAAAACTTTAATAGCAATCATTCAGTGCAATTGATCAATATAAATTGATTGATGAATTGAATGGCACGAGGAAGTAATAAACCAGGAAGTTGTCTAGTTCCTAGATTGTTTACAAATATGTTATCTATAATTACCTAGTTCTATTAAGATAAGAAGAAGGCTTAAAGGCAGTTTCATATTATGGCATAATATGCTATGTCATAATGAATAATAAAATAATCGGCAACCGGTAGCATTTTTCCGACGAAAGCATAACATGGATATAATTCTATTTAAATTACGTGCACAATTTAAATATTAAAAATATATGCAGGTTTAAATTTGAGGATTTAACATGTCTTTTGATGTAGATATTCTTTCTTTATATACTTAAATGGATCCTCGATGTTAAAAGGAAGCGATTGACAATATCAAACATGAAAGAAATATGATAATTTACTATTATCAAACTAAATTCAGTGAGTTTTTAACAATATAATTATGGTTTTACTTTTAACAACACAGGCTTATCCATATTAGTGATTACGTTTGACGTTAAAGTGACATAAAATACTAACGGTCGCCGATCATTAATAATAACGTATAGTTTCCGAAATATCTAACTAAAGTATTTAGTGATTATCAAGGTGTCATATCTGAACTAAAATTCGCTTTTAATACATACATACATACATTAAATCACGCCTGTTTCCCAGTGGGGTAGGCAGAGACCCCTTCTTTCCACTTGCTACGATCTTGACGAATTTCTTTCGCTTCTACCACATTCATACATCGAGTCATCCACGCACGTCGATTTCGGGTACTTAAGATTCGGCCCTTTTCCAGTATTTCTCCGATTTTACTCGAAAAAGTACGCCTAGGGCGGCCCCTTCCGACCCGTCCACTCACTTTTAACCGTAGGTATTAAAAATATCGTCTAGATCTTTTTTATCCCTGTGTATGTTATGTTATGTATAAAGGCTTGTGTAGTACTGTTACGCGATGGGCTTGCAACCTGTCACTAATACGCTGGTAAACATCTTAGCCTGTCTGTGCAAAACGTGGTTACAGAATTATCAACAAGTTTTTAGAGTTGATGGTTATTCTGTAGGTCTGCCTACACTCTGGGAATGAAGGCGTAAATGTTTGTGTTGTGTGTGTGTTGTGTATGTTACTCAATTTCTCCGAATATTTTCAATCGATTTTTAATGAACAACGGTATATCCATGGAATGCATGGAAGCTCGACTTATAACGTACTGCTAGATCAAAACATTAGTAACTCAAAATACAACTTCTATAAACTTAACAAAAGTAACAAGGATTGTAAGTTGATACTGTTTTGATCTAGCAGTGCGATAATAGTAGTTTTCCTACTCCTGTACTTTTATCTGTCATTTATATAGTCACGAACACTAATATAAGAGCATACATAATATGTCCGCAGAATAATCCAGAGAAACGTCTATCTTGTCTATGCCCCAAAACAGCACATGTGCGTTTTTGAGATAAAACGATACGGCCAGCTGCCAAAGCTTAGCGTTGCACTATCGATTTAAACATATTTTAACGATTGTGAAATAGGGACTAGAAATCACCTAATGTTTTGAGAAATGATTTCAGTTACCTGATTGGTCGATTTTAAAATAGCTGTATTCTGGTTGGTTGATACGAAATACAAAGTCTTTTTAAAAGATTTAAATTAGTTAAAGAGAAACGCGTACCTAAAAGAACCTATCGTTCCGTTTGACAGTCGATGTGTATTGTGATTGGTGGATTTAATTTGGTGAAGTATTCTGATTGGTCAAATTAAAATGTTTTGGAATTGTAAATAATTCTATTTTACATTCCGTCAATTTAAAAACAAAGTAAACCATAGACACATATTTTGTCATTTTCTTGTTTCCCGCTCGTTTGTTTTTCTTTACTTCGTTCGTTCGTTTGTAAGTTTTTTCGCTTAGTTTTGCATTTCATTTGAAACCTAGTCGTAGAAAAAGTATTGTATGCAACGGTGTATAACTAAGTCAAAAAACACTCGTGGCGCTTACCTTTACGATGTTCGCCTTCGGCTCACATCGTAACACACGCCACTCATATTTTTTGACCTCTCTTATACAACTATTGCATAAACTACTATTATGCAACTGATGCATAATGAGAGGCCTTTAACACGAGTGTGGTTTTATGAAACGAGCGTCAGCGAAGTACAGTTGCATACACTACTTTATCTTCACACATGTTATAAGTACTCTATTATGCCTTAAACAAACTTTTTTTTAAACATTTAAATCTAGTGTACCTGTTTTGTGCTATGGGTCACATGGCCTATGTGTACGTTTACCAACTCCATGCCAAAAAAAAGGTTGTTTGATTACAACGTTCATGTGTTCGTCACAAATTACGCAACGGACTAATTTGACAGAGATAATTAATCGCTAACTCACGTAATTAGAAACACGAGGATAGCATTGCACGTTCACGCATCACCCATGCCGTCCATCCATTGAGCACTCCTCCTAATCTATAGTGATACTAGTGACACGCCCTCGCTTCGCTCCGTGTTATGTGTGTTTTCTGTGGGTCTCTATTGTATCATTGTTTTTAGTCATAATGTGTTTCAAGTCATAATTTTCGCAAGTCATAATGCATTTGTCTGAGGACACGGTTATTTTTTCAGGATTTTTATAAAACTAACCTAACCTAACCTAAATAATCTACACGATAAACGTTTACCAAAAACTGTAACTTCAGCCTGAAAGAAGTTATGACAAAAAAAAGTATGACTAACAATACATAATGACCAACGATATGTATATCAGTCAAAGGGATCCGGTTTTCTGTAACACCCGTACAAAAACACGCTCGGTCGAACGAACGAATGTCGCAGCGGCGAGTTTAAGTAGTCCCGTCAGAGCGAACAAAATACATCTTAGCGCGTGCATTCTCGCCGGCCTTATACGTTTGATCTCATCGATAGAAGCCATGCTACCAAATTGAAAATGAAAATTCACTCGTTCGTCCGTCCGACCGTCGTTGTTGAGACCGGTAGCACACCTCCGCCGCGAAACCGATGCAGCGGAACCGCTGACGTTCCGCCACCCTTTGTCCTTTTATATGACGGGCGAAACACTAGCGAAACTGCCTGTTCTACCGCGTTAATTTGACCATGCATCTATCTCTTTCTCGCGGAATATTGGCGATCTGCTCACACCGCCGCTCTCATCTCCGCGTCTATTCCGCCAGTGAGCGGCGGTGTGAGCAGATCGCCAATATTCCGCGAGAAAGAGATAGATGCATGGTCAAATTAACGCGGTAGAACACGGTTTCGCGGCGGAGGTGTGCTACCGGCATGAGAGAATCACTACCCTGTACCCTTCTGCACTCCTGGTAGAAATACTTTACATAAGCTTGTAAACGGGCCCTTTGCGCACAACATTGCAGTTTTATGATAGTAAAACGCAGCCTTAGCACGTGTTACATGATTACCTTGTCTGTAAATAGTCTTGTAGAATAACAATGATAATAGTTATGAAGACATTAAATATCCTTTAACTGATTGTCTTTGCCATTAATTGTTCTTTGTCATACGAATTGTAAATGCAAATGGGGGGATGGTAAATTTTCGTCTTCTTTCATCATTAAAATCAAAACTATTTATTTTAATTTATAATAATATATTTGAGATCCTCATAACGAGCTCTTTCATTTGATATATAACACAGTTTTTTTTAAATTGCCTAATTTGTCCCCCGAAAAGCAATCTTTTATTTTGCACATCTGGGTTTGGGTCATCAATTAAAATTAATTAATTACGTATATGTACCAAATTTCAACTCAATCGGTCCAGTAGTTTTGGAGCAAATTGGCTGTGACAGACAGACGCACGAGTGATCCTATAAGGGTTCCGTTTTCTCATTTTTTTTTTACGGAACCGGAAACAATCTTTAGAGAATTAACTCGTGCTTATCAAGTTCATGACCTGATGCAAATAGCCATGTTTGTGTTATTATTAGTTTCCTTATTAAACGTTATTGCCCTTCAGTGATAATGATAACCGAATGTTAATAATGTCATCGATGTAATAATGATAACCTTTACATAGCTCAGCTAACGTACTATTGTAACGTTTTTAAGGTTCCGTAGCCTACCAAATTGAAAATGCACTACTTAAACTCGCCGCTTTGACATTCACCCGTTCGTCCGTCCGACCGTCGTTGAGAGAATCACTCCCCTGTACCCTTCTGCACTCCTGGTAGAAACATAGCTTTACATAAGCTTGTAAACGGCCCTTTGCGCACAACATTGCAGTTTTATGATAGTAAAACGCAGCCTTAGCACGTGTTAAGCCGCGTTTTCACTTAGTGTTCTGAACAGTTCTGAGCGAGCAATCGTTCGTTCGTGCGTAAATGAAAATACTTGAGCGAGCGAACGTGCTTGTTCAGTGATGATCGGCTGGACGCGACGGACGATTGCTCGCTCACTCATTCATTCAGTGAAAACGACGTCTGTGGCGAGCGAGCTGCTGCTCTGAGCATTCGCTCGGCGTTGTACGTGCTCGGTGGGTGTCCGATCTTTGTTTCGAACTTCGTTCGTTCGTTCGGTACAATATTGTTCTAAACAATTGTTCATTTCCTCATTGAATGAAAACAGATATTTTCTACTTCGAGCGAACATCGGCAGAACCGCAATCATTTGCTCTAAACAAATGTTTATTCAGAACACTAAGTGAAAACGCGGCTTTACATGATTTTATCTTGTCTGTAAATAGCCTTGTAGAATAACAATGATAATCGTTATGAAAACAAAAAATATCTTTTAACTGATTGTCTTGTATCCCTCCCGTCGAGTATCTAAAGCAGCGTTTTCACTTAGTGTTCTGAATAAACATTTGTTTAGAGCAAATGATTGCGGTTCTGCCGATGTTCGCTCAAAGTAGAAAATATCTGTTTTCATTCAATGAGGAAATGAACAATTGTTTAGAACAATATTGTACCGAACGAACGAACGAAGTTCGTTGGCGGAGTTCCGTTTTCACTAGTCCTCCGTACACGATCATCGTGAACTTAAAACAAAGATCGGACACCCACCGAGCACGTACAACGCCGAGCGAATGCTCAGAGCAGCAGCTCGCTCGCCAAAGACGTCATTTTCACTGAATGAATGAGTGAGCGAGCAATCATCCGTCGCGTCCAGCCGATCATCACTGAACAAGCACGTTCGCTCGCTCAAGTGTTTTCATTTACGCATGAACGAACGATTGCTCGCTCAGAACACTAAGTGAAAACGCGGCTTTATGTTTACACCTTCGCAGTGCATATAACAATATTTGTTTTTTTTATTATTAAGACTTGTCCACATCACGGAGCCGTGCCGATAGAATAAAGGCGACCGTGTTGCTTTTATCGTAAAACAATCTAATTGCCAAATATTAATGATTTAATCACGCGCACATGAGTAGTAGGGATTCGTGCGTTCTGGCTCACGAGCCAGAACGCACAAATCGGTCAAAATTCGGTTTTCTAAAAAAAGCTCGTCCCATACTCACATATGCTCCTCGGGTCATATGTGTGGTCACACCCCCTATCATAGTCATAAATGATGTCGTTAGTTGTAGTCACACCCCCCTCACATAGTCGTTAGTAATCTTATAAAAATAGACTCCTGTGATTGGTTGATTTAAAGTAAGACACACCCCCTCATATGGTCATTAATGACGTCGTTAGTGAACATTAATGATATCATTAAGGTCTTATATACTTTGTTATATACTTATATGATACTAGCTCCTCCTATTGTCTTCTTGTCAGTATATATGTAAATTACTTACATAGGTAATGTTAATTATACCTACTTACCTAGTAGGTAATCAATTTCTTTAACATGTCTAACTTGATTGGAAGTATGAATCATATTCTTTATTACTACTTGTTCTAGAAATCTATGAAACATTAAATCCCCCTATAGTTGATACACAAATGAAAAGGTTTTTAAAGGTAGGTTATGGTTGTTCGTATAAATTCTCAATACCCAATCATGTGTAACGATTATCATGAGCTAGATTAAATGTTCTCATTGCTTATAAAAAAAGTGTTTAAAAAGAACTTTACTTCTATTAAAGTTTAATTTAGATGTTCATAATATAGGGATCAAGATTTTTTTGTTTTAGCTATATTCATTACTTTGTTCCGAATGAATAGTTTGTATAACTTTATCTATATTGTAAGCAATAGGTCGATACTGGCGCTTCGCCGGCCGCTGCCGCGGCACGCTCGCTGCGCTCGCTCGTCTCGCGCGTTGAGGATTGCAGTTCAACCTAACACTCCTCCTCGCTGCGCTCGTCGTCGTACCTATCTTGTACTTATGACACATGTTTTTTGGGGCTTACAAAACTAACTGATAGGTATTTGAGTTTTGCAAGAGGCGTTCAATTATTGAAAACTGGATTCATAATTAGCAACAAAGAATGTATTGTATGTAATGTTCTGGTATTTCAACATAACTAACTCCAAATGAGTTTTAATTGTCTTGACTATCAATTAAAAAAATCCAACATTTGTTGAAATTTTAAACGAGATTTTAATCGATAAAAATGATATAAAAGGTTTACTATGACCCTACAGCAGTATTATTGTCATTTATACTGTCTATTATTACACGTCTACGTTCATCTACCACAGCATGGCGGTAAGTATTTAATTATTTTGTTGAACACGTCAATTTACTAATACCATTCGTGCATTTGTAGTTAGAACAATATTTTATTTTATCGTTGTAGCATACTCAAATTGATGTCGTGGATGATGAAGAGTACACCTTCAAGCACTATTACTATCCCTTGTCGGATGGAGATGATAGTCCGCCACCTCGCATCAAGGGACAGGAAGAATCGTCGGTTTTAAAACGAAAATCGAACTCGTCGGAAACGAATATAGACGTCTTCTTCGAGCAACCGAAGAACAAGAAAAAATGTATATCATCAACGGTTGGTCGAGGATGTAATGGTGGGGTATCATACATATCAACTAATACCGAAGACTGTGAGCATGCCTCTCACATGATTAAAATAGAAGTATACGATTTTAAAAAATTGGCGAAAGTTCCTGCACACGAACACTGGAAACATGCAGATGTGCGAGTAAAGTATTATGTAAAGGATAAAGATAATAACAGGCATTATCAGAGCAGTCAAGAAATAATATATCAAATAACAAAAGAAATTGCGGACTCAGAAAGCTGCAAGAAATATCAATTTAAATCATGAAGTGTTAATTTTGTTAGAAGTAAAGCGTCTTGAACAATAAAGTTATTGTGTATATTAAGTTCTCTTTGGTTTTATTTATGAGTTATACCTTTATACTTTAAAAACAGGGTAATAAAAACACATATGTTTTACAATATTCGTTTATTTATTTATTTATAAATAAAGATTGAAACATTTTACTTATCAATAAATCGTTACCTATAGTATCTTTAGAAAAGGAATTTAGAAAGTTAAGCATTGTTACACCTTTATATTTACAAAATATATATACTAAACAGTATTTACCACAAACAGCTGTAAAGTAATTCTGGAGAGGTATGTGATTATAAAACCATGTTCGTGTATTTCTTTTTAAAAACATCCGATGGTATATATGGTCGGTTTGCGACCATACGAGTCAAAGTACTCGCCAATTCCATCGGTATTGATGTGAATAGCCACCCAATGAGACCCCGGCTTAAAGTCAGGATCTAAATTACTGATGATGTAAACGGGTAAACCAACAAAAAGCGGTATTCTGTTAGCAGCGAAAACATTATACCTAATAGCGGGATTTATTTGCCTCATATATGTTTGTATTTCTAGTGTATCCATTAGTAATTAATTACATTACAACACGTCATTTCTTTAACAATTCTTGTAGTAATATGATGTAAATAAAGGATATTCTACATTACTTATATTTTAACTTAACTATTGTAATCTACATTCACATCCCGGTTTTTATTTATCTCAATTATATTATCAAACTCAGCATAAATAACACAATTGACCGTGGTTGTAAGTGCTGCATCAAACTGAACCTCTAAGCGGACACTTCCATGCTTAACAAGATTCCAGTGCGTTCTTGAACTAGCTGAGAGATCGGGGGTAAGATCAAAAGCCATTAAGCAGTAACCACCGCTATAGTCATCTCTCCCAATGGAATTACCTACATCCAAAAAGTGGATTCCAGTTCCAGAAAATAATGTATGATAGGCTGATGCAGTTGAATTATTACTAAAGGATGGTTGCAACGGTTTAGAGGGAACTTGTTGCCCATCAACATATAAACTGAATAAATTCATGTTATGGTGTTGAAAGTTAAATGGATTTAACTTTAAGCTACCATTGAATGCTGCATTATTAACAAATCCTATGATACATCTTTTAGGAATTTGACCTAAAAATATATTGTCTAAAGTTTTACCCTGAATTCCAGATTCTATAGACATAACCTTTACTTCGGCGCGTGTGACAGGATACTTCGCGGTTGTGGTTGCTAACACTTTTTGATGCGCTAATAAAACTGTTGGATTGATGCGAGCTCTGCGAACGATTAAACTCGCATCAGCAATTTTAACTTTAAACTTTTCGTCGTTGTGGCATATAAGATTGAAAATTTCTTTACTACGCACTAATTTAACATGCATTTCAACACCATTAATCAAAAATATGTCTTGATTAAAAATATCCCCATGTAAGTGTCCAATCATCTCAATAATGTGACTCTCTTTAGCTAATTCTTTTCTCTTAGTGAACCCTTGATTAGATGAGTCAGCTGCATCAAATTTGTGTGTTGTATCTTCATACCATAATCTGCAAGTAAGATGGGATTTTTTAGCGGCTGGACCATAATTAAGTAAGGTTTCTATATACGATCGATACGCGTAGGTATTGTTTGGCGGGGAAACAAGTTTCTGATTTAAGTAAATATCTAATTGATTAAAAAGTGAATGTAAACAATTATTGACTGGTGCTACAACAGTTGTTGATTTTATTGTAGAGGAATCTTGGTTTAAAATTTTAGCTTTAATATGAATCATTGTGTGTGAAAGATCTAAATAATCATCTCCAGTCCCAGGTACTAGGAATTCAATTGGTCCATCATCGGTTAAAGAAGATATTGGTTTATAGTGAATCCACTGTCCATTTTCAATACTTGTTTGAGTAGATGGAAGAGCAAATAAATCCAGTTCTGACTTGGCACATTCACATGAATGATGATGTAAGAAAGACATTATTTATTTCGAAAAAATATCTTGAAAATTATGTTTGATTAAAGAACCTCTTCGTCTCAATGCTTTCCTCTTAATGGTGGAATCTAAACGTTTTCTGTTTATTTTATAACCGGAGCCTGTCATTAGAGAATCAATTTTTTCATCTGCTTTTCGCTTTAAATTAGCACTAGCATCCTTGAATCGAGATTTAATGGATTGCTCCAAAGGATGTGAATGCATCATATCAGACAACAACCCAACACCAGCATTCAACGCTTCTTTCCCAATGCTTCGAGCACCGCTAGATAATAAAGGTAGTATAGATCTAAATAATCCCCCCAAGAAGCTACCAATACCATGTCCACGTTGGTGTGGTATACCTTTGTAAATTATTCCAACCCCTGATCCAGCCTGATGTGAGTAATAATGTTCGTACGGGCAAACTACATCAATTTGTTTATGAATCATTTTATACGTTTGAAATGTAGTTTCACACACGATGTCCCGAATTGGAATGGTACCTTATTACCAACACTTGTTCTTATATCTATCTCTATTGTATCAAATTCCCTTCGCATAACTGGGACATAGTGTGCAGGGGAGAAAATATGCATTTTGTATGCACCATATATATATTTAGTGGGGTCCAACGGTATTATTCTAATTAATGACGTCATGACGTCTCCTACTATTTGTGGTTGAATTATATCAGAATATATGAACATTTGTGATGGTAAACCCAAGTACAAGTTTACTGGATATTTACTAATTTGACTCTTAATAAAATTTGTATTAGGCTCAAACCCAAGTTGAACACTTAGTTGAGGTGAAACAATTAATGATATTATTTCATTATTTGAACTAACTTTGACAAGTTTTGATATTTCGTCATATCTGAACCTTACTTTGTTTTTCAACAGTGGATTTTCATTAAAAGCATTTAGGAAATTTTCTATACTATCATATGTGGTTGCAGGGATATGAGATTTATATTCTATGACAGAAAAAGTGTTATCATGAGGCATGCGTCCTTTTACTGAGATATATAGTACATTCTCATGTTCTTGAACATTAAACATAGTACATGGATAGTGAAACTCAGCCAATGCTACCATCCATTCTCCTTCTAGCTTGATTGTTTTGGGTAATTTGGTCAAGAAATTTGCAGTTGTATTTTCTGGATAGTAAATTGCCGAACTATTACTTAGTAAAGTTAGGTAAAAAGTGTTTTCACTCATATTGCTTCCAAACTTGATGATGATATCCAACTGTTAAATTTGTTCGGATATCCTTTCCATTTCACCAATACTTCCTGTCTGCTACCAACACGACGTGATCGTATTATTTTATCTATTTTGTGTAAAGTGGTGGGGTTAAAGATTACTTTTTGCAATTCTTTGGAATAAAAAGTTCCCGTAATTGATTCATTGTTCAAGTCTTTTAGGGTATATACAATCCAAGGTGATCGTTTAATGATTGAATCAATTATAAATATTTCATCACTCCAGTTACTCTCATATCCTTTTTGAAATATATGTTTATATTTCGTTATTCTAACATGATCCCCTTCATTAAATTTTGGTGATTCTACTGCTTGCATTTTGTTTTTTGTGTTTTTATATAAATTACACCAAACCGTCATAATATTATTAGAATTTACATTGACGGGGCACATTTTTATACTCGTATGGTAAGTATGATTATAAGAATAAATCAAGTCTTGTAAGACATCAATATATTTATATGTATTTTTATGAGTAAAATATCGCCACATTTTACCTTTTAAGGTTCTTTGAAATCTTTCCACAATACTAGCTTTTATATCAGGATTATTGGTAGTGTAATAGTTTACATTTCTAGTTTTAAAGTATTCTCTAACAACTTTCGAAACAAATTCAGTACCTTTATCGGATTGAATATGAGTAGGAGTAGTCTGAGCTTCGGCAAATATGCTTTCGAAACATGTTTTGATCGTTACCGAGTCTTTCTTTTTCATAGCTCTTGCGAAAGCATATTTACTAAAAACATCAATAACACACAAAATATATTTATAACCATCATTATATTGACTATAGGTGCGCATATCGCTTAAATCAGCTTGCCAGAGAACATTAAAATTGGATAGAATATATTTATTTCTTGCTATACGTCTTTGAACAGGTTTATGAAGAGTATAAGTTTCTTGAGTTTGTAGCCATTTTCTCACATCATCTTTTTTCATTTTACCACGCATGGCTTTGGTTAAATTGATAACACTACTATAGCCAGCTGGATTGGAAACATCATAGTAAGTTTTATAAATATCTAATAAGGGCTCCATTTTTCCCAATCGATTTTTTTACTTACTTGTTTATGATTTTTTCTTATTATTGATGTTTTTTTATTTGCATTTGACGATAAAGGAGTACCGTAAATATTATTTGTAGGCTTTTGTTCCTGTAATTGATTAATGAATTCCAAATTTTCTGGATTACCAATACAAGATTCAGGGACTCGTAATTCTTTTAAAGCTGTAGCAAAATGTTTCCAACCAATTGGTTTTGGGCGTTTTAAAGGTCTAACAGCATCATTGACCAAATCTAATATATTACTTCCAAGAATAATTTCACTGTTTACAACAACTTCCCCCTTATCTTTCCACCAAATAAGAGGTTTGTTTTTTATAATAAAATCAAGTAATACTTCTCCTTTCTTTTTGTATGTTTTAGGTAGTACATTAAGCATATATGATGGTGTATACTGTGTTGTAAATGACTTAATCTGAGTGGGAGTCACGTTGTCTTCCTCTCGAGGTTGTAGGGCTGTGACTACTGGTCTGGCAATGTTTTCTTCTTTTAATGGTTCTGCCCCCGCTTCATCAATTTGAGTTGCACTCTTATCCATTATAATTGGTAATGAAATAGGTTTTCTTTGTGTTTCCGAAAAATGTAAATACCGTTGTAAGGCTTGAGAATACAAGGCCCATTTTTCACGATCATCCATTTTACTATTCAACACTTTTTGCATCTCCTCATCCAGAAGAGATAAAGAGTTTATCGCAGTATTATTATTTTGTTTCAATCTTTCAATTAATTCTGGTTCTACAAGAATCATTTTTTTTACGTTTTCCATTTTTATTATTTTTATATTAATTTGCTTATTAGCGTATTAAGAACAGCACCTAAAACTATAGGTAGAAATGCACCACCTTTTTGAACGATGACACTTTTTCTGAATTTCGCTTTGCCCTTTCCTACTAATTTTCGTAATATTATTTTATATTTCTCTAATTTGCATCGTTCTTTTTCATTAATAGGAATTTTGCCTTTTAATACATTGTAAATGCATTCACAAATTATGTTTATTTCTCGATCATCACACGATTTTAATAAAGCCTTTCGGTATTTTGGTTTTAATGAATGCAATGCTTCCAGAAGGTTTTTATGGATAATCACTCTCTCAGGCATTATTTAGTACTGATGAATATCTGCTGATGTTTATCGTATTTAAATCCTTTTTTTGGAACGTAAACGTTGCAATAACGATCGGATGGGAATATTTTCGTTTTAAAACGACACATGTCATTTGTATTCTGTTTAAGGTCAATTAATAAATAACCATGAGCTTCCTTAGTTGCGTCTTTATAAGCTTCTTCTACAAATTTCGAGTTTTCAGGGTAAACTTGACGTGCCAAATAGCGGATTTGTGTTTTATCTCGAGGATTTTTGAAATATATAATGTAGCTAGAATTTAACGAAATATCACGTTGACCTTTACCTTGATGAAATAAATTCTGAGTAATATAAAACACACTTAAATTTCGATGATGACTTCCTTTAGTAAAAATATCTACTATTCGACCGTCGGATTCTCTCATTAAATCATCTATAATGAGTAGTTGTGGTTGTTTACCATCAAACATGCTTAAGTCTGGAATACCCTGATTATAATTAACGTTATTCAAATTATATAATGGTTGCATTTCATCATAACACCATAAAATATTATAAAACGTTTTAGTGCAAACACTATCCAAGTTATTTAGGAACTCAGTAACAAAATTAGATTTACCACAGCCGCTTGGACCAGCAACAATAGCTGTAAATGGATGAATAAAGTGGATCATTTTTTCCTGGTAACAGAATAAACGTGTTGTATGTTATAAATCTAACAAAAGAATAAAAAATACAAAACTTGTTTTATATATATTTTATTTTTAAAGGACTATATTATTTTACGAATATCTTAATTAAACTATTTCATAATATTACCAAAAATATCAATTACTTTATACAGCGTTATGACTAATCATTCTAAGAAATATTAATAAATTCAAATTCAAATTCAAATTGTTTATTGCGTATCACATTACAAAAAACATAGATAATTAAATTATAATGACCCTTCACCAAAGTAATTTACAAAACCATACAATTACAACTTAAACAATAATAAACTATGAACTAAATGATATTTAAGATCTTAAACTATAATGACCCCATGCCAATGTATCTGTGGAATTTGGTACAATAAATCGTTTTGTATCATTGTAAGATAAACTAGTTTTATTAATTTTCTGTGTAAATATAACATGTTTAATGGATCTGAATCTATACATTTCTGAGCTTTGATTATTTCTATTAAAAAGACATTCTTTATAATTCTCCATTTTCATTTTTTTGGTTACACTTTTGTTGACACCTTTAGCTTTAGCTATGAACTTACTATCAACAGACATGGCATACATTTTGGATCTTAAACCTACAAACTCTTTTAAAATTTTACCATTATTTTCATCTTTAAAACACCCAAGTTTCTTTTTGTTCAATTGTGGAAAACCAAATACATTATCAGGGGCATAGTCCGATGTATCAAAAAATTGTGATAAATCCGGTTTTATATCAGAGTAGAAATTGTCTGTGTAACATTGATAAATTAAACTATCGGTGTCGGTATACAACAACTTAGCATTATTTTGAAATTTATTTCTCATATAATTATAATGAAAGTCATACTTAAGTGTCTTTGATATTTCTAAAATGCAAAAACCTAAATATATGGGTTTGTTGTAGTAAACTTTTGTTTTAGAAAGTTGAATAGCCACCAAGTTCTCAGAGAAAATAGAAAGACTATGGAACTCGGGGCGTGCAGTTAATGATTCGGCACCTTGCACCTTACCTCTATTATTCCAATGAGTTAACAATTTCACATTAACTCTCTTCTCAATGTTTTCCATTGTTTTGCCGAAAACAGAATTATTCATTAATTTATAGAAATCCTTTTCAAAATCGGAATTTGCTAAAATGCGCAAACGTGTATTCAATTCAATGTATTTTTGAAGCCAAGGACTCTGTTTAAACTTTAATACTCTATGTATTTTAGTTAATTTTAATCCCATATTCAAACACTGTACAAGATTCCTATAATGAATTTTATACTCCTTTTTTTGTTTAAATTGGGAACTAATTTCCGATCTTTGCTATTTCCGGTGGTAATATTTTCAGGACAAAGAGGAAAATCTGAATGACTATCATGTAGTTCATCAGGGTAGTCCAGGTCTACTTCAAGTATATAACCATATTCAGATGTGTCGGGAACATTAAAATCAACTTCTGTATTTACCCATTCAAATTCTCCTATAGGCAAAGACTGAGACATGGCCCATCCGTACAAATTATTTGCATCAAAATACGCTAAGTATGATTTGCGTTCATTAGTGTTGTAATCTTCTAAATACTCATTATTGGCTTTTGCATAACGATTACTACATTGTGATATTCCTCCTCTTATACCTGATTTAACAAATGATATTTTTTCAAAATCCGTTAATAACTCGAGTTCTACATTAGTATATTTAAGCATTGCGTCCCAACTTAAACCAGGTGCAGTATAGTAGTGTGTTGGGTCCAAGTCATAAGTTTCTACACATATTTTGCGAAAGTTTTCAAAAATATCGGTCAAAAGCATGACATCGGTTTTTAGGTACAAGTTTGAGTAATCAGACATATTTTTACATTTAAAATGATTCCAAACATCTTTTGCATGAGTGTAGTCTTTATCAGACACATTACTGTCACTTAACAAATTGTAAAACTCAGCTTGCTCTGGAAGGAAGGTTGCATTTAGTGAGTCATAAGATTTAACAAACTCATATGGGAAAATGCCTTTTCTTATCAGTCTTTTAAAATCAGTAAGATTTGGGAATTGTTTTCTCAACTCTTCAAATTGCTCCACTTTAAGATTTTCCGCCAGATTATTTAAACTGGCTGACATAAACTTATATGAATCCAAAAATCGCAAGCTAATATCATGACCGTTAATTTTAATTTTTTTGGTGAATGAAATATATTTCTCTTTGTTTTGAGGAATAATTTCAACTTCACCTTCTCTGAAATGAAGCGCATGTACTATAAAATGGGCATCATAATTGCTTAAATTATGAAGAAAAATTGGTATAAATTTTGGTGTTTTAAATTTCGAACTACATAAAGAATGTGCCATTCCCATGAATTGCCCCGTGCCCCAATCATAGTGTTCGACAGAGTCTCATTTTAACTCGTGGTTACATATAAAACAAGATTTGACTCTAGCAATTTCTTCTATATTTGCTGCTGTTAATGGCAAAGGTGCTTTCTGAAAGCAAATTTTCCGTTGAATATCAGTAACATCTTTAGTTATACTCTCCATAAAGTGACTAGCACAGTCGGGGCCTGTATGCGTGCGATACTTTGATAGTTTATCATCGTAAGAACATTTTACATAATATCCGTAGCTGTATACCTCATGTTCATGTATGTTATTTGTGTACGATTCAGTCGGTTTGGGATCACAAGTTTGAAGCGGTTTCACAAAAGCTTCAAAATCTGCGTAAATTGCAAATGGCAATTTAAGTTTTCTTTGGAATTGATCAAATACAACTTTGTTACTTGGTTGCTCATTATTAAACCAATTTTTTTTTGTTTTTTCTATGCTCGGTATTTGCGTAACTATATGAGTGCAATCATTTTCTTGGTGCTTTTTCAAATTTAGCTCAGTGGTGAAATACAAAAGACAGCCATCACAAATATGAATAGCATCATTTCGACCAGTGATTTGTTTTTTGACTAATCGTGACATATTTTTAATATAACAGTAATGTCCATTTGATCCATTATCTAAATATAATAAATTAACATGCTGCTCCTTTCGCGATTGTGTAAAATACAAGGGGCCGACTATAGTATGACATTGCGAGCTATTATTATATTCTAATCCGAAGACGTTAATACTAATATTGTTCAGTTTTTCTACTTTTTTAATGTCCGTTAATTTAACAGGAAAATGTATATTACCAAACTTTAATTTATTTTGATTTTTAAAATATGATGATGGTCTTTGAGTGTTTTTACTAACTGGGTATAATGCAGAGAGCAAGGCCCATTTAAGACATGTTTGATCCTCATTTTGAACATTAATTACAGCCTTTTTATTTTTTATATCTTTTGGTAATTTGATATACGAAGAACCCCTTAAAGGGTTAAATTTATTAATGTTCATTTCTAAATGGAGTATTTTGTTTAGCGACCAACCACTATCTTTTTTTTCAAATTCACTCATGCGTGTTGAAATAAATTCTTTTAATTGATTAACAAAGGGTTCATAATCATCACCGAGACTTATATTAACATTAAATGTTTGAAAGTCAAACGTATTTTTTTGATCTTTGGTTTCCTGTACAAATTCAGCGTGAACTAAAAAGTTCACTTTAATAATCGTTAATTCATTTAGACATTCCTGAATTAAATGTATAATTTTATCATTGATTGAATCGAAGAACAGTTCTGGAGTTTCTAATTCTGAATCTTTAATATCAGAACTAATTCTGTAAGATAATATTCTTGAACCAAATGCTGTATTAATTAAGGATACATTTTTAAGTGTATGTGTGTTTGAAGCAATCACTTTATTTTTATGTATATTGCTTCGTAAATGATGGTTAAAATATTTTTGCCTCACCCATGTATTACATACCTCACATAAGGTTTTATCTAAGTTAATGTTGATGTTGACAGCTTCTGTTGTACTTGTTGACGGCTCCTCCAGAACGTTTGAATTTCTTTTTAATCCTCTTCCAACTTGTTGACACTCTTCATGAACGATAGCTGAGTTTCTACCCGGGTCACGATTGGTAACTGCAACATTTATTTGTTCAACTTCCACAGACGCGTCCACCAATGCTGCGTCATCTTCATCCGAAATACACAGTTTGCAACAAGTATCTCCATAATTTGTTTGTTCGGCTTCCACACATGCATTCACCAATGCCGCACCGTGCTCCTCCGACGTATATAAGGCGTGATTAATATTTTTACATGTAAAGAACGCACTAACAACGTTTTCTTCTATTGAGTTATCCATTTCTTCACCCCTCGAAATCACAAACAACTATGATACTTGTCATACAACACACAACATTATTTATATTAAAGATAACTAATTACCTTCGTCTATTAGTTAAAAGCGTATATTATGAATCTAAATGATTACAATCATAAGAACCCCATTGTGAGATTGGAGATGTGATTACCTACTAGGAAAATAATTAACTAATTTAATTGATATTTCTTGTAGCTTTTTGAGTCCGCAATTTCTTTTGTTATTTGATATATTATTTCTTGACTGCTCTGATAATGCCTGTTATTATCTTTATCCTTTACATAATACTTTACTCGCACATTTGCATGTTTCCAGTGTTCGTGTGCAGGAACTTTCGCCAATTTTTTAAAATCGTATACTTCTATTTTAATCATGTGAGAGGCATGCTCACAGTCTTCGGTATTAGTTGATATGTATGATACCCCACCATTACATCCTCGACCAACCGTTGATGATATACATTTTTTCTTGTTCTTCGGTTGCTCGAAGAAGACGTCTATATTCGTTTCCGACGAGTTCGATTTTCGTTTTAAAACCGCCGATTCATCCTGTCCCTTGATGCGAGGTGGCGGACTATCATCTCCATCCGACAAGGGATAGTAATAGTGCTTGAAGGTGTACTCTTCATCATCCACGACATCAATTTGAGTATGCTACAACGATAAAATAAAATATTGTTCTAACTACAAATGCACGAATGGTATAGTAAATTGACGTGTTCAACAAAATAATTAAATACTTACCGCCATGCTGTGGTAGATGAACGTAGACGTGTAATAATAGACAGTATAAATGACAATAATACTGCTGTAGGGTCATAGTAAACCTTTTATATCATTTTTATCAATTAAAATCTCGTTTAAAATTTCAACAAATGTTGGATTTTTTTAATTGATAGTCAAGACATTTAAAACTCATTTGGAGTTAGTTATGTTGAAATACCAGAACATTACATACAATACATTCTTTGTTGCTAATTATGAATCCAGTTTTCAATAATTGAACGCCTCTTGCAAAACTCAAATACCTATCAGTTAGTTTTGTAAGCCCCAAAAAACATGTGTCATAAGTACAAGATAGGTACGACGACGAGCGCAGCGAGGAGGAGTGTTAGGTTGAACTGCAATCCTCAACGCGCGAGCCGAGCGAGCGCAGCGAGCGTGCCGCGGCAGCGGCCGGCGAAGCGCCAGTATCGACCTATTGCTTACAATATAGATAAAGTTATACAAACTATTCATTCGGAACAAAGTAATGAATATAGCTAAAACAAAAAAATCTTGATCCCTATATTATGAACATCTAAATTAAACTTTAATAGAAGTAAAGTTCTTTTTAAACACTTTTTTTATAAGCAATGAGAACATTTAATCTAGCTCATGATAATCGTTACACATGATTGGGTATTGAGAATTTATACGAACAACCATAACCTACCTTTAAAAACCTTTTCATTTGTGTATTGCTATGTATCAACTAAAGGGGGATTTAATGTTTCATAGATTTCTAGAACAAGTAGTAATAAAGAATATGATTCATACTTCCAATCAAGTTAGACATGTTAAAGAAATTGATTACCTACTAGGTAAGTAGGTATAATTAACATTACCTATGTAAGTAATTTACATATATACTGACAAGAAGACAATAGGAGGAGCTAGTATCATATAAGTATATAACAAAGTATATAAGACCTTAATGATATCATTAATGTTCACTAACGACGTCATTAATGACCATATGAGGGGGCGTGTCTTACTTTAAATCAACCAATCACAGGAGTCTATTTTTATAAGATTACTAACGACTATGTGAGGGGGGTGTGACTACAACTAACGACATCATTTATGACTATGATAGGGGGTGTGACCACACATATGACCCGAGGAGCATATGTGAGTATGGGACGAGCTTTTTTTAGAAAACCGAATTTTGACCGATTTGTGCGTTCTGGCTCGTGAGCCAGAACGCACGAATCCCTACTACTCATGTGCGCGTGATTAAATCATTAATATTTGGCAATTAGATTGTTTTACGATAAAAGCAACACGGTCGCCTTTATTCTATCGGCACGGCTCCGTGATGTGGACAAGTCTTAATAATAAAAAAAAACAAATATTGTTATATGCACTGCGAAGGTGTAAACATAAGATACTCGACGGGAGGGATACAAGACAATCAGTTAAAAGATATTTGTTGTTTTCATAACGATTATCATTGTTATTCTACAAGGCTATTTACAGACAAGATAAAATCATGTAACACGTGCTAAGGCTGCGTTTTACTATCATAAAACTGCAATGTTGTGCGCAAAGGGCCGTTTACAAGCTTATGTAAAGCTATGTTTCTACCAGGAGTGCAGAAGGGTACAGGGGAGTGATTCTCTCAACGACGGTCGGACGGACGAACGGGTGAATGTCAAAGCGGCGAGTTTAAGTAGTGCATTTTCAATTTGGTAGGCTACGGAACCTTAAAAACGTTACAATAGTACGTTAGCTGAGCTATGTAAAGGTTATCATTATTACATCGATGACATTATTAACATTCGGTTATCATTATCACTGAAGGGCAATAACGTTTAATAAGGAAACTAATAATAACACAAACATGGCTATTTGCATCAGGTCATGAACTTGATAAGCACGAGTTAATTCTCTAAAGATTGTTTCCGGTTCCGTAAAAAAAAAATGAGAAAACGGAACCCTTATAGGATCACTCGTGCGTCTGTCTGTCACAGCCAATTTGCTCCAAAACTACTGGACCGATTGAGTTGAAATTTGGTACATATACGTAATTAATTAATTTTAATTGATGACCCAAACCCAGATGTGCAAAATAAAAGATTGCTTTTCGGGGGACAAATTAGGCAATTTAAAAAAAACTGTGTTATATATCAAATGAAAGAGCTCGTTATGAGGATCTCAAATATATTATTATTATTGTAAAATAAATAGTTTTGATTTTATTGATGAAAGAAGACGAAAATTGACCATCCCCCCATTTGCATTTACAATTCAAATGACAAAGAACAATGAATGGCAAAGACAATCAGTTAAAAGATATTTAATGTCTTCATAACTATTATCATTGTTATTCTACAAGACTATTTACAGACAAGATAATCATGTAACACGTGCTAAGGCTGCGTTTTACTATCATAAAACTGCAATGTTTTGCGCAAAGGGCCCGTTTACAACATTATCTAAGGCTACGTTTCTACCAGGAGTGCAGAAGGGCACAGGGGAGTGATTCTCTCAACAACGCCGGTCGGACGAACGAACGAGTGAATTTTCATTTTCAATTTGGTAGCATGGCTTCTATCGATGAGATCAAACGTATAAGGCCGGCGAGAATGCACGCGCTAAAATGTGTTTTGTTCGGTCTGACGGGACTACTTAAACTCACCGCTGCGACATTCGTTCGTTGGACCGAGCGCGTTTTGTACGGGTGTTACAGAAAACTCACATAACACGGAGCGAAGCGAGGGCGTGTCACTAGTATCACTATAGATTAGGAGGAGTGCTCAATGGATGGACGGCATGGGTGACGCGTGAACGTGAAATGCTATCCTCGTGTTTCTAATTACGTGAGTTAGCGCTTAATTATCTCTGTCAAATTAGTCCGTTGCGTAATTTGTGACGAACACATGAACGTTGTAATCAAACAACCTTTTTTTTGGCATGGAGTTGGTAAACGTACACATAGGCCATGTGACCCATAGCACAAAACAGGTACACTAGATTTAAATGTTTAAAAAAAAGTTTGTTTAAGGCATAATAGACTACTTATGACATGTATGAAGATAAAGTAGTGTATGCAACTGTACTTCGCTGACGCTCGTTTCATAAAACCACACTCGTGTTAAGGGCCTCTCATTATGGATCAGTTGCATAAACTACTATTATCGCACTGCTAGATCAAAACAGTATCAACTTAAAATCCTTGTTACTTTCGTTAAGTTTATAGAAGTTGTATTTTGAGTTACTAATGTTTTGATCTAGCAGTACGTTATAAGTCGAGCTTCCATGAATCCCATGGATATACCGTTCATTAAAAATCGATTGAAAATATTCGGAGAAATTGAGTAACATACACAACACACACACAACACACACACAACACAAACACTTACGACTTCATTCCCAGAGTGTAGGCAGAGCTACAGAATAACCAACAACTCTAAAAACTTGTTGATAATTCTGTAACCACGTTTTGCACAGACAGGCTAAGATGTTTACCAGCGTATTAGTGACAGGTTGCAAGCCCATCGCGTAACAGTAGGTACTACAAGCCTTTATACATAACATACACAGGGATAAAAAAGATCTAGACGATATTTTTAATAACTACGGTTAAAAGTGAGTGGACGGGTCGGAAGGGGCCGCCCTAGGCGTACTTTTTCGAGTAAAATCTGAGAAATACTGGAAAAGGGCCGAATCTTAAGTGCCCGAAACCGACGTGCGTGTATGACTCGATGTATGAATGTGAAAGAAGCGAAAGAAATTTGTCAAGATCGTAGCAAGTGGAAAGATGGGGTCTCTGCCTACCCCACTGGGAAACAGGCGTGATTTTATGTATGTATGTAGTTATGTATTAAAAGCGAATTTTAGTTCAGATATGACACCTTGTTAATCACTTGATACTTTAGTTAGATATTTCGGAAACTATACGTTATTATTAATTAACAGCGACCGTTAGTATTTTATGTCACTTTAACGTCAAACGTAATCACTAATATGGATAAGTCTGTGTTGTTAAAAGTACAACCATAATTAAATTGTTGAAAATTCACTGAGTTTAGTTTGGTGTCGTAAATTATCATATTTCTTTTGGTTTGATATTGTCAATCGCTTCCTTTTAACATTGAGGATCCATTTATATTAAGATATTTCATCGTTTAAGACATGTTAAATCCTCAAATTTAAAGCTGCAAATATTTTTAATATTTAAATTGTGCACGTAATTTAAATAGAATTATATCCATGTTATGCTTTCGTCGGAAAATTGCTACCGGTTGCCGATTATTTTATTATTCATTATGAGATAGCATATTATGCCATAATATGAAACTGCCTTTAAGTATACTTCTTCTTATCTTAATAGAACTAGGTAATTATAGATAACATATTTGTAAACAATCTAGGAACTAGACAACTTCCTGGTTTAGTACATCCTCGTGCCATTCAATTCATCAATCAATTTATATTTATCAATTGAACGGAATGATTGCTATTAAAGTTTTTATTCCTGATGTTTTTTCTACTCGGTAAATTAGAATAGCTTACAATAGCTCTTATTTACCTGACAGTAATGGCCGAGTTAAAAAAACAGTTCAAGTACGAGTCGCGCACCCAGGGTTCCGTACAGCCGTACAGTAGCTATTATTATAATCCGATTTGAAATCGATTTCAAATCGAATCACCGCAAGCCGCTCACACTTTTCATTTCTCAGTATCTGTTACCTGTTGTCTGTACATTTGACGCTTGTGTGTTTTACCGTTTTACGATAAATTTCAATATATTTCACCATTATTATTTCACTAACTACTTAAATTTTTTTTTTTTGTAAATTCGCCGTAATAACTAATAACACTTTTCTGAAAAATAACTACTTGCCTAATTACAGTTCAAAAGATACAGTTATTTAAAGTTACGACGGACGGAGGCATATTAATAGGGTACTGTTTATACATAGTAAACATTTAAAGCTCAGACAGAACATACTAGAGATTAGAGATCTAGAGCAAATGACTCATAACACAAATATTTTCGTACACCATTTTGAGATATTTGACAGATATCAGAAAACTTTAAACTGATATCAAAAGTATGTTACTCAATAAGTAAAATCACTTCAACAACCTTTTTAAATAAAAATAGTTATACTAAAATTATAAGTTTAAATGCTCCTTGAGGCTTTAATTTCGGTACCGTAAGAGATAAAACTGTTTAATTTTCATAACTTACATGAATAAACAGTAATAAATAAAACAATTCGTGAATATATATGATAACGGTGAAATGACTAGCCCCTTTAAACTGAAGCCTCTCAACGAACGGCGTACTAAATATATGGGAGGGTTTGAAGTAAGTTATTGATGTGATTTTACTCACTATCAGTTTAACGTTTTCTGCTATCATATTTACAGAATAATCACCTGGCTACACTTAACGATTACACGTATAAGTACATATTTATTTTTTAATATACAAGTATGTTAATAGTTGTCTAGATCACATAATACTACCTTGAAGCTTAGTTTGAGACTAGGTACTAGGTACTAGGCACTTTGTGTGCTTGTCCTGTTTTTTTTTGGTTACTGACTGTGTTTTGAGGGTACCCTGACTTTTTACCAAATCATCATTTGACAAACTATATCGTTTTACAAAACTTTCATTTCGTAAAAACATGTTTGTGCTTGAACCGCTACATATTACAAAGGTTACATGGGCTTATGACCACAAAAAATATAAAACAATGCGGTGGGAAGTACCTTTTCGTGAATTAAAAGTTTGTCAAATAAAATAGTTTGTCAAATGATGATTTGTTAAAACATAAGTAGATTTTGAGAATATCAATAAAAATATCATGAACATAATAAAATAATCGGCAACCGGTAGCAATTTTCCGACGAAAGCATAACATGGATATAATTCTATTTAAATTACGTGCACAATTTAAATATTAAAAATATATGCAGCTTTAAATTTGAGGATTTAACATGTCTTTTGATGTAGATATTCTTGGATGGATTCTCAATAATAATAATAATAATAATAATCATTTATTTCAGATAGCAAAGATCCATAATTGGTGCACACAACAGTAAATTAATCCACAATAATAATAAATACTTTATTCATCTTTCATACTGTTCTTTTTTGCTAGATGACATGCATCTGATGCACCCCATTAACTAATTTTATATCGCATTATTGATTTGATTTGTAAACACTAAAAGAATCAAAGGTGTGATATCAATTTAAAAAAAAACAATTTAGATAACATTCATATTTTATCTTTGATAATGATAACATTGCGGTGATTAGCATAAATTCTTTGTAAAGATAAAAAAAAACTGTCCTACTGCCCCAAAGGCTGTATATATTTATATTTAAAAACATTAGCTGGAAAATTTAGATTAGCAAGCAAAATCTCCAACATAATTATTAAAAAAATCATAAAAAACAAGGCACATTTAATGCAAGACCAACATTATTGGATTTTGTATTGAAAATTTCACGTTCACAATTATCTTAAGGTTACAATCATTGAAGTGGAAAATGATAACTGCAGTTTCATTTATCTGATCATTGTCATTTTCTGTCATCATTATATTCTGGCATTTTAGCAACAAAAGGCAAGTAGTAAATAAAGTACAGAATGCTTCAAATACTACATTGCAGTCAGCAGCCTTCTGTATTACGGCAGTGTTGCTGGCATCATTAAATTAGTTTTTTAACCACCTTAAGGGTTATTAAAGAGTAAATTAAAATAGAAGTAATACAGCTGGTTTTTTTCGTTTGACCCCTCGGACATTGGTGGGTACAGCGGCATTGCGGCACGATCTATACGAAATATATGGATAACTAAAACACTGACGCTCCAAGGGTTGTTTTCTTTATGCGTAGTGATAGTTTAAAAGAAGACTTTAATTATTTATGGTATTGTATACTACTTTCTTGTTTTTAGTAATTTATATGAGAGACGCAATAATCCTGCAGTCAAACTGTGTAAACAGTTTTGTGGGATAATGTTCAATTGCAATTGCATTTTTTTTTATTCATTTAAATACATAAAATAATAAATAAGATAGAGAACCAATCCGCCAGCACATTTTGCAAATTAAATTTTGACTTTATTATCAATATTTTATCCTTGTAATTATTTTGCCTAGCAATTGGAGTTCTTTTAAATCTCTGTCTTATAAACTCGGAATATTAAAGTACAACTATTTATTCAAATAATTTTAAGGGATTTGCTAAAAATAATTAAATTTTTGTATGTGTGTAAACAACATACATTCAGGTACCAACTTTCATCAATTAGGTAGTTAACCCTAATAGGTATTAGGAACATCATTAAAACAAAAGCTATGTAAAGTTGGAGGCAATTCTGTAGCTCTGCCTACCCCAACCTGGGATAACAGGTGTGAAGGTATATATGTATTTATTAAACTGAAAAGAAGAAATACCTACAGATATATTATCTAATAAATTAAAATGAGTCCAAGATTGCTTTAAAATAAAAAAATAAAAGAAAATACTTACGTCTCAGACCTTTGGTTACAGAAACACTGAAGTTGTTTAACACTGACATCTTAAAAGTTCAAGTTTTTGAAGTTACACTACAATACTCCTTAAATCAAAGTTTATTCTTATTCTACTGAAAAAACAAAAAAACACTGATTGCGAATAAAAACTAAAGATTTAATATCAGTATCACTTCACCGATGTCACACGCGAATTGCAATTATTATGATAAAAAATATGGATAAACCCGTTTCAAGTCACACTTGTTTGTTGCGAAAAATTCGGTTATCAAATAATTGTGACGCCGTATGTAGAAGTTTAATAATTATTATCGTTTATAAAGGCGTGGCGCTGTGATTAGCGTGTTCTAGGTTAAACGATAAGTTGTTTTCTAAAGATAAAAGAAAGCAAGCATTGTAAAATATTGCACCGATACGTTATAAGTAGGCGTAGATAGATATCAACTACCATAGTGCCAACCAAATTTTGCCAATTGTCAGCCGTCAGCCGGGAAAATGAGTGACAGTGACAGTAAAGAAGCGTATTTCTTTGTACAAATGTAGATTACCGTATACTTACAATCCATATGCATTTATGGCGGTTATCCTTGCCATGGATTAACACTCAAATGGTAGTCATTCGATAAATAATAGCAGTATTTTAGATTTTGTGCTTTTATTTATTCACCAAAGTATCTAATCAAAGATGGATATTATAACATTTATCTAAAAACGCTTCATAAACGTCAGCTGCGTTTCGTTCCGAATGCTGAGTAGTGCTGTACTGCTGAGCAAAACCTAAGTAAACTTACAAGACAAAAGAGTTTATATAGAAAATTGGATTTCAAATTTTATATCTGTGCCGTACTTTGACATACTCGGCAACTAAGAATAAGATGGTGGTGGCGATTCAGACGGACCCTGCACAAGTTCCTACTACCACCACTAAACCTAGTAACAAAAGCTTGCAAAAATAATCCAATTTGACAAAAAATGCTGCTTAATGGAGTGGTGACCACTTCAAAATATTCTAATGTCATCTTCACTTCATCTTACAAAATGTCAAACGGTTTTTAGTGAAAAAATCACAACTACATACTAAGAAATAAAACACAAATCAACTGGGTACTTGTATATTAGTTAAATATAAAATAGCTAATCAACGATACAAGCATAAATAACAAATTCAACAACACTATTCACTTGACTTTATTTACAAACAAAAGTGAAGATTTTTTCCTTGGTGAATATTCATTGACTAAGCTATGGACGCCATTTTGTTTAACCTTTTGACCACTGGGTCGTCAATACACGTCGAAATAATTGCACTGGTGAAAAAACTGTAATTATCACCAAATCAGCGGCAATTTTAGATGTTGATGTATTAAATTCGAAACTTCCAAATCAAAAAACGAACAGTAAAGCTGAAAACTACTCATTGGCGGGTTTTTTTTTTACTTTTTCGACGACACATCCGTTCCCACGCGGTCAAAAGGTTAAAATTATATTACTAAGATTGCCCTTGTTTCTTTAGATAGAAGCTTTAAGTCCAAGTCATTACTTGGACTTAAAGCATTTACACTTTAAATTGAAAATGTGCATTCATTTCATTTAACAAAGACAAAATTAAGTCGAAATTTCCAAGTATAGCCAATGCACTTCACATTTTAAGGACTACTTTGATCAATTATTTGTCATTGAAATATAACCCTATATTTAAGGCATTAAAGTATGTAATAACGGTGTAAACAGTTATTGAGCAATTAGTTTCCATTTAGAGTTATAAATTATAAGTCAAACTAAAGGTTTATTAAAGATATTTTTAATTTGCTATACTTACCGCCTGTTTCACAATCGACAAGTAAAGGATATTTGACTGATAAGTTTAGCCCTTTCTTTGTCGTACACTTGAAAATAGACAAGGAGAGAGACAACTTTATGTGACAGATAAATTTACTTGTCGATTGTGAAACAGGCCCTTAGTAAAATTTGTGTTATATATTTACGAAATAATTAAAAAAAACACATGCCTGGATTTGCAAGTTGGAAGTCAAATTCTAATCAACATATATTTTTTAATGGAAACAAAATCATCACAAACAATTTTAAACAATCGAAAAATCTTTTGGCAGCATGGGATTTATTTTAGGGTCAAATGCTATCATCTATTAAAAATTAAGAGCTATACTCCGAAAAACAAAACCACATACCTAACCGGGTGAATTGCAAAAATATTGTACATAGTTAAGAGCTCAATAAGAAAATCCTTAACAATTCTTAACTTTTTCCTTTGTGTAACGAAGATTACTCATATAATCACATTGATTTAGTATATACAAGATACACAATCCCGGACAAAACTTTATTATAAACTGTCCCAAATGACATTGATAGCTGCATTCAGATACATGCTAACATCGCTATTTTATACCTTAAACATTCATGCAAATAAAAACTCAATGTACTAGCACTCAAGTGTCAAATTTGCAAACTAATGTTTTAAAATATTTAAAACTTTTTAGTGAAATCGCCATTATCATACTATTTATGACAAAAGTGGACATCGAATGAATGGAGACGAATTTCTCTATTTATATTGTATTAGTTTTAACGAAATTACAAATTTCACAAAAAACTTTTGACATGTTTTATAAATGCTGTCATTGTATTACACAACTTAAGCTATATATATACAATAATAATAATGAATAAATTAATGTAAAGCAAGGTTTAAAAACCCGTCCCGTCGATTGTTTTTATTCAAATTTTAACGTTTAGGTATCCTTTGTCACCTGGAATGGTGAAATGATTCTAACGATACCACACACATATAAAATGGCTCAGGTGTTCAAAGTTATGTTGGAATAAAGAATTATACATACACACATAAATTAACCATTAAAACATTACACTTTACTCCAGACAAGACAAGATCTTATCCTATCATAACCAACCTAGCCTAACCGGTTACGTATCATAATATGTACATAAAGTTCAAAATACATAATGGGTCATAATTCATAATGGTCATAATATATAATGGTTTTTTTTTGAAACCTTGAACTTTTCAAGATTGTTATACAACAAACCTAACCTAACCCTCTATACAATGGGCTTTCAAAAATATTGAAAAGTTTACTTATTATGACCATTATGTAATATGACCCATTATGTATTTTGAACTTTTTATATAGGTATTTTGATGCGATCCCAACCTAACCTAATTTCCTTGAAATAAGTTTAATTTATTACATAATTGTACGAAAATGGGTCAAGCACACAACAGACGACTTATTTGCCTTGAATAGTTCACCCCTATCTCGTGCTAATATTGCGACCCATTTTGCAAGTCGTAGAGGATTTCGTGGAAAGCTTAAATTTAAAAATAAAAAATATTAAAATTAAACAAAGTAATAGCTACTCCATAATAATTTTGTTCCTTGGTAAGTCATAATTTGTGTGCACAAAATAAATTCCTAAAAATCATGAAAACATTATAATTTTAGCTAGAAACGTTTATAAATAAATAGAACTTACGTAAAATAAGACATTCCAAACTTTTTATTTGTTTTTTTGTTATTATTTTTGCAGTTTATCACCACACATTTTGTCATGATTGACAACTGCCACTGTCTGTGGTCGGAACAAGACTAATAGCAAATCTACTGCCCAAGTCGATTCGGCAGTAGTTTTGACTTGCCATTTTTTCGTGCTGATTGTGTATCTAGTATATACTAAATCAATGTATAATCATATGGATAACTTTCGTTACACAAAGGAAAAACAATGGAAGATAGTTAACGTTGTCACAATTAAGTCCTTAACTATGCACAATATTTTTGCAATTCCCCCATACACATTGGTGTAAAAAGCGATAGTTTGAGTTTCGCGTTTCGGAGTCACCTCTCAGGGAATGTCTAGGGAATAAGATATATTAATTAAAACAATACAAACATGTTAAATAAGAGTGGAGATAATGTTAATAGGTAAAATTCTACTCTGAGAACAACACACGCGCGAAGAAAAAAACCAAAGGAAAACCTAGTTCCCGGATTTTGCTGACGTAAAAAGGTTAAAAGCGTCAACAGTAAAAGGTTAAACTTTCTGTTCCTGTCTAGTAAGATTATTATGAATTTGAACAAGTTTTTAATTGTTTATTCGTTCGCAGTTGTGTTGGTACTTCTAAGGTGATTCAAAAACATTTTTGCTAACTAAAACTTACTTAGGTGATGACACTGATGACTGATGAAATTAAGATGTCATAAGGATTTAACTTTTATCGACTTTAACCTTTATTAATTAAGTAGGTATACATATTTATTATTTTTATTTCGTCGATAAAATATTCCATGACTAAGGTCAGCTCCCTATTTCACCATCTTAACAATGACATGTGACAGGTGACAATTCGGTATACACTATTTCACCATCTTAACAATGACAAGTAACAGGTGGCAACTCGGTAGACATTGCAAAGTTAACTCGTTGATACATCACTAGGTTTAATATAAGCCGGGTCATGTGCACTGAAATGTCACCTGTCACCTGTCATTGTCAGGATGGTGAAATAGGGGCTGGTGGGTCAAATGCGTCTACGGGGCAGGCAAGTGGGTCAAACCAACAATACCTCCTAAAAACTACATGGTTCGTCAAACTTGCTCCGTTGACGCCTTTGCCCTAACTGTCCTTACAACATCTCAACTATTCCCAATGAACTGATGTCGTCATGGTCAAAGTCGCTAATGCATTTAATTGTAAATGCAGTTTTTGAACCACCAATTACAAATTGACTAGAAACAGCGCTTGAGTATAATATAAACTTTGAAAACAATAAATTTGGGCCAAACTCTTGAAGAATATCAATGAATCACTTGCGGCGTGCGTTCTTTGGATGTAGTAGTTAAGTCGTCGTAACAGTGATTGAGAATAACATTGACGCACACAATGTATTGCTTGTGCGTTATTGTGGATACTTACACACACTAAAACACACGCAAAGCGTAAGCGATTTACAAACTGGAGAGTTTGGTATCGAACTATATTTTAATAATTGACTGGAAGAAATGCAACACCGAAACACTTGAATCGATTCCAAGTATCTCTAATGAATGGCTTAGATGAAATTGCGGAAAAGAGTAAGTTGGACTAACAAAGAACTTACTAACAAAGTGATGTGTTTGAAATTATATAGGAAATGTCCTTATCCACTTTGCGTTACTAAAGAAATTAAAATGAAAAAGTGAAACGTATTTTAATTTAATTTACTAGTCTTATGTATTTTAAATGTTTTTAGGAAAATTCAGATATTTACCGATTCAAATTTGAAAAGTTAAATTAACAGTAATATAAGTAAATTTTCACTGCATTAAAATTATTAAGAGTATTTGTTAACGCATCCAAAATATTGGCGTTCCGGACACAATTTCAAACACTGTAAGTAGCGGGCCCAAAGTAAATTAAATTAAAAATTAAAATAAATTATTTCAACCAGCTTACACTAAAAACGATGAAAATTCGAATAACTTATTAATGACGAAATTAAATAGAAATAAATATGTCTTTACATGATAATGTTAAATAAGTTACACTAAGTGAGATAAACTAAGCACGTATTTGTTTGTTGGCAACTTTGGGAAGATATTATTTTAACTGGTAATAGACCAGAGCTATAGCAAAGAGACTAAATAAAAATGGGCTGGTCAGTTTTTAAACTACAGTGCTACGGAAAAACATTTTTAAATAGTTACGACTTCTTAAATATAAAGAAATCTTATTGCGAATAGTTTATCTCTACAAGCTAATCAAATTCCGACTAACAAGGCACGAATGTGTTGAACCGTCGATTGGTATTTGAACTTTTTTTTTTCGTAATTATCAAAAACATTCCAATTTTAAACAAAACAAAAACCAAAACCTTTTATTTCTAAAAAACAGGCCTTTTATGACTATTATTTTTTGCCTGGTAACATTCGCAAGATCGTACGTTATTTTAACCTTACGTTGAAATTCGATACCGAATACACAGTAAAATAAAACAAACGATCTCGCCAATGTTGCCAAAAAAATTTAAAACTTAAATAGGTATACAATATATTCTCACTGGTTGGAAGCATTATATATCCTTTCTCTGTGATATATTTGACAGCTGTCAAAGTAGATTTTAGGCGCGAAATATTGCTTTTCGTTCTACACTCTAGCTTCTAATCAACTATTTTTTATTAAATCTTAGTCCAATTTAATAGCTTCTTAGCTGTCAAAATGACATTTTACTAACAATGAACAAACTGACAGTACCTCATTTATTTCAATCGACATTGACGTACAATGACAGCGTTATAAGTTATTGCTATGAAACACAAAAAATGAGACAGCAATACTTGTCTCACTAATTGACCTGAATCCTCAATGATAGTTAAAGATGTGTAAGTGAGAAAGATATAACACATCATAATTACAGGCATATTTTGACACTGTCAAAAATACTGCAATTTAGAGCTATTATTTGAACCTTTTAACCTATTTGACATAAAATTGCCATTGAATATCTAATTTATTGTATCTTTAATGTCTTAAGCCTACAAACGGCACTTAGATTTCTACGAGATTTGAGGCGAACAGTGAAGTGATTATAGTCAAAGGCAAAAATAGTTATCAATACGCGCTTTATCTCTTAATAGAGTGGATATATTTTTTAGGATTTAGCCACTAACATATTTTTGTCCTTGACTGTACAAGAAGACTAGTGTCATGTGCTTGTGATGTCACATCTAATAAGATCCGTCAATGTGTCCTTTAACATTGACACGATGTGCCTATAGTCAGAACCACTACAATAAGTGTCCTCTTTTTACAAAAATCAGGCTATTCTAATGTGCAGTCTCATCGAAATATTGTCGCTTCAACTCTCGTGCCATATAGCCAAAAAGGTTAAAAGACTTAACTCAACATTTGAAAAGGTTAAAAGGTACTCACTAACCTGTCACTTATACAACTCAACAGCCATTTGACATTAGACAGCTCTATTCGGCCTTTTAGTGATTTTTAGTTTCTCCGAAACACTCCTCCTTATTCAAGGGTTCTAATAAGGATATAAGGAACATTTTGAGGGGGTATTCGTTCAGTCTTCTTTTTTTTCCACTACGGATTTCGGGGTCCCTTCCAAAGAGGAGGGGGGCCGATCCGACTCGCCTTCTGAACCTGAAAATAAGACCAAGCAACACATTTATTTCTGAACCTAAGTTTTATACAAGCACAAGCCTATCAAAAAAAAACGGATGTTTATTAAAATATGAATTAAGGTAGAATGAAATTACCGCCAATAGGAGACCTCTTCATATTTTTCTCGTCGTCGCTATCGCTCGAGCTCGCTATGGAAGAATCGTCGCCACTTCCTGTTACAACAACGAAAAAAAAATAAGTACTACAAAAAGAAAACATTGACACACATTGACGAAAATTAATACACGTACAACTAATTGAACCCTACTTTCAGTCATCCCAAAACACTATTGTCAGTTTCTAACCGATAGGTCGTTGTGGGACATTAATTGAATAAATCCTGATATCTGCACCATACTATAGACTTTTCCTCTTAAGCATTTTGAAAATTGGGTCTTTTTCTTTAACTTATTAAAAGGTTGATGGAGCAGAAAATGTTAACAGCTGTTGCAGTAAAACACAACTGATATGGCTTACCGATGTGCCTGCGGAGACGACAATTTTTCGAAGCGCGGGAACCAATCAGCATGATTCACGCGTAGTGTGGTTGTGTTCTGTGCTATTATTGGTTATCAGTGACGCCACGTTGACGCGTGGCCGTGTTTCATTCAGTCATCCGTCAAACGTGCGTAAAATAGATGCAATGTAATTTGCACCTTATAACTTTTTTTTTATGGCATAGAGAAGACAAACGAGCACACAGGCCACCTGATGGTAAGTAGAAACTGTGACCCATAGACATTCGCATTCACAAGACTGCAATGCAATCCTAAGACTGCAAATGCGTTGCCAACCCTGAGGACTAAGATGGAATGCCTCTACGCTAGTGATTTCACCGGCTGTCTTATCCCCAAACCGGAACACAACAGTGCGAACACTGCTGTTTGGCGGTAGGTTAATGGATAAGATGGTGGTAGCGATCCGGACGGACCTTGCACAAGGTCCTACCACGCGCAAATATCTATTAAGCTCAAGTCTGATCGTGGGTTTTAATCGTGCTTCCGGAAATCATCGATGTCGTTGTTTGTCTGCGCGAACGAAGATTCACGACACGCCATATAAATTGTGTTCTACTGTACTAAGTGTGCAGACAGAACAGGGGCATACATACATACATACATTAAATCACGCCTGTTTCCCAGAGGGTTAGGCAGAGACCACTTCTTTCCACTTGCTACGATCTTGACAAATTTCTTTCGCTTCTTCCACATTCATACACGAGTCATGCACGCACGTCGGTTTCGGGTACTTAAGATTCGGCCCTTTTCCAGTATTTCACCGATTTGACTCGAAAAAGTACCCGGCCCCTTCCGACCCGTCCACTCACTATCGATCTGTATATCTCTTTCGTCAATCTCCTTTCATCCATCCTTTCCAAATGACCGAACCATCGAAGCATGCCCTTTTCAATCTTAGTCAGTACATAATAGCAGGGTAACAGGGGCATAATGTAATAGTACATTGTGTATTAAGGGTGGTAAAGAAAGAATTACAAACGAGAGTCTGTTAGAAGCCCGAAGCCGAAGGCTGAGGGCTTTAATGACTCGAGATTTGTATTTATTTTACCACCCGTGTAACATACAATGTTTTTCATCACAATTGCGAGGAAATGAAATAAAATCAGACAAAAGATCATATTTTTAACTTATTAGCGGCAGACCACAGATTATAGGATATGTCTCGGCAGACTACAATATCATTGTCTGTGACTTACCACAGCTAATGTCAAACGGGTTCGGAGTCCGATTCTAGTGACAGTCGAGATCAATAGTTTATATGCGAGATTTTTAGGAAATTGTATGCTACTGACATTTCATCTCGAATGAAATTTCATATCGAATGGCACAAGAATTGGGGTCCTGACGTATTGTGATAGTTTGAGTCCACGTGTAATATTTAAAAAAAAAGCTATTACGTACCTTAGAAGCGTAATGGTAAAAAAAAGGCCCACGGGTATTATTTTGGATTTACGGTCGATTTTTCTAGCATGTTAGGACACTATTTACGAGCAAGTGTGATGAAAAATATGATAAAAAGTGCGGAATGTGGTCCATTAACACTGACCAAGACGGCGCGGCGCCGGGGCCAGCGCGTTGAGCAGCGGCGCGGCGGGGCGCTGCTTGCGCGCCGGGTTCAGCCGCCCGCAGTACGCGCACGTGTACGACACGTACTCGAACTCCTCGACCATCGCCATGCCTGAAACAGTATGGACCATAGTCAGGGGGCCATCTAGGAAAAGACGACAACTTTTATAAAAACCAAGCTTGATAACTATTAGCTAAATGAAAACGCCCCATATAGCCTCGTAAGTCCCCGCGTACTTGTACAAGTAAAAACTAATGATAGTAGTTCAGACCCACAGACCACTTACCCTATAGACTCCGCTTCGGAACAGTTTGTCTAGTATCTCATTAAGCCAAAATTACGGGGCGCGGGGGGCGGAAAGTGCACCGTGATTGGCTAGTTCAAAGTCAACGAATAATCAAGTGTGCGCGTCGTGGTGAGCGCCAATAGAACCCTGGCAACCAATTAGTGTTCTGTGAGCATAAGCATGGCTTACGGGGGTGCCTTTGTATGCGGAGTCTATAGGGTAAGTGGTCTGTGTTCAGACCTGACGACTCACTATCGTACAAAATATTTTGAACTCCAAAGCACTAGTTAATAGACTCTGAAGCACTATTTTTAATATGTACTTTAAACTGACGACTCTTTGGCCTAGTAGGTAGTGACCCTGCCTACGAAGCTAGTGGTCCTGGGTTCGAATCCTGTAAGGGCAGATATTTGTGTGATGAGCACGAATATTTGTTCCTGAGTCATGGATGTTTACTATATATTTAAGTACCTATATGTTTCTCTATATACGTTTTTATATCGTTGTCTAGTACCCATAGTACAAGCCTAGAGCTTAGTTTGAGACTAGGTCAATTGGTGTGAGATTGTCCCCTTATATTTATTATTATTAAATAGTACATTAGGTAGTTAGGACTACTGCTATTAAGAAAACACAGGACTTACGAGGTTCAAGGTGACCGGAGGGGCTATTGCCTAACGCAATCGCAATCGTTTTAATTTTGGAAATCGAAAGCTTGTCTGCATACAAAATGAAAATAATTGTTCCACTTTGAAGTCGATTGCGATTGCGAGTGCGTTAGGCAATAGGCACACCGTTCTTCCATGGCTAAGAAATCTGCTATCGCATTTAAAACTGTTAACCCATTTAAAAGCTACGGGGGCACAAACAGACACATCACATAGCCCCGCTTTTTACATTAGGGGCTAAATCCCAACTGCGTATTTTTATGTGTTCGCGTAACCATTAACGTTGCGTTTACTTTTAGAATCATCATATAAGGCTGCGCCCACACCGCTGCTTAACGGTGCGTATATTACAGTGCGTCAAAAACGGCGCCATGTTGTTACTATGGCCCCGTCTTTTGTTTACGTAATATACGCATCGTTAAGCTCCTTAAAGCCTTTATTTTGATAGCCAAGACGATTGGGTGAAAAGAATAATTATTATTTTTAAGACACATTTTCAAGTAACGAATTAAGAAACGGCTCAGTTAGCAACTAATCACAAGTGAAAAGGATACAATCAATAAGTTAAATAGTGAGAGGGTAAAAAAGGTTAAAAGATGGATAAAAGATATTATCCATCTTTTAACCTTTTTTGAGTTACTACGACCAATATGCCGCAACCTTGTAAGGCCCAACGTTCTAAATTTAGGACATTTGTCAAAGTGAGTTTTGACTTTAGTTGACACATTATTATTTTTTTAAACTAACGAAATTTGACGAAGGCTTTTACGAGGATAAATACGTAGGTAAATAAATGAACGCGAATTGCTCACCGTTATGAGAAGAGCACTCGGAGCAAATAAGCGCCATACGGTGGTTAGGTCCGTCCTTCAGTAGGTAGTCTACCACCTTGTCCAGGGCTGAGCGGTTCTTGTCCAGCAGTGGGCGGGGCAGCTGGTCCGACTGGAACACGATCCATCATCATTACCCTCGAATCATCAACGAAGACCATTTAAATTTACAATGCGATAGTTTTAAAGGGTTGGTACTTTTTTCTGTCTCTCAGACGCTCTTATGCAAGTCTTACTGAGTTTATTCGAGCCCGAATGACTTTTAAAACTTAATCTACTATACGTGTTTACAACATTTCTATATCAGGTTGCGGAATACTACTCACTCAGGCTGCGGAACAGCTCAGTAAATAAAGGTAATTTTTTAATAACTGAACCGGACTAGACGGTTGTTGGGTTACCCTATGGAATCTCTTATGGTAATTTGTCCTAATGCATCGTTTGTCCGAAATTTCGTTTATCCTAAAGCCATATCCGCTTACATTTTAACACTCTTTAGTGTTGTTATAATACAACCCTAACCTAACCGAACAGCAGATATAATTGAAAAACTTAAAAAGTTGCCTGACTCATCTGAAAACCAGTTTAGGGCAAATGAAAATTCGGACAAACGATGTGTTAGGACAAACGTTAGGGATTCCGAGGGACATCCCGGTTGTCAAGTCAAAACAAGTACCTAAGAACTATTTGGTCCTTGATTAGATAGGGCTGCCACATACATATAAAAATCCTTTTCGTTTTTTTTATACACCGTGTTTTTTTTGATTTACGATAACTTCGGCATATTACTAGGTATATCCATAGACACTAATTGGTAGATTTGATTTTTAAATATTGCAAAAAAAAAATTTTTTTCTGTTTAGAACAAAGTTATTGTTATATCTTTGATCATTCTAAAAGGGCCTTTACAGTTAACTAATAGTGAGTGTCAAATAATACGTCAATGTTGGCGTAACCATGGAATTAGTAAGTAATAACGTAAATCAATTCTGGAAGGTGCATTCCACCGATAACGCGAGCCGAAAGAAATGTACCTGTATGTGGATCTGGGGATCTGTGTATTCCGTGTGGTCTCCTATAATTCGAAATTGACACTTGAATGACAACTTAATACTAGATTTTGTTTGAAAGCTTTCAATGCTTGTATTTTGTTCTACCTGCTCTTATTAAGAAATTCAAGACGGCAGCTACTTTTTCTCAGTCTGTCCACGGATTCATTGACGGTAGACGGTTGACGATATCGATTTTGGAGACAACTGTTCCTCAATTTGTCAACGGATTAGTTGTCGGAGACCACACAGATCCAGAGCCACAGATATCGATTTGGGAGTAAGTTGAATAAGTTAGAATAAGAGTAACAGTTGAATAAGTTAATAATATTGTTTCGTTTACTGCCCCACCGGCTTGTAAAATTAATTTGTCTTTAAATTGCCATTCAAATATGGTTACCTTTAGAAAGGGACGCAGTAAGCTTTAGTACATTTCTTTCGGCTCGCGTTATAGGTGTAGTGCACCTTCCAGATGTACGTTAGTACTTAATAATTCCATGGACGCGTATACAAACCTAACAATTGGAAACTCTTTACACATAAGAATTAAAAGAAAATTGTTGTTATCAATTCAAAATCAAAATCAAAATTTATTTATTATCACTTAGCCAGTTTATAAAATTACAGTCGCTGAGGCCTTTAGACTTAAAAAGTCTGTGTTGGGACGCCTCGCTCTTCCAAAAATCAACATAAATGATAGGTACTTAACTTAGCACTAATAAAATAAAATAAAATAAAATATGGCCTGACTCACCGTGTATGTGTGGGTGTGCGCGTGTTTGTGCGCGTGTGTGTGTGCATGTGTGCGTGCGAGTGTGAGTGAGTGTCTGTATGTGTGTGTGAATTGTGTGTATGTGTGGGTGTGTTTTGTTTTGTCACTGTACTCATTGCTGTTGCTCAGTCTCATTATAATTTTTTGTTTGAAGCCATTTTGGTATGATCATTTTACAGTGATGATAATGGTTTCTATAAATATCTAAGTGTTTATTTATCCTATTATAAAGATTAAGAAAGAAATTAAGAGCCTTTTATACTAGTTCAACGTGATTAACTGATTAAATTTAAAAATTAAATATCTTTAAAACCGTAAGAGTTATCATTTGTCTGTCTTTGGGAAATTAACTTTATTTGACCTAAAGAACGATCCCTTAAAGTTATCGTAAATCAAAAAAAACACGGTGTATAGAAAAATAAAAATTTGACCTAAGACCTATTTTAATCTAAGCAAAACACAAATTTCGACTTAGTGGTTAAAAGGTAAAAACGTACCCTCAGCCTAGGCCCCTTGTACACAGAGTTGGTCAGCGGCACCAGTTCCCTGTTGTAGTTGTTGCTGATCGGAGTCGAAGTGAGCGCCAACTGTCTTTGACGCAACTGACCTGGGGTGGCTGTGGACCATTATTAAAATTGACATAATTACAGGGCAAATATAATTTCAGCTTAATGGTACGTTAGGTTTACAGAGTGATCAGGCATTTATAAATCATCATGCCCAAAAGGCAAAATTGGTATGGAAGATGCAAATCCACATTGCTTAACCTTTTAACCAGAATTTCATAACTGCATGAGAAATGGTACACCAAAACTTTTCGGTCGTTGTAAAACGACTACTACACTCCGAGCGGTACGATTAACGTTGACGGTAAAAAGGTTAAGCAGTTGAAACAAATGTAATTTTTTAAAGATCCGCGTCAATCATGCTTTGACTTAAAAATCTATCAACCTTTTGAACGCCTTACGTTACGTCGAATACAAAATGCGTCAATTTCACGCCAAGCACGTTTGCTATGCTATGCAAATTACAACTTAATTCATACGAAACAATGACTCTTTTAATTTTCAAATTGTGTCGGCTGTGGCCGACGGTGGCGTCAGTGGCACGGCTTTCAGTTGACGGTCAGAGCAGTCTGAGCCGTTCAAAAGGTTAACTTATTTAACTTGGGGGGCAAGCAATTAGCAGAGGATTTGAAAAGCTATATTATTCAAGTCTACCTGGGGGTGGGGGCGAGCTAGGATTACCGGGCACGTTGAGAGACGGCACGAACGGTTTCAGCGCCTTCGAATCTTCCAGGCCGCCGTACTTATCGAGGATCTCTTTCGCTATCTAAAAAAACGTTATACTTTTAACCTATTCTTTTAACCTTCTATTAAGAAATGAATAGAAGGTTAAAAAAAACAGGAAACGACGGAAAAATCCGCCAGTAAGTGTAAACATAATACTTTACGGTAGCTTTCGTTTTCATAGTGCTTTTTAGGCGTTTTATTTGTATGTACTTATGTAGGTACTATGAGCCCGGTATAATCCAGACCTACCATAGAACGGTGTCACAGTGACATTATAAGACAACTTCTTACTATTCGAATCATCAAACGTCACTGTGCCACAGGTGTATACGGAGTGGAACGAACCTGTGTCAATATTAACCAATAGAATCCAAACTAACGTGCGCAAGGGGGGCCCGACGTGACCGCATGCGCCTTCTATTGGTTAATTTTGGAACAGCTCTGCTCGTCACCACCTCAGTGGAGCTGCAGGCTTAGGATTTCATTGGGCTGATAGTAGATAAACAATTACATATCACAAATATTAAAATACAGAAATAAAAGTAGTACAAAAGCGTACTTTGAAGGTTCTCTGATATCTGGAATGTTGCTCTGTTCGTATGACAGCGTTGAAAACGTTAAAAACAATTTGTATTACCTGTAAGTGTATTTTTTTATTACCTTGTATGTTTCAGTGTTCATGACCTCTTCCAGTATTTTCTTCTTTTCTTCTCTCATCTTGGTAAGTTTTTTCCGATTCTTGTTGAGTGTCCAGTTATAATACCAAGATATACCAACTCGAAGGAAGATCACACTAAAAAAACAGTTATTCGAAAGTTGTATTATTTATACAAATGCAAAGTCAAAACAGTGGATGTAACCTATGAAAGCTTGCAACACCAAAAGTGTCACCGGCAATGCAAGTTGTCATCCACGAGTGATATGAGATAAAAGGATGAAAAGGTTATACTTCTCCCGAATATTAAATACACTAGCTTTCGTCGCCTTTTCGAAATATGCCAATCCTTTACTCGTATTATAAATTCGAAAGTTTATATAGATGTTTGTGTATTAACTACGCTTATACTAGTACATACTTTATTTTTTTTATGGCATAGAGAAGACAAACGAGCACACAGGCCACCTGATGGTAAGTGGAAACTGTGACCCATAGACATTCGCAATCACAAGACTGCAATGCAATCCTAAGACTGCAAATGCGTTGCCAACTCTGAGGCTAAGATGGAATGCCTCTATGCTAGTCATTTCACCGGCTATCTTATCCCCAAACCGGAACACAACAATGCGAACACTGCTGTTTGGCGGTAGGTTAATGGATAAGACGGTGGTAGCGATCCGAACGGACCCTGCACAAGGTCCTACCACCCGCTGCCTTATTGAAATATGCCTATCCTTTACTCGTATTATAAATTTGAAAGTTTATAAAGATGTTTGTGTATTAACTACGCCTATACTAGTACATACGGAACATAATACGCCTATTCAAGCTGCCATGATAACAATACTTTTCAGCCTAATGAGGTCCAGGACTGCATATACGTCGCAATCTTGGACACAGTGATACTTATTATAGAAAACTTGGTAGTTCCAGAGAAAAAAGCGATAAACTAGTACAAGCTACATGCAACTAATAAACTAGTATTTAATTCACTTATTGAAATAAGAAGTACTATTAATGTTCAGAAACGTATCGTAATCTAAAACACTAGAAATCTCCACTAAATTCACCGATAAACTATTTATTTAAAAAGGTTAAAAGGTTCAACACTCACAGCATAGGTATAAACAGAAGCGGCGACGCTCGTAATTTAAAACTCTCATCTAAACTAAATTCACCCAAAAACGATTTATTTAAAAAGGTTAAAAGGTTCAACACTTACAGCATAGGTATAAACAGAAGCGGCGACGCGTGCAAGACCGTTTGTAGCCAATACTGGCTCTTTCCGACATACATAAAGTAGTACAATATCGCAAACAGCACATATAATCCCACAGAATAGGCCATGACATAGCCAATAACCCGCTTATGCTTCTGCTCCTTGCTTTGTCCATCTTGCTCTATGCGTCGGATATTCGTTTCGAGTTTCTCTAACACTTCCGATGTTGTTTTTTTGCGCTGAAACAAAATATATTATAAAGTGTAATATTTATTTACCTTTTGATCTATCAAATAATGCTTTAATTAAATTGAGAAAAAGATTTTTTCATGAATTATTGTTCAATTAAGGTTCAAAGGTTAAAATTAATTAAAACATTGTTGTTTTAATTAATTTCAGTCAATTGTATGTGTGGTTTGTAGTACGTAAATAAACGTTTTACAGACCACATTTTTGGCCGACTGTACCTCCGCGCGTTCCTAACAAGGTTCATGAATGACAAGTTGACATACGGACGGACAACGAAGCTATCCAATAAGGGTTCCTTGGGTAGGTTTATGGAACCAATGGGAATAACCCGCGATTTTCATCCTTATCAATGCATCACATAAGCAAACGCATGCCTTAACTGATTTAGATTCGTCATCACTTTTAAAAAACCTCGTATCTCATATTTCTTGACGTACGATTTTAAACTTAAACCTTAAGAGCATTAAGTGCAAACTCATACATCTCAAAATATCAGATATGAGTTTTTTCTAAAGTACGTTATAACACTAGACTCGCCAGCCTAAACTGTTTACTAAATTTGAAAGTAAGTCTGCAATATTCAGAGCGTGAAGACATCTTAACAAAAGAAACTTGACACGGAATTGAGAACCTTAAACACTTGAGTTAAGAGCGCAGGGAAATAATTGGAATTTGTATGCATTCGGAGAATATTTTATTTAAAATTATAGCTGGTTTTATGAATGGGTTAGCGTTAATTAAATTAAATAATTACGATTAAGACTAGTTTATTATGTTGTATTATTACGTATTTTTCTAGTAATAATAGTTATATCAACTATGTTTAATTATTTCAAAGAGAAATTTGGAGAGTTATTACCCGTTTATTTTACTTAACTACTAAGTATATTATTTATATTTATCTCCATTAATAAAAGATACGGTTAGCTTAGTTGTTAGAGACCCTGCCGCCGACACTAGCGACAACAGGTTCGATTCACGAAAAGGGCGAATACTGTGGCAAGCAAGAGCATGTTCCAGAGTCTAGAATGTTTTTTGACTATCTAAGTTTTTCGAACCACGAACCACTACAGTTTTGCCGTCCTAGGAGGATTTGACACCTGTCACAGCCGTACAAAATATAACCTCTGTGCCAGTAGGCACGTTTAGTAATTGTTATCGATTCACGTATTGATGAATTGCATTTAGATTAGACATTATCTGTACGTGTAGCTAGCGCGCATTAGTTATTTAGTACTGAAGTAAGTTAACGTTGTATATATACGCATGTGTAATTGTAAATAAATTAGATTGTAACTGACTGACAAAGTGGTTACTCTCTCAACCCCCATCATCATGGACACCATCCGATAAAGTGGTGAAACAGATATTTTGTACTAAGATGACAGCTGTCAAATCGAGCGTCTTAGAATGGCAAAACTGTAAATTCGAAACTTCGAGAGGCGAGTCCCAGTTATTCGTCATTCGAGAGTAAATCGACAGGGAGGAGCTAACGTAACTTCGATCTTCGATTTTTAATCTAGGGCCTCAGTTTTCAAACCCCGCGGTGGACGTGGCCAAGTAACGACAACGACAACGGTCAGTTGTCAGTCGCCACTGCGATTTCGCTCGTTCCTCCGACCGTCCATTGTTTTCGAGAGAATAACTCCCCAGGCCACCTGCCCGCAAATGTACAGTGAATTTGGCCGTGAGGTGTCAGACCGGTCGGTCAAGATCGCAGCACGCCCCAATCTTACAGTGTGAAGAAATCAGTTTCATTGGGCGATAGCCGCATGGTTAAAGCAATCCATTGACGGGTTGGTTTAAAAATTTCGAGCCGTGAGCTATTGCAGCGACGCAATCTATCATGAACAGCGTGCGAGATATGGCGTAATGAAACTGGGCCTTAAATCGTAAGAGTAGCCGATGAGACCTGGATGGTGATTCTTTCAGAAAAAGATAGATTTTTAAATCGATTCGATTGTAACCTGATGAATCGATGCAAAGAAAAACGAGAAAGGTACATAATAAGTAAATAATGAATAAACGATCTCTCACTTTTTGTTCATTATATAGAGGCGAAGGAAACTAAGCACACAGCCGTCTAGCTAGTTTTTGAGTAATTAACGCAAAAAAATCGAAGGTCGATTTTCAAGGGTGAAATATCGATTCACAGAATTGATTCGAGTGCCTACGGTCACGAGCGTTAATTTGGGACCCATAACAAGAAAAATATGCTTGAAGTCGTCAATGTCATCACAGATGTCAAGTCAAATGTAACTTTTCGGAAACTCAACCTTATTGTTGTTGAATGTAAGAAAGACTTTGGACCTAAGGTGGGTACCAAATTAAATCTCGTGACTGTACATATCGATTTAAAGGAAATTTATTTGCCCCGAGAAATCAATGCTTCGATTAATCGATCTCAGATCGCCATCCCTACTAACTGGCACTACTACTGGCATAGAGGAGACAAACGAGCACACCTGATGGTAAGTGGAAACTGTGACCCATATCTACACATTCGCACTCACAAGACTGCAATGCAATCCTAAGACTGCAAATGCGTTGCCAACCCTGAGGACTAAGATGGAATGCCTCTATGCTAGTCATTTCACCGGCTGTCTTATCCCCAAACCGGAACACAACCATGCGAACACTGCTGTTTGGCGGTAGATTAATGGATAAGGTGGTGGTAGCGATACGGACGGACCCTGCACAAGGTCCTACCACCCGCTATTATTTCGTCTATAGGCAGGAATGCCACGTATTGGTTGAATGCCATTGGAAATGATATGATCGCCATATGCACTAGTGTTTTTAAACTGATATAGTTATGCACCGTCGATTTTTAACGTTAGAGGTATATCAGGAAGTTGGGTATGGTAACCCGATCTTTAGCTGAAGGTTTTCGCGGGTGGATAGAAAAAAAACACTCATATTGAGAGAGACTTTTAGAAAATTTAGAGTTGTTAACAAATTAGTTAAACCTGTAATTGACAACATGTTTTTTTTGAAAAGGTGTTCGTGTAGAAATGATACTCAGGCGCGCTGTCTCAAAAGTAACTAAAAAACTACTAATTGGCATGCCTGTCTGGCAAGTAGATAGCAAGCAGTTTGATTAAGTGGCATGCAATATGAGGGAGGGGTCGCGGGGGGCTGCAAACTATGCTTACAGCACATCTGATTTAACGCGACAACTATACATGTTTGGTTGGATGAAATTTTTCAAAGACGCAAAATGATTGAAAAAAATTGTTTTTTGAATACTCGTAACTATAAAAATAACCAAGATACTATCCAACAAAGATTTGGCTATCTCTTTCTAACAACACAGAATTTTACATTTAATTTAGCCTACCGACGAAAACCCTACTGACGTGAGGTGCAGGCTTTGGGCAAGCGAGTATCCACATTCACTGTACCCCCCCAACGAAAATCTGCCTCCAGGCCATAAGGAACCTTGGCCCACCTGGAGAAGTCTAAATAGGCTGAGGACCCAGGTTGGCCGAAGCAAAGATAACCTGTGTCGGTGGGGGTACTCAAGTAGCGCAGACGCTAGCCGTGAATGTGGAGAACCCCTGCAAACCATGCTACACCTCACTAACTGTCCCGCGTGCCCGACCACCTGCTCGCGTGAGGACTTACTTGCCAGTAGTAGGGCTACCACCGTAGCCGCTTTCTGGCCAAGTAAGATTTAGCCCGAGTTCTTGCCGACACGAAAGAAGAAGAAGAAGAACATGTTTTTTTTTATAGCTGATCTGTTACATGACGTCACAGTCACAGAGCTAGATATCGGATCTCTCAGTGTAATCGCTGTCTACTTAGCAGTTTAAAATGCGTATTTCTTGGGCGATTTTAACATTAATTTCACTTGCGGTGATCTCTTTTAGTTACAGTATTGTCATGTTTTGTTGAGTAAAGCGATTTAAAAAATCAATACACATTCCCTATTACATTTATAAGCTTGTAAATGTATTCACAGTGTGCCAGTTACTTGTACATGCCGTTAACTACAGTAGGTACGCACGCTACTGTTCCGTTTTACAGGCCAGTGTGGTTGCCGGGTTAGAATAGTGCCACTCCATGTCTTCCCGTGGATGTCGTAAGAGACGACTAAGGGAATAAAGGCTTGTAGTACTGTTAGGCGATGGGCTTGCAACCTGTCACTAATACGCTGGTAAACATCTTAGCTTAATTGTGCAAAATGCGGTTACAGAATTATCAACAAGTTTTTAGAGTTGTAGTTAATTCTGTAGCTCTACCCTTCTCTGGGAATGAAGGCGTGAGTTTATGTATGTATGTATATGTATTCCTGGCTTTTTACAGCGTTACTTCTCAACCGTGGTCTCTGTATAAAACGCCCTGCCAAATTTATCGTGGACGTCATTTTTTTTAAACCATATCTTGTACTTGGGATGACGTACGGATTTTTTTGGCTTGCCATTTGTCGTCACGCCGCGCAATAATTAAGTAATCAAAGTGATGAGAAGGGATGTATTTTTATTAACCAAGGTATAACGATGCCAGTATCTAAAAAATGCAGTCGGGTTTTTAAATCTTGGTTTTTGAGACACAGGGCGGATCACTACTATCTTTATACAGGGGTGTTATTCTTTAAAAAACAACAGACGGTTGGCCGAACGAGCGAAATCACAGCGGCTTAGGCCCGTATTAATAAACTCATCTTGGCTGAGAGGCCCGTCACAAGATACGTCAAAGTAAACGTCAAACCATAGAACACTGTCATTTTTGACGCATCTCGAGACGAGCATTATAGTTGAGATTAGTTTATTAATACGGGCCTTAGTCCCGTCAGAGCGAACAAAACACATTTTAGCGCGTGCATTTTCAATTTGGCAGCATGGCTTCTGTCGATGAGATCTAACGTATAAGGCTGCCAAACAGTGAATGCACGCGCTAAAATGTGTTTTTTTTCGCTCTGACGGGACTACTTAAAACTCGCCGCTGCGATTACGCTCGTTGCGTTGGCAATGTGGCGTTCCGTTTCCGCTTCCCGCCGTCTGTCCTGTATGTACGCTTAGATCTTTCAAACTACGCAACAGATTTTAATGCGGTTTTCATCTACAGATAGAGTGATTCAAGAGGAAGGTTTTTATGTATAAACAATTCTGGTTTATGTACGGGTGTTACAGAAGTCACATAAAGCGACGCGAGGCGGGTATGATATATGCCGTTGTCCTTCATTCACAATCATGAATGTAATTTTCTTCATATCATGAACTGGCAGAAACATTACAATATGGATAACGTGTTCCATTGTTAACGTGACACAATTCATTTGCATGGAATCGCAATTATAATGAATTAAGGTAAATGACATGAATAGGTAGGTACACAAGCTAGCTTCTTAGATCCTTTTTTCAACTGACTTCAAAAAAAAAGGAACGCGTCAGGAGGTAAAAAAAGTATTGGCATATAGTACATCTGGTAATAAGCTACTTATTAGTGAAACATTTCTTAAATCAGTTAAGTTGTTTCAGAGATTACTCCCAACATACAAACTAGGCTTTTTTAAATTAGTATAGATAAACGAAAACACATGCATTTAAAAAAAAATACAATGGAGAGTTTATCTCTTTAACAGATTTAAAAATTATGTTAGAATTTATTATGATGTCATAAGGATAAAAATGACAGTGCATGTGCTGTCATATTATTATAACCATTAACAAAATTTGGAGGTATAGAGACAACACTTTTATAAACAAACCGGCAGTTTCTGTATTTTGTAATAAATCATACGCATATCTACCCTTACCAGGATTTGAACCCAGGACTAGTTTCATAGGCAGGGGGCACCAACTAGTCCGCGTGTCATCAAATAATTTTTTTTCAGTGCAATTTGAACCAAATTATTTAGCAAATTGAGTTGATTGGTTTATTTTGCTCATTATCAATCAATTTTGATTACGGAAATTGTTGTGGACCCTAGTTTTAGACACCCTGATTTAAACAATATACTATTTATAAACACTGTGTGACATAAGCATATCAGCTGTATGTATGTATGTAAACTCTTTATTGCACAAAAAAAAACAATTACAAGTATTACGTACATAAACTTAAGATAAAGTGTACAATGGCGAACTTATCCATTGCCTTCATGTGCGCCTATAATAAAATAATAGTCATAACGTAAGCTATCAATGCAGCGGATTTACTAACATTATTATCCTTCCTCATAGGTTCCGAGATTAATACTATGGTAGTAATAACTTAGGGCCGTATTAATAAATTATTCTCAACTCTAATGCTCGTTGCGAGATGCGTCAATAATGACTTTGACGTATCTTTTGACGGGTGTCTAAGCCAAAATGTGTTTAATAATACGACCCTTAATGACTCATCTAACAAAAATGAAGTAATTTAAATGTGGTGGAAGTTTTCTTTTTAATTTTACATTTCAACTTATCAACAATTATTCATAAGTGTAAATAGATTTTGAAGTTTGTGATTTACTTCCCTAGATATTATTGGGGCTATCATAAAATAATTTGATTGAGTTATATTCTCTTAAGATGAAAGAAGATTGAGGAAAGAGATATACAGATCGAAAGTGAGTGGACGGGTCGGAAGGGGCCGCCCTAGGCATACTTTTTCGAGTCAATTCGGAGAAATACTGGAAAAGGGCCGAATCTTAAGTACCCGAAACCGACGTGCGTACATGACTCAATGTATGAATGTGGAAGAAGCGAAAGAAATTTATCAAGATCATAGCAAATGGAAAGAAGTGGTCTCTGCCTATCCCTCTGGGAAACAGGCGTGACTTAATATATGTATGTATTTATATTCTCTAAATAATTCGATAATATTGGATAAAACAGCAAATTTCAATAAAATACAAGAATTTAAATGAAGCAAACTCGACACTATTGAGATTCTCATGAATACAAAGTGCGACTATTTTGTGAATCACCTCAATCATAAAAGTAAGAGTAAAATTTAAGAAAGTGAGAGTAGATTCTGTGGAGGGGCCTATGACCTGTTGGCAATCAGTAACCACAATCAAGTCCATCAATAAGAAGAATAGACAATCATCTAGATAACACATATGTTGTAGGTCATGGCCTAGCAGTTGAACTTGTGCCAGAGAATTATTAGACATATGTTCAACCATCGAAATAGCTTTGGCTACGTTACAAATTTAGACCTCTAAATCTATCAAATAAGTCCAAAGTACTTACCCTGAATCTAGAGATAATTAGCCCCATCTTCGCCGGCGAATCACCTCTACTTATTAATTGATAGCAGTTTTAATTAACACTCGAAACACAGGCTTCGGTATAGCGTTAAAACAATCTAAAAATAAGTTCGGCCTAACCAACGAAATGATGACGATTTTCAACAACGACAGTATTTGTATATAACCTACAATGCCGACAGTTTTTTAAGTTACATGTAAAATATACTTCGTAACACTAGCTACATGTCAGCGTATGTTGTTTTTAACATCGCCCCCGAATACATTTCTGACTAACTGAAACAAAAAGACGCTGAATTGTGAAAAAACATTCACTTTTCTAGCGAATTGACAGATGGTTGTCAACTTTGTTTTTTTGATAAGTCAGAGATTTGCCCCGGATTCTTGCTTTTTGAGACACGTCGAGCAAGAACGAAACGCACTTTGCTACAGGTAAGATAACGTTATGAACAAGGCTACTCCTATAATAAATAGCGCGGGATTTTTTAAAGAGTTCGGAATTCCAACTCCTATAATTGATTCGAAATATTACTGGCGTCATCTGAAACTACATCACAGTTAGAATGAAGTTGTATTTTTTGTTCATTCTCTAAACTACGTCCCTAAAAAAATATTTGCTAGGTTAATATCCTGAAATTTCTTTAACCCAATTTCCCGTCATATTTTTCCCATTCTCATAAATCAATGTTCAACTAGAAACAGGACTATATTTTTATCTTTTGTGGTTGTACTTGTTTCTGCTACTGTTGGTGTGTCAAATTAAATAAATAAATATTAATCAATGTAATAGAGTCGACGGAACTCTGCTGTCCAGCTTTGTGGCATTATATTACAGGTATATTACCACTAAGTAATAAAACAACAAGACAATGGCTGATATTCTAGTGACATTTATTTTAATTTGTAATTAATTTTTACCAGAAATGAAATCAAAACATACCTCAACTTTTACTATGAGGTTCAAACTCGAAGCAGTCTTAAAGGCTTTTTACACCTTCCTAAATTAGTCACTAAGAAGATACGTAGATATCTCCATACATATCAAACATATTGCGGCATCCCTCATGTTAGTGACTTATTTAGGAAGGTGTTATATGCGCATTAATATAAAACGATCTTATCCGTTTAATTATATGTGAATAATAATATCAGCAAGTTCTCCAATCCTCGCTTCCATCATAGCAGTTGGTCAGATCGCTTAAATTGTTAGATTCCACGCCGACCTGCCGGCCGTCGCTATCAACGCACCGACACGCTCCTCTGCGGCACTGTATTTTTCTGAAGTTACCGTTTTTACAGCATACCGGCTTTTCATTCACTGATTCCATCAGTAAGGACGTGAGTGCACAGTCTGGAACAATACAACGTAACATAATGCTTCGATGGTTCGATCATTTGGAAAAGATATATAGATCGAAAGGGTCGGAAGGGGCGCCCTAGGCGTACTTTTTCGAATCAAACAAGATAAATACTGGAAAAGGGCCGAATCTTAAGTACCCGAAACCGACGTGCGTGCATGACTCGATGTATTAATGTGGAAGAAGCGAAATAAATTTGTCAGGATCGTAGCAAGTGGAAAGAAATGGTCTCTGGCTACCCCTGTGGGAAACAGGGATGATTTAATGTATGTACTGGTATGTATATTGTTGGTGATAGAATATTGAGCAGGTTCCATCTGGATCGCTACCACCTTCTTTCCTCTAACCTACCACAGTGTGCCTACCTACCTACCAGAGCAGAGAGATCAATGCTTGCATAAGATAACCGTTGAAATTACTAGCACAGAGGCATTCCATCTTAGTCCTCAGCACACATTAGGAGACTGAGAACTGCAGTATTGAGAATACAAATGTCTGGGTCTCAGATCCCACGTACCATCAGGTGGCATATGTGCTGTTTTGCGTTCTCTATGTCGTAAATAAAAGTTTTTTTTATCATACGTGAAGATTTGTTTTGTAAGTTTGGTGGGAGACGTGCATCAAGCTGAAAACAGTAGGTATACTTAAGTAGATAAACTCTCAAACTAGCTTACTACGGCATTAGTATTTGGGAGTATAAGATAAAATGCCTGTGAGACCGAGCGTCACTCGGGTTGGAACGATTTTCTCTATGATTAAGACATGACAGATCGATTTCTGGATCCGAAAAACCTAAATTCTGTTAAATTTATCTATAGTATGATGCAGACACTATGGAGTGGTGATATAACAATAACAAGACATATTCTACTCGGTGAAAGCATATTGCTTTTGACATGCCACTGTATTGTTTTTAACTCGAGACATTTCTGTAAAGTAAATTAAGAAATGTTAACGTTGATCAATACGATAACATGACAAAAACAATATGGTTTTACTGAGTAAAATAGAGCCTCAGGGGAGGAGATACGTACTGCAGTTCATGTTATCATATTCTTCCGTGCCTGGCTTCGCTTCGTAGCCTTCAATCTGCCGCCCTCGCTCGTCGACGCATATTCTACTGCAAAAACAAAACGCAGATCAGATGTACCGACATAACAGTTTTTTTTAAATATTTTGAATGGTCTGGGCTTGGTCTACGGCAAAAAAATATGTTGTTTACAAAAGAATAAAACAGACCTTAACATAACAATCGTAGTTGATTATTCTAAAATTAATACGTTTTAAAAACTCGAAATTATGTGAACGTGAATGAAAACACCAAACAGACATCATACTTAAGCTAGTTTTAACTGGGGCGGGCCAGATTTTTTGCACTTTTTCTACCTTTTACTGACGCTATTCGCAAAAAAAAAACGCCGGCCACCCTATGTAGGTAAGTAACTCGAGACAGGTTACGTCGTACCTCAAATTAAACTCAATTCCGTTTTCAACAATACTACTTAGGTACTTATTAAGGTTAAAATGAGTAGCATCGATTCTACTTAGATTGTAAACTTATTTGTGGTCTAGAAATAAATAAATAGTCATAATATGACATGGGACAGTTAAAATCGTTATTATTGTTTTTCAATGCTGAAGTCAAGCTGTGGTACATATTTAGGTTAGAAAATATCACACATGTAGACAAGACGCCATGTTGCATTTTACGTCAAAAATGTGACAGTTACGAAGAAAATGGCGCCCTCATTTAATTTCTACTCTTTTGTGTTGCACTGTACAGTCAGCTGAAGAGATAAGTATACCCCCCTGCATAGGAAACTTGTATGCAGGAGGGTATACTTATCTCTGCAGCTGACTGTACATGTGCAGTGTTTTACTTACGATCCATTTCGACTCCTCACGACCCTCCCATAAGTCCCGTCAGGTAAACATTCCGGAATCCCACTGAAAAAGTCGACGTTGAATCCTTCTCGCTCACTCTCCTCGAGAAACTCTATCCTTTCTTTCATGTCGTCTATACAGGGGGTTGTGTAATTATAAGGCGGAGATCCAGTGTTAGAGGGAAATAGGTCTAGTTCTGCGTCGTCTACAAATTTAAAAAATAGTTTTTAAAATAATGTTTTGGAGTATTAAAAAGTATATATTTATATATTTCTTCGATTTTTACTGAACCCTGGAAATACTCACAGCAAGTCAAGTTCGACAGCGGATTCACATTTAAATCAATCTTCTCATCCCCCTGTATGACCCCTGTTATCCTATCCACGCAATAACAGACGTTGTCCAAGCACTGCATAGGGTTGAAATTTCCGTCTGACGTGCATCGCAAACCGATGACAGGATATCGTACGCCTGGCGATATGGAACGCTTGATTTGGTCGTGAAGACGGGAACAACCTGTAGAATTGAACTATATTATTTATAGAATAAGTAACAATAATGTGTGGTTGCCGGATTAGAATAGTGCCACTCCAAGTCCTCCCGTGGATGTCGTAAAAGCCGACTAAGGTAATAAAGGCGTGTAGTACTGTTAGGCGAGGGGTTTGCAACCTGTCACTAATACACTGGTAAACATCTTCGCCTAAGTGTGCAAAATGTGGTTACAGAATTATAAAAAAGTTTTTATAGTTGTTGGAAATTCTGTAGCTCTGCCTACCCCACTCTGGGAATAAAGGCGTGAGTTTATGTATGTATGTGTAATAATAATGATGCGAATTGATCTGACTACCTACGATGAACCTACCTACCTATAGTCGCGCCGTTCAAAAGGCACTTTTTGACAGCTGTCACCTCGGTACAAAATATGTATTTGAGGTTATATTTTCCTTCCTTCTTGGCCTTCTTATAAAGGTTTAGTTATTTGGCTTCTGGTCCTAACAAGACACACACTTATCCTAAACCTTTATCGGTACACTCTGTCAAACTAGTCTAGTCAGTAATGTTTCATTCGGATAATCATCACTACATATTATAAAACAAAGTCGCTTCCCGCTGTCTGTCCCTATGTATGCTTAGATCTTTAAAACCACGCAACGGACCTTCTGCTAGAGTTTCTTGCGGCGCTTCTTCTCCGCAATGATGGTCTTGTCCGAAGCGCTGGTAGACTCACCCTATATTACCGACGTGTAAAAGAGCCACATGTGGCCAATTTACTGAATAAATATTTTGATTTTGATTTGATTTTGGTAGAAATATTCGTTTATTTACTTTTTGTGCACACCTTTGTACCCTTGCTTATTCTCATAATATTGCTTATTCCTACTTACATGCATACATAAACTCACGCCTTTATTCCCAGAGTGGGGTAGGCAGAGCTACAGAATTACCAACAACTCTAAAAACTTGCTGATAATTCTGTAACCACATTTTGCACACTTAGGCTAAGATCAATCCTCAATCATGGAAAAGATCCCTTAACGGGATAAGTTCGCCATTGTATATGTTAATCTTACGTTTATGGAATTTACTTGTTATTAGCTTTTTGTGCAATAAAGACATACATATATTTTATACTGCATTGACATGACGTCACAGTGCATATCGGATCTTTCTCTCTAATCGTTGTCTTATTAGCAGTTTTAAACGTTTGTATCATCCATATTCCTTGGTCTTGGTGATCTTTTGTAAGGTGTTTTAATATTTTTTTGAGATTAAAAAAAAACATGCATATGGTACAGTCGACAAAGAGATGTATCCAGTTTTTACCTTGTTGCATTGTAATAAGTTCCAAACGTGAATGCATGGCTTTGTAGTCCATTGTAAACTCCATACCAATACTCTTTTCTTATTTAATAAACACTTTTATAACCTAAAAATGATTCCCTTTCGCCTAAAAAAACAATTTCGTCATAAAAAAGCCATCCCTGATGTAAAATCAGGAAAATGATGTTCTAAATGTGGTTTCTAGTTGCTTTATTCAGCAAAGAACGGCCGTTTTAGCCAAAAATTATGCATTTTGGGGTTATAAAATTGTTGACTAATTAAGTCAAGTCAATTGGTATGGAGTATAGGTACCTACATAGACAACTTTTCGAAAATGGTGACGTAGTAGGAGTATTTCACTAACCACAGTGCATGTTCTGCTCAGTCACCGCCCCCATGTGAAGAGCCTCGCCGAAAAGACGTTCGCCGTCTTCAGACTGACAGAAACAACTGAACACAGAAAAATAAAGCACTCAAGCTAATGCCGGCTGTACACACTCGTCGAGGGCCTCTTGTCAAGACACTCGACACACACTAGACTACAGGAACACTGTTTTTATAGCGTTAAGACTACGCCGAGCGTAGGGGGAAGCGGGGCAGATCAATACACCATTTTTTAACTTCTATTCTGGGCTACAATGAAACCATTTTACGGGTATATTTTCCATTCAATTAATGATGCAACTAATATAGAATACGAATTTGACACATTTTTGTTCAAATTGCATTGAAAAACTGAAATATGTGGATTTTAACAAAAAATGAAAATAAACCAATTCTGCCCCACATGTAGGGTTCTTTGATACATCTCATGGGACACTTTGATACACCGTATGGGGTACATTGATTAGGCGAATCAAAGTACCCCTTTCTTGTTTCTAACTGCCCCATAGTCCAAAAATCTTTAACCTGAAGTAAAATCGAGATGTTTTGTGTAAGTAATGAAAAATCGAAATAAAGAAACAATTATTTATTTAAACAAATCACAGGATTATAAAAAATAGGAACATTTTCTTATATGAATACCTAATCAGAAACGTGTTCTCTTATTTCTAGGTACGTTATCAGTTAAGATTTAAAGAATATCATTAATATTTTTATAAGAACACTTCTGGCTTTTTCTTTTGGCTTTCACACTTTTTCCGATTTTCTTAAGCTAATTGATTCATTTCTCTTTCTAAATCCTCTCACCCAGTCTTTACCAGCAGAGCCATTAACTTTCCAGGAGTCAGGATATTTACACTTTAAGTCATAAGCCAAAACCATCGTTTGCTTCAATGTTAGTCCATGGTGCATTTTACTACAGTTAATCAAATATTCTGAAAGTTGCTACCTGTGAAAACTTGAGAAACTGTTTATTTTGACGAATATTCTCCATGTGAGACAGTACGATTTTCAACATTAAGTTTGAATCTTTCTATCCGGTGTTGCAGCGTAGACACATGAATATTATATTTATTTGCAGCGGCTCTTATAGAAAAGGTTTTAGAAACCACTTCGGAAATTGTCGTCTTGATATCATCCTCGTTAATTTTATTTCGCTCCGTTTTAGGTTTGTACGTTCGCACCATTTTCTGAAAAATATGTTACCTTGTTAATAGAATTCAATCATCAAAACTAACAGGGGCACTTTTGTACACTCGAGGGGTACTTTGATGCAGTACGAATCTGCCCCACCTACTTCTGTACCATTCTACCCCTTTGCTCCGTTGAAAAATAAAATATTTATTTAAAATTAACCTTAACGTATTACTTCTATATAACACAAAAACTTGGTTACTAATTAGATTTACTTACCTTTTATTTAACCATCGATCTCGTACACTGTGTAGTTTTGTACTGGCACTCGTATTCACAGCGTGGATTTATTTACTGAGCGACCGTGGAAACACGTTGTAACCTGCAGAACGACAACGGCAGACTAAAGAGCGGTGGCGTTGCTTGTGTGTCACACAAACATACAAAGCCACGATCTAGTGTTGCCGCTAGTGAATTTTAGTTTGTAGATTATGGAATAACGTAGGTGTACAATTGTGCCCCTTGTACCTAACTGCCCCGCTTCCCCCTACGCCGGACAGTGGCGCCCTCATTACTTTTATTGTGTTTTCTAATAAACTAAAGTATTTTCTTGAAATTGAATGAAATGTTTTTGTACTACAAATAAAAACACAACTTATAGGGTATATCATATAGTTTAATAACAATTCACCTTCGAGTTATTAACTTAACGAAAAAAAGGTGACTACTCAAAGGGTAATTGTTATTAAAGTTTGTTACGTATCCCATAAATTGTGTTTATACCTACTTGCGCAACAAACACATTTTGTTTGGTTCCAAGGAAATACTTTAGTTAATTAGATAACCCAATATAATAATAGTAATGAGGGCGCCACTGGACGCTCGGCGTTTGCTCGGCGCAGTCTTAAAGATTGACCGAGCGAAAGTTGAACCGTCTAGTGGCGCCCTCATTACTATTATCGTGTTTTTTAATTAACTAAAGAATTCCCTTGGAATCAGACTATGTGTTTTTGTAGCGCAAGTAAAAACACAATTTATATGACACGGAACAAACTTTAATAACAATTACCCTTTGAGTAGTCAGCTTAACGGGAAAAGGTGGCCACTTTTTTCCGTTAAGTTGATAACTCGAAGGTGAATTGTTATTAAACTACGTGATATAGGTACCCGATAAGTTGTGTTTTGATTTGTAGTACTTACAAAAAACTACCGACCAATTTCAAGAAAATACTTTAGTTTATTAGAAAACACAATAAGCTCTGCTTTATCCCACCCAGTTAGTAAATCAGAGCGAAAAAACGACATCTAGCGACAGGCGCAGTACGAAGAGAAACTTTCGGAATCTAAGCGAGCTTCCTTGTAGTGCCGCCTCTCGCCGCCAGATGTCACAGTATTACAACAAGTTCCAAAGCAGGGAATTCCTACTTACGTCTGCGTGGGCACGCAGTGGAACGCCTGATGTAGGCCCTTGCCGTCACACGAGGGTCGTTGCTCCAGCGAGCCGATCAGGCCCATCTCGTGCCGCGCGTCAAACTCATCCTGGGCGGAGTGGCATTCGGAGTCCACTGGATAAAAAACAGTTGCAGCAGTTAGCGAATCATCAGCTAATTGGCATGACAATGACAGGTGACAGGTTACATTTCAGTTTACACTGCGTAGCTTATATGAAACCCAGTGATGTATCAGCGTGTTAACTTTGGCATGTACACCGAATTATCATCTGTCACATGTCAGTCAAGATAGCGAAATAGGGGGTTGGTGGTGTCCCTATGGGTCTCGGCTGAAAAATAACGCTGCATGGAGTCCCTCCTGGGTGGGCGCAACCATCAACTTATGCTGACGCCCTGATCATACGAAAAAAAGTCTCTTTTAGTCTTGGATTTGTGTCGGCTGTAGCCGTCGTGGCGTCAGTGACACGACTTTCAGCTGTCGGCTACAGCCGTCTATGGCGTACAAAAGGTAAGTTATCATCACTCACTTCTCCTGCAGAAGTTGCCATCGTTCTCCTCCACGCAGGTCAGACCAGGTCCGCACCGACCGACGGTGGTTCCAGTGCCCGGTCCACCCAGACTGCAATGGTCTCCATCGACTGTAACCAATAATATTTCATTTCAATTAACATCTGTTTGACCGTAAGACCAGCATGTCGGAGCAGCCCCTTACAGGTTCTGCACTCCTGGTAATAGGATGACTAAACATAATCTGAATGATTGTCAAATTAGAACAGTTTGACGAACTGGATTCCTTCAAGGAGACTTGACTCCCAACCACCAGTTCAACCACCTTGTGAAACATAGTGCTGTCTCGCTAATGCAGTAAGCGAGCTAAAGCAAGCGATACGGACATTTTTATAAATCCAGTTTTCAGTGAACAAAGTGCTGCCATCTATTGAGTTATCGAAAATTGGGCCAGTGCAAAAAACAATGGGACTAGCGTTTACAAATTAAGAATAGTAAAAAAGTTTTAGGTAAGTATTTAAGAAATTGCGCAAATTACAGCCGTCTTGCAACGCAAGCTGCGGCAAAAAGTTTTTGTTTCGGGACAATGGCAATGGCGTCCTAATAACGCTTCATAAAGGGATCCCTTAATCGAAAAGCTGCTTTCGCAAACCCGCAATATTTTTGTAAAATACCTATCCAATGACACCCCACACTATGAAGAAGACGATGTACTATTAGTGCTTGAGTTGTGGCAATGTTGCTTAATAAATGTGGTTCCTCATTTACCTCACCTATAAAAGGCAGGCAGTAATCACAGCAGTTGCAGATGGTCGGCGACAGCAGCCAGATGCCAGAATGAGTCGCGTTGTTGATTCTGCAGAACTGGGAAGCAGCCGTGCAGCCTGTCTCGAAGCTGTAAGTCTGGAATGGGGAAGATATTCAGGCTCCAGCTGTAAACCAGCGTTAAAGCACTGCCTTTTGATGGAATTTGCCATGTCTCCATTCAATCAAATCAATCAAATCAATCTTTATTTGCGTAGAAAAAGGGTTATTATAGGAGGTAGTTACAAAATATTGTAACAATTGAGCCGCCTTCTTCAGCTGTTGATGCACAGCATGAAAATTTATAGTGCTAGCAGCTAGCAATGCTTAGGGTAGGGACTAGGTAGGAACACATGCTCTTGCATTACAAAGCTTATACGAATAGCTTCTAATTTTAAAATGCACACTGACTCATTTTGGAATGTGTCCGTTTTGTATTCAATGAACGAAATGTTTCATTCATTCAGTCATTCATTCATAATAATGGTAGTTATGTTGATCATTTTTTTTTTTTTTTTTTTTTTTTTTTTTATGGCATAGAGAAGACAAACGAGCACACAGGCCACCTGATCGTAAGTGGACACTGTGACCCATAGACATTCGCATTCACAAGACTGCAATGCAATCCTGAGACTGCAAATGCGTTGCCAACCCAGAGGACTAAGATGGAATGCCTCTATGCTAGTCATTTCACCGGCTGTCTTATCCCCAAACCGGAACACAACAATGCGAACACTGCTATTTGGCGGTAGGTTAATGGATAAGATGGTGGTAGCGATCCGGACGGACCCTGCACAAGGTCCTACCACCCGCAATTTTCCTTTACCATGTATCGTCATTTTGAAGAGCTCAGTCGAAGAATGGTATTATAATTAACATTCACTTACCAGATTGATATGCTTTTTTGACAAATTCATAGCATTATTGTCTTAGATATTCCTTTATCCTTCAGGTTTATCAAAGTATGATTGCAACACGTTGTAACTTGGCATGACTATGTCATAGATACATACATATACTCACGCCTTTATTCCCAGAGTGGGGTAGGCATAGCTACAGAATTTCCAACAACTATAAAAACTTTTGATAATTCTGTAACCACATTTTGCACACTTAAGCGAAGATGTTTATGTCATACATAGATAAAATCCCCCTAAATGGCAATCCAGTCTTTCAGAGCTGATATCTCTCAAACGGCTTCACCGATTTTCATAAAACCTAACTAAGGACTATCCTGATCAAATTAGCTTACTTTTAAAAAAAAACTCGTTCACATCGGTCCTCCCGTTTGGGAGCTATGATGCTACGGACGGACACAGATAAACAGACAAGCACATACACAGATACCCAGATACACAGGTATCACCGTTTTTTTCGGGGGTTAAAAATAGGACTTCAAAGAGGTTTCATTTTGACAAAAACAGTTCTTAGAATTCCGTTAAAAACATCTAGAATTTCTTTTTTATTGATAACTAACGACCGGCCCTCTCTTTGCTTCGGTTTATGCGAGTTTTCTGTAACACCTGTTCATAAAACAGAATTTATTATACATAAAAAGCTTCCTCTTGAATCACTCTATGTATTATAAAAAACGCATCAAAATCCGAGGCGTAGTTTTAAAGATCTAAGCATACACAGGGACAGACAGACAGCGGGAAGCGACTTTGTTTTATACTATGTTTGCTTTGTTTACTGGATTTGCTCTTGAGTATAACTCTTGCCTTTTGAGGATGAAGATTTTCTCGACGATGAAGTGACGTAATTCAGAAGATGCCTAGCTTACTCGGAAATACAGACACCGGAAGCGCGTTCTACTCTTCTGCAGTAGGTAGGTACCTAACCTACGCATTATGAAGGTTCATTCAAACAGGCTAAACAATATTCGTTAATAAAAAAATATCAACCAGACTTACCCTGCAAAATCCATCCTCACATAATATCTGACTATTCACTATCCCGATACTAATAAACAAAGGAATTGCAAAAAACATCGCCATCACCGCTTTATGTCAACGTTCGTCATTCACTGATTTATAATCATTAATCAGTATCGGAAATTAATAGTTATCATGTCAGATAACAGAGTTCTACTGAATAATTAAGTACCTACACATGATTAGATATATCTAATCTATGTTTCTGCATTATTGGGGACTAAATCGGTGTTATTTATTTGAACTTTATGAAACAATGCATGATATACTTAAGGTTATCTTTACCAGCATTATGCCAGCTCTAGCCAAGACGGATTACGCTATTTAGCGTTTCTATTCGTTTCGTATTTAAACCAATCGCGTCAATGGTAGATCACGTGACTCTTCGTATCACGTCATCTACCAGGGAAGCGATTGGTTTAAAATCTAAACGAATAGAAACGCTAGTTATCGAAGTGCATCTTATTATGTAGTTATGTCACGCGTTGGAATCGCTTTTACAAGGGATTCGAAAACTATTATTAACTTTTGCCTTTTTGACATTCGAAAACTATTACTATAGGGAATTTTACGTAGATAATATGTCCGTAGTAATATAAAGCCTAAAATATACTCACGTTTCCTTTCATTACGGGTTGGGTACAGTCGACGTCAAATATATGTTTAGTTTACATTTTTCACCTTATTCCATTGTAATAACTGTAATTAGGTCCAAAAATGTAACCATATCTTTGACGTCGACTGTACTTCTCCCTTGCTTATGAGAGTCGTAGCAGGGAAAGGAAAAAGGGCGTCACTCGTCAGCAAGAGATAGCCAAGCTGCTGGAGTCCTACTCGAGTTTCGTGCAGCGCTTCTTCTCCGCAATGATAGTCTTGTCCGAAGCGCTAGTATATCCACTCACCACCGACGTGTAAAAGAGCCCATATGTGGCCAATTTACTGAATAAATATTTTGATGTTTTGATTTTTAATCAAAATATGAACACCTTTGCCTGTCGGGGGCCAGGGCGGGTTATGTCCGACTTGAACGGACTAATACCCCCGGGGCGTTGCGCCAACCGCTTTAGGAGGGGGCTACGGGACCGCCAAAACGTAGCCCCCCAATAGCGGATTCGGGACTGCTAATAAATCGGGACCAGGGTTATATTTTCAAATCACCAGAGTATAAATAAATATAAATAAATAAAAATAAATCACATCAATCATCATCAATTCATCACTGATGAAGAGAAGTTTGTCCTGCCATACGTAGCGAATATTGGGCGTGGCAGGACAAACTTAAAAGTCGTGTAAATTCAGTTGAAATGCGCTCTTTGCGTAGTATGTGTGGTGTGGTGTGAAACTGATTGATAGAGTAAGGAATGAAAAAGGCAGAGAGAAATGTGGAATAAAAGAAGATGGAGTGACTAAGATTGAAAAGAGCATGCTTCGATGGTTCGGTCATTTGGAAAGGATGGATGAAAGAAGATTGATGAAAGAGATAATACAGGTCGAAAGTGAGTGTACGGGTCAGAAGGTCGCCCTAGGCGTACTTTTTCGAGTCAAATCGGAGAATTACTGGAAAAGGGACGAATCTTAAGTACAGTCAAGGACTTTAATTGTTAAGCCACTATGGAATCCTTTCGCATAACGTTGATCATACATTTTAGCGTAATTTCTTTCATATGGTTTGACGCTGTCCTTATGACAGGGTTTCATAGTGGCTTAACAATTAAAGTCCTTGACTGTACCCGAAACCGACGTGCGTGCATGACTCGCTGTATGAATGTGGAAGAAGCGAAAGAAATTTGTCAAGATCGTAGCAAATGGAAAGAAGTGGTCTCTGCCTACCCCTCTGTATTATGTATGTAAATCATTTGTTGATAAATGCATTCATTTCTATACTAAATGATCTGACGAAGTTTTAACGTTATCATTTCCAGCACTTACTAAAACTAAAATAACTGACTTTATTGACATAATATTTACAGAATTCAACATTAATACCATTGAAAATAACATACATAAACATACATAAACTCACGCCTTTATTCCCAGAGTGGCAAAATAAAACTAAATGTATTTAAATTATGACAAAATCTTTAATTTAACATTTATAGCTTTATTATAATGCTAGATTACCTAAGTAGCTCATTGCAGTATGAAAAATGGTTAAAAATGTCTGACAGCTGAGTTTCATGCGGCGCAGCGTTTCTTCTCAGCTGTGGTCCTCTCTTGGGAAGCGCTGGTAGATTCTTGACGTGTAAAAGTGCCCCCACGTAACTGGTGGTAGGTATTTGTTAAAATTTGGTACAATTATGACACTAAGTATACCGTGAGTCTGAGCCACTTGTTTATTTTTCTTATCACCTTATCGTGTGCTAGAGGATCTCCGCTATCGGTCTGATAACCGTGTTTAAGTAGTTAGGCAAGATGAGGTTTGAACAAGAATTAGATACGCCGTACTTTGATAGTGCCTGTACTCCGAATAGTACCGAAATAACTGGGTTATTTGCTTTGGTGATACCTGATAATGTCCAAGGATAGGTAAGTTTACAGGAAAGTATCATACTTCGTTGTAGAATTAGTTTCGTGTCGTAATTACATACATACATAAGCTCACGCCTTTATTCCCAAAGTGGGGTAGGCAAAGCTACAGAATTTCCAACAACTATAAAAACTTTTTGATAATTCTGTAACCACATTTTGCACACTTAGGCGAAGATGTGTACCAGTGTATTAGTGACAGGTTGCAAGCCCATCGCCTAACAGTACTACACGCCTTTATTACCTTAGTCGGCTTTTACGACATCCACGGGAAGACTTGGAGTGGCACTATTCTAATCCGGCAACCACGCGGGTTTATTACATAATTAACCCTCGAAAAAATAAGATTGTGCTTTCCCAAAGGGTATGGAAAGTTTATTTTAGTCCAGTATTTGCATTCGGAAGATTTAGAACGCAAATGGCCTCCGGAAGTCCTCAATGGTACCTGTTTTAAGACTTCGCCGAGCGTACGCCGGATGTACAGTGGCGCCCTCATTACTATTATTGTGTTTTCTAATAAACAAAAGTATTTTATTGAAATTGATCGATAAGTTTTTGTACTACAAATAAAAACGCAACTTTTAAGGTATATCACATAGCTTAATAACAATTCACCTTTGAGTTACCAACTTAACGGGAAAAAGTGGCCACCTCTTCCCGTTAAGCTGACTACTCAGAGGGTAATTTTTTTTTAAAGTGTCTCACGTATCCAATAAATTGTATTTTTACTTGCGCTACAAAAACGTATTGTATGATTGCAAGGAAATTCTTTACTTAAGTAGAAATCGCAATAATAGTAATGGGCGCCACTGGACGCTAGCCGTTTGCTCGGTGCAGTCTTAATAAACGTCTCTAAAATATCAAAAAATGCAGTCGAGTTTTTAAAGCTTGTTTTCGTTTACTTATTTCCCAGGTTTTTCTGTAACATGTAATGAGATCTTTTATTAAAATTATAGGTTATCTTGTTAGCATTGAAGATAGCATCAGAATGCGCGGAGAAGCGAACTGTCAACAGGCTGTAAAGATAGTCCGTGACATTATCTTGGTCGACAAATAAACGCTATTTAAATAATCTAGATTTCTCACAAACATGCTTATGAAATCTTTAAATTATAGTCTCAACTTTCAACATCATTTAGATACATAGATAAATATAGGTGTAAATTCTAGATAAAAATATGGTACAAGTAGAACACAACCTGTATGGCGTGTCGTGAATCTTCGTTGGCGCAGACACGAACAACAATTCCGATGATTTCCGTGCTGATTGGCTCCCAGCGCTTCGAAAAAATTTCATCTGCGTGGTCAGCTGCAGAGATAAGTATACCCCCCTGCATAGGAAACTTGTATGCAGGAGGGTATACTTATCTCTGCAGCTGACTGTACATCGGTAAGCCATATCGTTTGTGTTTTACTGTGAGCCTATTTCGCTGCTTAAATACAAAAGCGCCACATATCAAAAACAAACATAGATTAATTTAAAACTTAAATTAAATAGCGTTCCGATTTTAAATGCAACACAAACACATTTTGGTTTGTGTCGCTTTTGTATTTAAGCAACGATTTTGTCGACACTCTTTTCAAAGAACGTAACACTTCGCAGAATGTTCATTTCATCCAAAGACTTTTCTAGGTGCAGGAGTTAACAATTTGCGATATGCACAACCCAACTTTCGTAATGAAATGCATTCAGTAAATACACAAGCAAATCAAAAAATTCAACATACCTAGGCGGTGAAACAATATGGCTCTTGAAGTGTTATCATCATATCGTCAGTTTTGATAGTCTTATTTAATTGTAAGTAATGGCGTTGGAGTTAAAAACAATACTATAAACTACAACATGTCAAAAGCAATATTGTATTACCACCTAGAATAGTGGTCCAGTAGCACTTACAATACAAGATTAAAACAGTTATTTGAAACAGACTTGAGCTCCTATCATTTTGTTCGTAGTTTTTTCTTCGGTGAATTTAAGCTGATCCAAATGCATCATCATAGAATAATGCAATTCGACCAAGCTCTACGTCAACCTAGCTTATTTTTTTTTATACAGAGATACTGCCCGTACTAAAACCGCCTCTTAGTAAGCACGCTTTTAAATAAGCATCACAAGTATCCTTTCGTTACATTTTGTTGAAATTTCGCTACGCAATATCAAAATGATGTAGGAATATTTTTTATCCCTGGACATTTTCTACAAAAAGCAATTTAAAAACGTGAGCTAAGTAAGGGCCGTATTAATAAATTGATCTTGACTGAGATATCAATCTCCAGACACGTCAGAAATGACAGTTTTCAATGACTTGACGTTTGTATCCTGCGCTAAGATTAATATAAGTATTAATATTAAATACCTAAGTGTTGTTATGTGGGTTAAATCAACAATTTTTTGTTTCTATTGTTTTCACTATTTTAAAAGACACAAAATTGCTAGTTATTAGCACTAGTGCAAATAAGTTATTTAAATCAGAAAAACGTTTTTGCACTCGGCAGATTAACAGCTATTTTCATACAAAAGCGGGGCATAACCTGGTCCACTGTTACCATTAAAAGAAGAAATTTGAAATGAGAAATAAATATGTTTACCGGGAAATTAAATGCACTACTATAAAATTATAAAAAATAAATTGAAAAACAAACATGACAAAAAATTGTTGATTGACCCATAAAATATACACAAATGTATCTCTTCATTTTCTTGTCTTCTCTCTTCCTCGCTGAATAAGCATCCGTTCATAAAGAGAGCAACTCCATGACAGTGTTTACTGGCAATACTGTCGACGGATAGCTCTCTTCATTAACAGAATTTGCCCGACTTCTTCTCTCTTCAACAGCTGGAAAGAAACGGAGACACATGCACTATGAATACTTACAAAAAATGTCTTGAAAATGGCTTCTGCTTGAGGGTTTCTGAGGATATAAAAATGCAAATATTGATAAGCAAATATATAAATGAGTTAAACAGTGAACTAATTTACAATGTATTATGTATAGTCAATACAATTATATCATACAATAGGTACCTAGATACAAATATCTACATTAATAAATAAAAAAACTAGGTACGCGAGTGAATTAAAAGTTTCTCAGTTTCGCAGTTTCACAAAAAAAATCGTTTATCTCCTCGTGACATCAAAAATAACTTTGTTTTATATTAAGACCGGAAAAAGAAACATTATTCTCATTCCATTTGTAATAGTTATTTTAAAAAGATCAATGCCAGCCGCGCACGCGTGTTCCCGTGTGACCTGCGCAGGAGCACAAACGTCGCCCTTCTTAAAACCAAGGACGCAGCGCAATTTAATAGTCAAAGCAAATTTTACCTCCTACCTTAAGAAATAAGGTCACTTATACATACGCGGTTCTACGAGACATGCGCCCTTTTTTCTAAAGAGGGCAGGTTGTTGACAGCCAGCCGGAACCGCGTAGTGTGAATTGGTGCAGCACGGCTGTTTGCTGTCTACGTGTTAATTACTCTTTGGGCGCGTAACGGAGTCAGGGACAGTTTGAAGTGATCACTATTCGTTGGCTTTTTTTTATTGTAGAAAAAAAAGGGTAAAGAACTGTTTTATAAAAAGTAAAAGTAAAGATTAGGAATCCAGGGGGCAAAATTTTATGACAGGTAGGAGTTCGATCGATAAAGTCAATTATCGATGCTTTTTCCATATACATATAGGGATCACCCCCAGCATTGTATGTATTTTTTTGTAAGAGTATGACGAGAGAACGAGTATGACGTTCCACAGTATATTTAAAAAAAAAAAAAAACAAATCTCTCGCGAAAATTTCATTCATACGCGACGTTTTCGAATCGAATTTACTATTCGAAAACGTGTCGCATGAACTCCGAAAATGAACTCACGTTTTCACACGTCATTTGACGTATTCTACTCGATGACGATACAAACGTCGACGTCAATGTCAACATGCTATCAAAAATCACGTATGTACCTATAATTTATATCGAAGACCTGTCTACGAACGTATCATTGCGCAGAATTTGCAATTATCGCCGGTTTTTTTTTGGTACCTAGATATCCTGAAAAAATCTTGGATACACGGTTTTTAGAGGTATTTAATGCAGTTTTTATCAATAGATAAGTAGAGTGATTTAATTAGATAAAACATTTATGAGTAATAAAATTACATATTAAATGCGTACCATACCAATGTAACTAAGTTGATATGTTAGCTACTTTTTTGTGACTAAAAAGACCGGACTTTTATCAACAAGTCAGACTTTTTGTGGGTCATTATTCGAGCGTTTCACCGCCTCACTTTTGTGGACATATTTTTGAAGAATTGGGCGTATATTTTAATGCCGTTTTTGCATATTTGTTAGATGTCCGGTAAACTTAGATACCTCACCAGAAACGAAATCGAAATCTGCAGCCACTTCTACAAAAATGTGACCACGAAAGTGATTCGGAACAAACGCCCAAATAATGACCCTTGTCAGGACTTTCCAAATTCCTAAATGGTAACCCTATTCCCACAAGACGTGACGTGTGCGCGTCAATGTCGTTCTGAATTATGGTTGTGTTGGCTTCAGTACACACACACACACACACAACGCATAACTCAAGTATTTTATCTTAACATAGGTAGAAGTTTAGTACTAGTCGTGAAAATTTGACTGCGTCCCTAACAACCTACACATCAAAATAAACCTTGGTAAACAAACTCATTTCATTTAAAATCATTCTTTACGCGGTAGACTTTAAAGCTCACATTCCAAATGTTCCTTTGTGTAGTTAAATCATTTATATGTCCAATACCGTTACCGGACTAAGTCAATATTTTGCGACAGAAACGCGTGGACCTTATTTGAATGGACGTAGAGTTGATACTCGATGGAATGACTCGCCACGAAGATAACAATTGCGTATAAATTTTAACAGTAAAGGTAGTTAATTATTATGGAGTGAGTGAGCAAAGGCTTGCAAAAGTAACTTCATGCAAAATCTCTATAAGAAACTTTAAAACGTATTTTGTTCTATCCTTCCAAGCAATGGCCCAATACCTTTTAGCTGTCGGTATCTACTCTAATACATGACATTGCAGGAAGAACGCATGGCTAAAGCAATGATGCCAACTTAGTGCATCGGCACTAGATCTAGTGCATTTCTTGATCTTATAGCGCTCGCAATTCCATAACAGTGCCTAGTGCCGTAACTAGTGCATTTTTAAAAGTCTGCAATTTATCACGTTGGTAAAAACCAATCAATGGCGCGTTCTGAAACACAGTTAATTATAACCTGATAGTAGCATTAGTACATCGAAATATAATAAGTATGGAAGAGTAACGTCTAACAAAAACGACTGACAAATCCGCTCCAAAACGCCCACTTTTTGAAATGAAAACATCTTATGTATCGAGTGGTTTCAATAATCAACTAAATATTAATTGAGTTAAGGTATGAAGTCATTTATGTCAGATGCTGGTATAACGTTTGAGTAGACAGTAATTTCAGTAAGGTTTTATACCGTTTGAAAGACAAAAATCTGCAATTGGTTATAAGCTCTCTGACACAAGATTTCCATTGGTCAATATTTTTTTTCATAAGGGTTATTTGAACGCGGCCATGCCTTTCAACATTTGACGTGGATGGTTTAATACAAAAACAACACAGTAATTGAATAATGAATTTTATTTTTATTTTTATTATTTTTTTGAATAGTGTGGTTGCCGGGTTAGAATAGTGCCACTCCATATCTTCCCGTGGATGTCGTAAGAGACGGCTAAGGGAATAAAGGCGTGTAGTAGGGGAAGATGGGGTGGCTTCGTACAAAGGGAGCATTCGTACAGTGGTCATATCTCGACTATCCATCATGCTAAAGCGTTCATATTTATATGCGTGACTGCCGCTCATATGCATAGGCTACCCTCAAAAAGTGATGGCAGTGCAGCAGCAAATTTCGCCAGAAATAATTAATATGTGTTTCCGCCACCCGAAAGTAATTTTTGGTTCTCCTTTCAATGCGTCTGTCTCTAATAAGTTTTACTTAAATTAGAAAAAATATTTTTATACAGTTGGTAATTAGATCCTTGAGATTAATATGTAAACAATGGTTTTGGGATTACTTTAACGGTTATTTTCTATTTTGATTATGTTTCTGATCGTTTTGGTTGGGGTACCTTCGTACAGTCAAAATGTATGCAATTTTATACCGTACGAATGCACCCCATGTAAGTAAAAAAATTGTATATCAAGAATAATTATAATTACAAAACCAGGTCAGTAAGATATGCCCAAAAGATGACTAAAACAGGTGAAATAGCTGAAAGTCCAATGAATCCTGGGAAGAAACGAATAGTGTATGAAGGCACCCCACGTATGGGGTACATTCGTACAATTCCCATTTTTTGGGAAAACCATTATATCTTGGCAAAGTGGCTTTGTATTAAAACTGAAACACAAAATGATTATAGCCAAATAAGTGGATGATGAAGTAACATTCATCTCATATTGAAAAAGCGGTTCGTTTTTTTTTTACAAGGCTAAGAGTAAAAAGTGTACGAAGCCACCCCATCTTCCCCTACTGTTAGGCGATGGGCTTGCAACCTGTCACTAATACACTGCAAAAGTGCAAAATGTGGTTACATAATTGTTAACAAGTTTTTAGAGTTGTTGGTAATTCTGTAGCTCTGCCTACCCCACTCTGGGAATAAAGGCGTGAGTTTATGTATGTGTATGTATGTATTAATATTTTTTTATATGATTGAATGATTGTCCCTTTGAATCATTTAACATACTTATGTTACACTATTATAAAGTTGTAAAATAGTATATCAGAAGATATTATGTTGTAAGAGTAGTCAGCGTCAAATAGTCTTTAGCATCTTAAGTGCCAAATATATTGCAACCCCTTTTTCATTCTTATAGGCATAAAGATACGTGACAGTATAATTTATATTAACCGCCTGTTTCACAATCGACAAGTAAAGCGTATTAGACAGATTATTATTATTATTATTTATATTTGCAAATCCTGCAATGTTTGCTAGGCATCCGATTCTCGTTTCGCAATTCGCGACGAACTGCATCCACCCAAGCCTTAAAAAGGTCATAAATTTCGTTTTTTTTATCACTACATATTATAAAACAAAGTCGCTTCCCGCTGTCTGTCCCTATGTATGCTTAGATCTTAAAAACTACGCAACGGATTTGGATGCGGTTTTTTTTAATAGATAGAGGGATTCATAAGGAAGGTTTATATGTATAATATTTTTTTATTTTATGTACTGGTGTTACAGAAAACTCATATAAACCGAAGCGAAGCGAGGGCGGATCGCTAGTTATGTACATAAACTAACGATAGTAAAGATGACATAAAATTCAATTTCCTATTCATTCGAAGTAGTTGCTTGTAATTCACATTTTTCAAAGATATATTGCATAACATCGGCCATGACATTTTGGTATGGGAATATTAAAAATTCAATATCTCACTAATGAAAATAAATATCGCTTTGTTTTGAATCTGCGTAGGTCCTGCACCAATTTCCAATGCAACTTGGCATGGTTGCAGCGTCATTTAAATCCGGTAATCATTAATATCGATTTTTTTTCTTTTGTGATTGTAAACAACTGTTTGACACTACGTCAGAAAGTCGACTGATAGACAGTTCGGCACTCATTCTTAGCTCCACCCCCGCCGGCACTAAGTCAGTGGGGCAGATTTTGAGCGTCGATTACTCTTCCATACTTATTATATTTCGATGCATTAGTAGCATCTTATTCGCACCTTGATTTGAAAATATTATAAAATTCTGCTGTCAGGCAACAATGGCCGAATTTCAGAACGCACCTCTAATTAATTATCTATGGAATTCTTCGACCAACCAACCATAATTCCGACTCTGATTCGGACAACGATTTAATATTTTTTATAAATACTACTTAATTAATATCCACATTCAAAACTTATTTTTGATTACTTTTATTTATTTGGTGCTCTTTTATCAAATTTCGCACGATCCTTGTGCATTTTCCGGGATGGTTTAGCGCATTTCTTACATAGCAGTTGGCAACACTGGCTAAAGGGGCTAAAGAAGTCTTGTATGGCGAGTCCACAAAGGAAACTGACAAACTGGTAACGAACGCTGGAATATTTCCCTTTAAAGTGACTTGGTTTTACCTTTATGAAACAATACATGGACTGGAAAACTTTCCTTTTACTACTGAAACACCCACCAACTTATTATACTTTATTTTATAACGTCGCTTTCCGAAATCATTCTATGGTGTGATGCCACTCATGTTGGAATGGGTGCAAGTTTCAAACTATTCCATAACCTGCCAGTATTATTATGGCCCTATTGCATTCAACCCTTAAAAGAGGTTCAATTGTCAATTCTCAGCGGTCCAAACTGAACTAAAACTGCGTCCACGTGTGCTATTTCGCCTTCGGCTAACTGTCCAATCCACGCCAGCGTTCGTGATGCCTCGCTTTACACTATTAGAGAGTAGCCGATAATAAGCCGTCTAAGGCCGGCCTGCCACGTTCAAGCCTAAGTGAACGAGAACTGGACCATTTACGCCATTGAGTAAATCGTTCGGTGAAGCGATCGATTTATCGATTTATTGACAAGGCAAGGAAATCTGGTTAATTTTTATTAACCCGTTAAGATGCAATTTCCTTTTCTATCACTCAAAATGTATGGGATGACATGCTCTTTCGTTATAGTAAACCGCGTGGTCAACTGACATCCGATACATTTTGAGCGATAGATAAGAAAAACGTTAGTAGCATTTGCATTTTGGCTAGGGCCCAAAAACCTACCCTAGTTTTTTTTTATGTGGACTAGAGAATCCTCCTATTTACACCTCTAGACCTCATAAGGAATCTACTCGTACGTGTCAAATTTCGAATGACTAGACCCAGCAATTTAGGCTTGTCAGTCAGTTTTTTCTTTTATAATGTTTATCGCGTAATAAGGTTTAGATAAGGGATCTGTCACCTTCTGACACGTAAATAAGTACGAAAGTGACGCAGCTATATACTAGGCCCGCAGAGATTACACCTAGAAAACTATAATACTAAGTAGGTAGGTACTAAAATATTCTATTTCCATACAAAACGAAACAACTTACGTTTCTAATCTTCGTGCGTGACTTACAGACAAATTAAAGCATTGTACCAACTTACATGTTCCATTCAAAATGCATAGCTCTTACATTTTACATACAAAAATCTATGGTGCTTAATACACGGTAGTACCATTTCTGGGTGCAAAGATAAATTTGTAAAATTTGCTTGAAAATGTTGCAAAATGAAGTCGTAATGAGGAAACCACGTTTTCAGCCATTTTGAAAAGTAGCGTGTGTCACACCGTTAAATGTTTGTGTAAAGTTTGAAATAAACGAACATAGCCTATAGTGACCCTGTCTACGAAGTTAGCGGTCCTGGGTTCGGTACCCGGTACGAGCAAATATTTGTGTGGTGAGCGCGTGTTTCTGGGGTGTTACTCTCTCAAAAACAACGGACGGCGAGTTTAGGCAGTCCCGTCAGAGCGAACAAAACACATTTTAGCGGGTGCATTTTCAATTAAGCAGCCCTATACGTTCGATCCATCAGCAGACACCACGCTGCTAAATTGAAAATGCACGCGCTAAAATATGTTTTGTTCGCACTGACAGGACTACTTAAACTCGCCGCTTGGACATTCACTCGTCCGTCCGTCCAACCGTCGATGTTCAGAGAATCACCACCGTGAGTCTTGGATGTTTCTATGTATTTAAGTATGTATGAAAGTATGTTTATCGTTGTTTATTACCCATAGTACAAGCCTAGAGCTTAGTTTGAGACTAGGCTAATGAGTGTTACTATCACTACATAGTATAAAACAATGTCGCTTCCCGCTGTCTGTCTCTCCCTATGTATGCTTAGATCTTTTAAACTACGCAACGGATTCGGATGCAGTTTTTTAATAGATAGATAGGTTAAAGAGGAAGATTTTTATGTATAATAAATTCTGTTTTATGTGCGGTTGTTACGGAAAAGTCATAAACCAAAGCGAAGTGAGGGCGGGTCGCATAAATTAAAATTTGCCCCTTCGAAATAGCAGTCCAAAAATTCGAACAAGCGATACACTTTCATTCAAAAGGAATTTCAAATTTTAAAACTATGGTCTGCCACCAAACAGCCACTAAGCGCTTAACATTAGAAAACTGGCAACACCGCCCCATTCAAACGCAAATGCCATACAAATCCAACTCGTCACACACAATTTGTTCGAACTCCAACATTTGCATCTGCATTGTGGCACTATTGTTTTTCAAACTATTTGTCTAAGTAGCTAGGAATACGTAATGCTGGCTGGTTATGCAACTGACCTATTTTGAAGACGCATTTAACACCTTTTTAGTCTATGGTTTCTAAACGATTTGAATTTAGAATGTTTGAAATCGGCGCGGGATGAAAGTTGAATCGCAACGGTTGTTCTTTTTTTAGGGTTCCGTCCCGGAAGAGGGCCGAACGGGATTATATGCCTATGCTGTCCGCCGCCCATGAATTTAAAGAGCATTATCTTTTGTACCGTAAATAGATAGCGGCTTGATTATTTTTTCAGAATGTGTTATCTTAATGCGGCGGATTTACTAACTATTTATTTTTTAAGTGTAATAATAAAGCGGTTTCTACACAAGGAACGTATTTTAATGTTTGTTGTAAAACATACAAGCGTTTTTGGTATGATAGTACAAACCCTGAAGAAAAACAACAAATACAAAAAACTGGTCAAGTGCGAGTCAGACTCGCACGCCGAGGGTTCCGTCCAGCACAGTAGGTATTGTTATAATCCGATTTGAACATACATACATACATAAACTCACGCCTTTATTCCCAGAGTGGGGTAGGCAGAGCTACAGAATTACCAACAACTCTAAAAACTTGTTGATAATTCTGTAACCACATTTTGCACACTTAGGCTAAGATGTTTACTAGTGTATTAGTGACAGGTTGCAAGCCCATCGCCTAGCAATACTATACGCCTTTATTCCCGTAGCCATCTCTTACGACATTCACGGGAAGATATGGAGTGGCACTATTCTAACCCGGCATTTGAAATCGAATCAGCGTAGGCTCGAGCTTTTCTTATTCAAAGTTTAGTATTACATATTTCAACAGTGAACAAATACAGACTGATATCAAAAAATGTTTTACATTTTAACTAGCCAGCTCCATATTTCTATAGCATCTCATCGTGTTGTAACATTCCAAACTGAATCATACCCCAATAACTTAAGCACACACCATTTTAACACAATTGAACAAGTCTAATACAATTCAGAACTTTATCACCTCACAACAGAGACTATTCTGCGTAAACAATAGGCCAAATCAGCTGAACAAACATACAGGCAGACGTAAGGCAAAGTTGCTCAAGTGAGTTGAAACACTTTTAATTTGTTCTTAAGTTTTGAAATCTCGTTTAATTATTTTATGTTTTAAAATAGACACCCCGTGCGGTTGCCGGGTTAGAAGAGTGCTACTCCATGTCTTCCCGTGGATGTCGTAAGAGGCGACTAAGGGAATAAAGGCGTGTAGTACTGTTAGGCGATGGGCTTGCAACCTGTCACTAATACGCTGGTGAACATCTTAGCCTAATTGTGCAAAATGTGGTCACAGAATTATCAAAAAGTTTTTAGAGTTGTTGGTAATTCTGTAGCTCTGCCTACCCCACTCTGGCGATTGTTACTTGGGAATATTGTCCTTCGGTTGATCTGTCAGGTTCAATTTTTTTTTGCCTAATTCCTTCATCAGTGAATTCATCACCTTCAAATTATGTTCAACAAGAAGTACGAATGTGCGTGATTTGATTAGATATTGGTTCCTTCTACTCGCTGCAACAGCTGGGCTTTGGAATGGAGATAGCTTTAGGGCTTCAATTATCCCATGACCTTTTATCCCGAGCAATGTCACTGATCCCGTGGGATAGTCAACGAAATGGGAAGTATAACAATTAACAAGCTCAACGCGGACGAAGACGGCTACATAAGTTAAATTTAATTTAAAAAAAAGTGCTACTCGGCATCAGATGAAAGATGTTTTAATAACAAGCTCCGGCCTTAGAAGGGTGCATCACTCAACTTTTCGGCTACTATGAAAAAGTTGTTACACCTACCTTGCGTTCATACATACCTAGTACATAAATATTTATTTTTAGTACTGCTCCAAGCTAACGGAACTTTTACAAAACATGGAAATAACCATTTTTTTAATTCTTTGAGCTTGGGGCAGTAAGTTCTAGTGCCTCTCTTCAATTAATCGATGTTTATGTCCTGAAGAACTAGCTAAATGAAACAATCCCGCACTTCTTGTCTTTGGTCCAGCGATTAGATGCGGATCCTAAAACTTGACATCAGTAAGGCTCCAAAATAGACCGCAAGAAAAGGGGATGATTTTCAGGAAAATAATTAATTCAGTCACTTTTTGAAAGGTGAAGAGGCAATGTCATTATTAAGACTGCGCCGAGCGTCCAGTGGCGCCCTCATTACTTTTATTGTGTTTTCTAATAAACTAAAGTATTTTCTTGAAATTGGACGAAATGTGTTTTTACTACAAATGAAAACACAACTTATATGGTATATCATATAGTTTAATAACAATTCACCTTCGAGTTATTAACTTAACGAAAAAAAGTGGCCACCTTTTCCCGTTAAGCTGACTACTCAAAGGGCAATTGTTATTAAAGTTTGTTACGTATCCCATAAATTGTGTTTATACTTGCGCTACAAACACATTTTGTTTGGTTCCAAGGAAATTCGTTAGTTAATTAGAAAACCCAATAACAGTAATGAGGGCGCCACTGGACGCTCGGCGCAGTCTTAAGTTTTTGGATAAAAATTGGATCACATCCACATTTTTCATACAAGCCAATGATGCCTTAGTAATACCTCTATAGCGTTCTCCTTTTGGTAATAATGATGTTAGAGAATTACAAAGAGTGCATCTGTAGTGTAATACGGTATTTGACAAAAGTCAAATCAGCTTCTTTTTTTGAAACATCAAAAACGCTCCGTTACTATGGAATTTATAGGGATTACTATCTTGAATTTTATGTTTTTTATTAATAGCAAACATGAATAAAAGATTGATGTTTTCCCAGTATTTTTATAATGTTTATCTGTTGTTAATGAAAAACCAATTTAATTTCACTCTTTTCAAATACCCTATTCTCGCGAAACAACATGTTCAATGAATGAAGAGACAGTCTTGAATCTTGATGTTATATTTCATGACTCCTGAAAGTACAGCAAACTCAAATCACCTAGGTAAAACCTCTTCAAATGTCACAAGTGTTATGTAACTCCAGAACTGTGCTAAGGCCTTCGATTTGTATAACAATAAGGTATTTTGTAACAATAACTGTGGTTTACATACCTATCGTAATTGGTTTTACACACACTAGAGCGTTCAGCCATTTTGGTCGCGGCGCAGCCGTAATATTGGATGAACTATGACAGGTCTTTAGGACAATAAAATATATGCTTTATACTAAACTAGCGACCCGCCCTCGCTTCGCTTCGGTTTATATGAGTTTTCTGTAACAACCGTACATAAAACAGAATTTATTTTACATTAAAACCTTCCTCTTGAATCAATCTATGTATCTATTTAAAAAAAACGCATCAAAATCCGGTGCGTAGTTTTAAAGATCTAAGCATACATAGGGACAGACAGCGGGAAGCGACTTTGTTTTATACTATGTAGTGAAGTGACCCAGTCCGGCTACAAATATTTAACTTCTGAACCTTTTTTTGACATATTATGTTAAAAACTTATTTGAATCCACCTACTAACTAAGTAACCAGAGATTTCTGAGAATCACCTGTAATAAAATTATCGAAATAACATTAAAGTTTAACCTACTGTAGTTATATGATAAAAATTGGGAGTACGGTCACGAGCGTTAATTTGGGACCAATTTCAAGAAAAATATGCTTGAAGTCGTGAATGTCATTAGAGATGTCAGTCAAGTCATCTGTAACTTATAGGCAGTGATCGTACTTTTTCTAGCATTTTTGGTGCTATGACGTCAAATGACACACGACAGCGACCAAGAAAAAGTGGCGGACTTAATGCCTTAAGGCATTCTCTACCAGTTAACCAACTGACCAAACAGAAACATGACAAAGGTTGGTGCTTACTTTAAGAAATCAACTGATATGATTGACATTTAAAATAATGTAATTATAATAATAATTCTTAATCTGTTATTATAATTGTGTATAAAATTTATTAGGTACCTACTGTAACCCAAAGTACCTCAAATTTTTCGGAGGGGTCTGACGATTTATTTTCGTTATTTTGATTGCCCTGTCGAACAACAGCAACATTTATTGCAACTGTGTTACATTTTCTCATATAGTCAATTAACCCTTCAATTCATTATGCATATTGGGTTGGACTTTACATGTTCTGAGAATATTTTCTGTATTTCCGATTCGTTTAAAACGCTATTATATTTTAATTTTTCATGTTATTAGATTTTTGGTTCAAACAATTTAATATTGGACACTACTGACAACCCTAGCCCTACACCGAAAATGCTAGAAAAAATACGATCACTGGTTATAGGAAACAAATTATTGTTGTAGAATGTCAGATTCACTTTGGACCTATGGGTTCCAAATTTTGTCTCGTGATACGTGTACAATCCCAGTACAATAACTTCAAAACTTAGTCAGATTCGTTTCGGTTACTTGTGCTTTAGTCACGTCGGAATAGTGACAATGGAACGGAGTTTAGCGGCTCTGAATGATGGAAGATGTTTTTGAACTAGGTACGGTCACGAGATTTAATTTGCGCGATGGCCAGCAAGATCACCTGGTAGTATCCCCTACCTATTAATTTTGTACGTGGGGGATCCTACCAGGTGATCTTGGTGGACATCGCGTTAATTTGGTACCCACCTTAGGTCCAAAGTCAATCTGACATTCTACAACAATAAGGTTGAGTTCCTTAAAAGTTACAAATGACTTGACATCTCTAATGAAATTGACGAATCCAAGCTTATTTTTTCTTAAATGGGTCATAGGTATCTCATATCGCAATGTTAAAGCAGGGGAAAAGGTGGAACGAGGATCTGATATCAGTGTTGCAGGAGCCAGCTGGATGCGAGTTGGAAGGGAGTGAACATGGTGGAAACCTTTTGGGATGTCCAATGGGACATGATTCCGTTGACATAATGATGATGATGACCACTATATTATGATCACTTTCTAGATTCTTCTCAGAACACACGCAGTGCAGTAATGTAATCGAATAATTATATATACGCGTAAATGTGTGTTTATTTTCAGTTTATTTTATATTTTGTACGCAGTAGTTTTTAAACTTACGTAGGATCTAAAAATCTAGTATTAGAGCTAAAACTTGAAAAAAATGTAAAATTCACAAACAGCTCCAAAATTTCCATAATCAGGGTCTGTCAGAAGGGCCTTTTTTAAAACCTCAACCTAACCTAATTTCCTGCGTGAAATTGATAAAAATAAAATTACACTGTTTCGTACATCAAATTTATTGTATGCTTGGACTGATTAATCTGGTGATACACGCATGTGCTGAGGAAAATCTTCTGTTGGAGACTCATGACATTTTATAAAATCGTCGAGTAGCAGAAACTTTTTTTTTAGGTACCTATATTAACCTAACCTAACCTTACTGATATTGAAAATGTAAAAGTTCTTAAACGTTTGTGAATTATTCTAAAGATTACATTCAAAGATCTATTCTAAACGTTATCTTACGAAGACTCTCGAAAAATAATCCTCCGAAGAATGCCTTTACTGAATGGGGTTGCCATGTCCATAAATTCTGTTGCAGTTGGTTTAATCTTTCAAAAAGTCAAGATATTTACTAGCCAGGTAAATAACCATGTTTTAACTGCCACTTAACTAACTAAATAGAGCACTGATAAGCCCTTATCAACTAGAGTTTAGTGCTCTCTAATCAAAGATAAGAATTCTTATTTATTCTTCACAATGTGACCCCGAATGGTATTAATTTCCATGTTTGTTCTTATACTTAGTGTACTAGGATTAAAAATTGTAACATAAAAGTGATATGCTTATGTTATGAGTACCTAAACCTTAACGTAAAAATGTAATAGTTTACAATACTTTACTTTAAAAAAAACATAGGTACTTGGGTGTGTGATACGTAGTTAGGTTATTTGACACGATATCAAAAACTATGTTTTTAAAGTAAAAACTTATTAAGTAAGTAATCGACATTCTAAGACAAATATATTAACACCTAAAATAAGAATTAAAAGTAAAAGTTCTTACCAGCGAAGATGTTTTCAGCGTTCTGAAAATATCCGCCATCTTGAATCACATGTTTATCTTGACTCAAGTCGTTACTTTTACGCGTCTGCCATCATGTGACCAATCACAGAACGAGAGGAAATCGCAAATTATCAAACAATTAAAAGATAAATCAATCTGATATTACAATTTATCAGTTACAATAAAACTTGCAATATTTTCCCGCTGTAATTTGACAAGTGATGACGTTTCATTAATCAAATGAGGCACTTTTAAAATATGTACTTACGTTATTACGTCAAAATGTAACTGAGAAACTATTAAAAAAATTACTTTCAATTATTAAGAGAATTTAATTTTACATTTACACTGATTTGGCGATAATTATTATTTAAAAGTTGTGAGTTTGAACACACGCGGAGAAGTTGGAGGTAAAATGGCGCGATAGTGTAACTGCCCGGTTGTTTTATACTTGTTCACCTGTTACGTCACACCTGTGGAGCATTATTCATATTTTCTTATCGTTTTCGACAGACTTCGGGGGAAAATCAGCCTTAAGACGTACCAGACTTACCTAGTGTGGAAACGCGTGCGTTACGACGTCAAATAAACCTTAAAGTTAGGTGGCTAGAAGGTAATATTCGTTGGAAGTTTTATCAGTCGAGTTAAGCTCACAAACGGTAGTTGTGTAGACAGTTTAGAGCTTTTTAGAGTTCCGTAGGCAGCGCTTGTGTTATTTAGAACGGGTCATTACGAGTAAGAAGGAATATTTTGTTTGAATGGAGAGAAACATCCTTTTCCTTATGTTTTCCGCTAAAGTAAAACCAACCATTATTACTCTGGTTTTACAGTGGGATAACAATTAAACCGTGTTTTTGACCGTATGTTTATCTTAACCTTTTCTTTCCATGTGACATGACTGTAAAGTTAAAGAGAGAAAGTATGAATGATACAGCCAGGTGTTAATATTCCTAGTCTCATTTTTTTTTAGTTTTTTTTTTTTTAAGCTGTGTGTTTCCACTATAATGTAACGAAAGTAACCATTTTAATTAGTGTTTTTGAACCTTTTAATGCTCATACTTTTCTAGATATAAATTTATACACGTATATATGTACCTAGAGATAAATTTAATCCTTAAATTTTGAAATATAACTAAAAAAATAAGCAGAATGTTAGAAATTGGTTACCCGCGTTACTCTCTGCGATGTAATTGCCCGGCTACTGTGTTCATACGTAGGCACCTAAAAAAAATGCAATGCTTTATTGACCCAAATGTGGTTACAGAATTATCAACAAATTTTAAGAGTTGTTTGTACCTCTTAGCTCTATCTAGCCCACTCTGGGAATGAAGGCGTGAGTCTATGTATGTGTATGTATGTAGGTACTATGTATGTACGTACAATATTAGTGGGGATAGGAAGAAGGTGCCTAAAAATTCTTTTGTTTGTAGCATTGAATATTTAAATAATAAATACCGGGAAAGAACACGTCGGGCCACGCTTAGGCCCGTATTAATAAACTCATCTTGGCTGAGATGCCCGTTACCAGATACGTCAAAGTAAACGTCAAACCATAGAACACTGACATTATTGACGCATCTCAAGACGAGCATTAGAGTTGAGATTAGTTTATTAATACGGGCCTTAGTGTAGTAGTTCTAGCGGTACGCCAAAAAGTTCTGCAAATGGTGTTAAAAGCATGAAAATCAGAACGATTGATCTTTCGGCCATAAGAATCAATTTGATGCGTAGCACGAAAAAAAAAACAAAAGAGGAGAGGAGTTATGACGTCATATTGATTTTGAATGGGTTTTTTTTGTTCTAAAGCCTACCGTGTGTGTGGTATCTAATGATAGGGCTTACTACGCCAATTTTAAAACATACAACGGAGCAAAAAGAGTCCTCGTATGCTGTTCCGATGACACACACACACATACCTACACACTTTCGCATTTATAATATCTGTAGGATAATCATGCCTTGTAGTAGGAACCGAGAGTCTGAGTTAAACCGCGGACGGACAGATGGATAAGCAGACATGGTTAAACTATAAGGGTTCCTTGTTGCCTACGGAACTGTAAAAAGAAGAGCATGTCTTTGCCTAGACCTGGGTAGTGATTCTGTAAACAACGGTCGTGCGGACTGTCGAGTGATATCCAAGCGGCGAGATTAAGTAGTCCCGTCAATGTGAACAAAACACATTGTAGCGCGTGCATTTTCAATTTAGCAGCACGATGGGTCGAACGTATAATGCTGCTTAATTGAAAATGCACGCGCTACAATGTGTTTTGTTCACACTGACGGGACTATTTAATCTCGCCGCTTGGATATCACTCGACAGTCCGCACGACCGGCGTTGTTTACAGAATCACTACCAAGCACTAAAAAAGAAGGGCATGTTTTCGCCTAGCAATAGGCGTATAAGATTAGACAGAATATTTATAGAACGATACTATTTCTATAAGATTAGATTAGGTATAAAGGTGTCCGTATTATTCGACGCCGAAGCGCCGGCCTAGTTGCTAACGGTCCTGGGTTCAAATCCCAGTAAGGGCAGATATTTATGTGTGATGAGTGCGAATATTGGTTCCTGAGTCGTGGATGTTTTGTATGTAATTAAGTTTATGTTTTTCTAGATAAGTATTTAAATAGTTGTCTAGTACAGTCAGCCGAAGTAGCTACGCAACCGAAGAGGTCAAAATGATCTGCACTCGACTCTATTGTCAAGAGAACACGCGTCGTGTCTAGATCATTTGAAGCATGTTATAGTTTAGCTACTTTTGATGCTGAATGTACCTACCCATAGCATAAGCCTAGAGTTTAGTTTGGGACTAGGTCAATTGACAACATTTCATTTTGGTGACACCTGCAAATTACTATACGAATCGAAAGGGTTTTACCTCCTGAACACGGCAATATATTTATTTAGATTTATTTTTCTTTATTTTCAAAATTACAAGTAAGTTAATAAAAATATCGAGTTTTACAAATACTATGCCTGAATAGATATAATACCATTGCCTTTTTCACGAGAAAAAAAGCTGTCATACTTCAAATAAGACATTGACACTATTGACAGACGGATAGAGACTTAGGGCCATTTGCACGCAGAATTTAACCCTGGGTTAAGGCACTAACTCGAGTTAGTAGACGTCAGATTCATACGATAACTGTCATTTTTAACTCGAGTTAGTGTCTTAACCCAGGGTTAAACTTTTCGTGCAAGTGGCCCTTTATCGGTTGACATGATACTTTTTTATATACAGATTGGACTAACGTAATATGTCCATTGTGTCGTAGAAACGAAGTTACGCCCTTTTAGAATAAGTACATCTTAATAAATTAATAATAAAATAATTATTCATTCTAGAGAAAATTTAAAACTATTAGTGTCTTTCTCCTTCGAAACAGTATCTATAAAACGAATAAAATTAAGGTCTTGAAAATATGAAATCTTGTCAATTGGTGTGACATTGTCTCCTGATAGTTATTTATTTATTTAATACTTTTTCAAGGGGTTTCAAATGGGTTTTTATAAGGATTTATGTAGAAAAGCCGTATCGCTTGAAAGCCGTTCGATTTGCTTTTTAAAGTGCTATTTATAAGGGTTACCCTTACCAAATCCGTTCCGTGTACGTCTTGCTCGATTTTTAGCCGATATACCAATATCCCTTTAACTTGAAAAAGCCGTTCGATTGGCTTTTTAAGCACAATTTTTAAGGGTTACACTTATATATGATTATGCATTAAGAGGGATATCAATTTACTGCTGCTCTTTAGGTTTCCCTTATGTGATGTATAGTTTAACAAACAACTAAATTTTATATTTCTTCAAAAGGGGTTATGCTTTTAGTGGGTTGTACTTCGAGAGGAAAGAATTTTAAAGGCTTTTATAGGGGAATGTGTGGTTGGGTCCCTGACTCTTCATTTCTTAAGCTACAAATGAACTGAAAGCAGAATCGGGGCGTTGCAGTTTGTTTCCATCGCATAGGTACTAAAAACAATTCGTTAACCGTGATGGGATGGGACACATATAAAATGTTGGTTCAAAGAATGCTGTTCTTTTAACACGCCTTCATTCTCCCACAGATTTATCTTATCTTACTCCACTGAGGTCACTGACCTGTCTAACACAGGGTGTGCTTAGAAAATGTCACAGGCCTACAACTTTTAAGTAGGCCCTTGGGTACTCGTAATGAATCGCTACCACCAATGATATTACTTATAAGTTTAATCAATGTCAACCATCATCTTACGCGTTAAATCACTACATAGTATAAAACAAAGTCGCTTCCCGCTGTCTGTCTGTCCCTATGTATGCTTAGATCTTTAAAACTACGCAACGAATTTTGATGCGGTTTTTTTAATAGATAGAGTGATTCAAGAGGAAGGTTTTTATGTATAATAAACTCAGTTTTTTGTACGGGTCTTACAGAAAACTCACATAAACCAAAGCGAAGCTAGGGCGGGTCGCTAGTTAAAATATAAAAATATTATGTCCTATTGCGAACTTGGGAAAATTAGCTGTGCCTATTCTGATCACTGCTGTAATTATATGAGATGTCAAGTCATAGGAACCTGACTTTCCTTTCCAGACTCATCTCGAGACGGTTACATACATACATACATACATACAACCTTCCCGCCCGCGCCGCGCGTGTCTCCCAATGGGGTAAGCAGAGACTATGGAACGTCAGGTGCCCCGGTATAACAAACAGTAACATTGACAAATATTATAAATAAATATCATATCAAGTAGGTACATTGGGAAGCTAAGTTAGAGATAAATACATAAATATGATAATAATATGGCCCTTGAGCCTAGTATGGCTGCGTATATATCGCGTGTCAAATGTGTATAAAGCATCCATCACTCTCGTACTTATTTACGTGTCAGAAGGTGATGCCTTATTCAAACTTTGTCACGCGATAAACGCAGCCATATTAGGGCCCCTGGGCAGGGAAGGTATCAAAGAGAATGCGGGCCCACAGACCAGACTAAGTCATAATAGTGGTCCTAGCGGAAGACCAGCGGCGTTGGCTTCGCGGCCAGCACGTGCGGGCTGGTGCCTGGTCTGTCGCGTCTCTTTATTTTTATGTTTAGACATTCATTATTATTTATATCTTAGTGTGTTTGTTGTTGTAAGTAATTTTTTTTTCTTTCTTACTTTCTTTCTTTCTAATAGGTCAAATTGAAAGTAGATTGGAGAGGTTCGTATCCAACAGTAGGCATTCAAATGCTGCAGAAGAAGCAGAATAAGTGAAAAACCGTTTAAAAACCATTTACACGTTTATGTAACGAATACTTAGTTTTTTGTCGATTGAGCGAATGCGATCTGAGACTCAACTAAGATAGCATTCGCATTCGTATGTTTGTATGTTTATGCGACTACTTGAGTACTACCTATTGAGCCAATCTTTATAAAATTTGGCAGAAGAATATTCGAGACTAATTCAATTTCAAACTTCGAACATGAGCCGGATCACTCAAGCGTTTCCGAAGTTATGGAGGAAATCGTGAGGATCGGAGCGAAAAGTTGAAACAGTTTTTTTCGAACCGTCACGATCACCAGGTTTCTCCGCTCCCCGTCGACCTTATCAGATAGATAGCGAGAGCAAACTGCCTGTGCACACATGATACACCTGACACACGGTCTCGGCTGTTAAATAATGAACTTTATTCGGTAAGTAGGCCGCCCGGCTCTTTAACAATTTAAAAAACCTACGAGTAACCAGAGGGGCTATTGCCTAACGTACCCGCAATCGCAGTCGGCTTCAAAGTGGAACAATTGTTTTCATTTTGTATGCAGACAAGCCTTCGATTTTCAAAATGAAAACGATAGCGATTACGGGTGCGTCAAAATTCAAAATTCAAAATATTTATTTATTTGTTGTTTCTTTAGAACCTTTACTGTAATCATACCTATCAGACCAAAATTAAATAAATAAATCAATATCAGGGGTCAAATTAAATAAAATTGATACATAGGTACAAAACAATATAAAAAAACGTTGAAAACGAACTTTTCTTGTATAGCAACGTCCTTCTCAATTCGCAATTCGAACATAAAACATCATTATTATATCAAAAATCATCCTGCTATCTATTGTGATTTTAAATATACAGAATCTTCAGATTCCAAGATAGTAATAGTATAGACAGATGAAAACCCTTTGGCACCCTATGGATACGAGAATCAGAAACTGCTAGGCAAATCCCTCCCAATACATTTTTCACTCACCTCTGGGGTTTCGATAATCTTTGACGGGGCCTATTACCTAACGCAATCGCAATCGTAATCGACTTCAAAGTGGAACAATTGTTTTCATTTTGTATGCAGACAAGCATTCGATTTTCAAAATGAAAACAATTGCGAATGCGAGTGCGTTAGGCATTAGCCCCTCTGGATGAAATTTATCTTAATCGCCCCGCTGCTATTTTCTTTTTGTCTATCATTGTGTGCCTATACGTTTTAAAACGTTTCGTTGATTCCTTATGAATTCTTCTTGTATGTACCTACTATAAAGTCTTTTCACACGTACGACGGATCTAAAAACATTTTTTTTTTAAAACGATTAATATTCAACCATAAACGTACCAACCGTCATATACAATTTTACTCAAAAAATGTGGCTTAGGTTGTCTCGAAGAATCGCTATTTCACGATAAGGCGGCCTGTTGACTAACTTTGTAACATTTCTTTTGAACCTATTTTATTTCTGTGCTGCTGTAATTGTATGTGGTTTTCAATAAAGAGTACCTACCTACTTGTATTTTATTTTATTTAAATATGGTTGCTACTTTTTACCAAACCAAAGGCTCTATTGCCAAATCATACGTTAAGTTTTCGCCACCGTTCATTTTAAAAGATTTTTCTTCATACATTATCATTATCAATTAAGTACTTTATGCTCCATGCGCGATTCGGTAAAGATTCGTGTAGTCTCTTTCTTTGACATTAAAAAGTGATGAAAATGACGTCATCGCGAATAATAACGGATTCCCGCCACAGATAGTAAGGGTCTGTCTGCTAATAGAGGTAGGATAATATTATGTGCTAGGTCTAAAGATTTCAGTACATTATACCTATGAGCAGACCTAGGAATCTTCGGGGCCAAATTAAATGACAGCTAGGGATTGCCTATATCGATAAACTGAATGATCGCTCCAAGTTTAGATTGTAAAAATAGTTTATTTTTCAAAGTATGCATATTAAACCAAATAGCAACATCATTCTGGCCATTCTTTATTTTAAAAGGATTTATAACCTTCACTCATCATCGTCTTTTTTTTTTACTCCGAACAAATTCTGGTCGTTTATTTTAACAATCGTAAATGGGACAGTCATTCTGAAATTCACAATACGGAAAAAATATATGATGATGATTAGTGAAGGTTGAAAAATCCTTTTAAAATAAAGAATAACCAGAATTATTTTGCTATTCTGTTTCATTGCATACTTTCAATCAAATATTTTTACAAACCAATCTTGGAGCGATCAGTAATATATGGGAAAAGCATCGATAATTGAGTATATCGATATAGGCAATCCCTAGCTGTCATTTAATTTTGCCCCGAAGATTCCTAGGTCTGCCTATGAGGTTTCAGAACCCTACATAATGAAATATAACGCGCATGCAGCTGTAAAGGTGGACTCACAATGTAGATTTTCACGAAATAGACGCGATAAATTGTATTGTATATCGCTATGAAATAAAATGACGTTAATATTTTGAAAAACTGTATTGTTTTATGTATGTATACGTAAAACACATTCATTATTAATAATTGTTTCTTATTTGTTGATTAATGCTTTGGATCATCAAAGGCAATACTTAATTCAAAATAACGATGCTACATAGATTGGATTAGAACGATTTTATTTATAATACGAATATATCTACGAAATTTCATAAATGAAGGAAAAAACTGCAATGAATGAATAATTTAAAGCAACATTTTAAAAAGCAGCTCAAATAGCTTTTTGTTTTTTTATGTTGGTACTTTTGACTTATTATGTTGCCAGGCCAGGAAATTCTTCTTAAATTGATAAATTTAACGAGTTTACGGGATATAAAATATAGTGCCGCTTTTTAAATTAATGTTACATTAACTCATTGGATTTAGATCAATTTCCCCAAATTGTTATTTCTTTGTTGATTTGTATGAAAATGCGAATGGAATGGTTTCCTAATTTTGTTTTCGCAGTCGTGTTTTTCTACTGACTTGTTATTTCCTGTCGCATTTTTCTCATTCCAGAAATCAATTTAATTTAATGCCCAGTTGTTAAGAAGTTAATCCTGACACTTGTCATTCTAGTATAAATTACAACGTCAAACCCAAGAATAAGTTATAAAGTTGGACTGTGATGCCAGATATCAGGATTGCCTTCTTAACAGTCGGTCACTTTAGTTTCAACAGAGCTAATTTTATTGGGTGGTTTGGCCCTGCTTGCCTGGTGCAAAATGAATATGACTTAAACCTTCCTTTCCTACCTGTTTTGACCTGATTATAAGAGGTAAATTTGCAATTGGGAAAATCGGGATAGGAAATTGAAATGCGACTGGAAAAATAAACATCAGGGCCAAATGCAAACAGAAAAGTCACATCAAAGAAAAATATATTTTGGGAAAATAATCTAACAACCTATAACGCGATTAAAGTTTGAGATTGAATTCAGAATATTTACATTAATATTCCTTGCACAGTTAAATAAAAGGTGAAATAAATATCGAGGATTATTTTAAGCTTGATCTAGCAACACCAACCCAAACGTCAATTCACTTATCGATCTGTCAAGTTTTGACAATACAACCAACTAAATAACTAAATTGGTTCTACAATTTTCTTTCGGTCGCAGAAGCTAGCGGTTGCAAGTACGTAATTTTTTAAATGTGTATTTTTACACTGTTTTAGTGACTAACTAAACTATTTTAGTCCGGCATATTAAATGAAGATTTGATCAGTCGTTTAACGTTTAAAATTGCATCAATTGTGTGAAAAATTATTGCATTTAGGTTATGTAAGGAGGTATCTATAAGGACAATCGTGGTGAAATTTTTGTGTTTTTGAGAGCCGTTGTTTTTTTCAGCACCACACCGATTTAGACAATGAAAACTACTCAAATTGCCCAGTACGCCCTTCGTCTCACATACTCGCAGGTAAGATTTCTCTTATTAGTTTTACACTTCTAGAACTTTGCTCATTATACAGGAGCAGTAGCTTCTTTTTTGTTTTTGATGTATTTTCTGAATGAATGGGAAATTTTCTATTGATGCGTTAGATATTTGAAGATGGAACTTGCCTTTTACAAACACCTAAAATAGTTTTTATTTTAAACAAATGTAATTAATGATAGGGGACGGTAATGCCGCGAGACAAGTCGACCAATGTAAATCAAATAATTAAAATAATAAAACCATAATTCTATTTCAAATCAAACACAAAGTCAGATTTAATTGTATTTTCGCCCTGCACTGTCTTAAATTCACATAATACTTAGAGATGTGGTGCGTGGGATCAGGTTCTTTTTACTGTTTACAAGGACTGCTTTTTTATTTTTCAACCAGTAATACTGGTGTAATCCCAAAGAAAGCATAGTAATAGTATACGTATTTTAAGTTTAACACTCATTGCCAAGAGCTCTGATTTTCGTACAAAATGGACTCTTCTAGCGGGTTGGCAGCATTTGAAGTGTTAATGTGGTTGTAAATTTTTTTACAACTTGACTTAACTTGTGAAACAAAAGGGTATAACTCTGAATGGAGTATACTGAACACCTCTTTTCACTTGATCTTCACAAAGACAAATTCAGTCATTTAAATGATTTATTGCCTCTTTTTATTTGCCTTGCTCATGAATTATGTGTTTAACGTTACGATATAAAATGGTAACAAGGAGCATCCAAGATTTAATAAAGGTGCGACCCCACAGCTGCGTAAAATACGGTGTCATTGTGTAAAAATTAGACAGGGTCATAGTAACGTCATGGTGCTTTTTTTGATGCACTGTAAAGCAGCGGTGTGGTCTCACCTTAAACTGTAGTTCATTTTAAAGCTTTTGACAGAGACCTCAGTTTTTTTTATAGATAAACTTATTCGATTTTTCGGCTTACTTTCCATTTTATTACTTTTAATTTTACTTTAAAGTAGGGCTTCCCAAACTTTAAAGTTCACAAAACACTACCAATTTGCTTTTATGTTTTGGCAACCCCACATAAACTAATTATGCCTTTTGTAGATTTTAAGATTGATTTCACCGAACCTTAGTGACTAGGAGTGGCTGCTTTAAACTATTTTATCTTCTGCTAGAGTTTTGTACCACTCTTCTGGTCTGCAATGATCTAAAAAATGCCAGTAAATTCACTCCGTACTATGAATAAAAGATGCCTGTGGCTTATTCACTAATAGCATAATTCGAATTTGAATAGATTGTACGTACAAACAAACAAGTAATTGTTGTTAGTTTGTCAACAATTTTATAATTGTTGGCAATAGACCAAAACAACGGTTACGATGTATTGTCATACTGACATACAACATTCTATATTCTACCGTATACCTGCAGTGTTTTTAACTGATGCATTTATCATGTTCATAAATGTCAAGTGAAGGGCAATATGTGGAAAGGCAAAGAGAATTCTCAAACAACATTGTCTGCAATAATTAGTTTTTGTCATAATGTGTTTTAGTTCACAATAATTATTACTTCATAAATTAACTAAACCTAGCCTCATCTACACGTTAGATATTTAAGTAATTCTGAACAGTTTACGGTTCCAACGATTGAAAATAAATATGACAAAACAATAAGGTCGTGTTTTATGATACACCCATGTGGCGTGGTTGCCGGGTTAGAATAGTGCCACTCCATGTCTTCCCGTGGATGTCGTAAGAGGCGACTGTTTGGCGGTAGGTTAATGGATAAGATGGTGGTAGCGATCCGGACGGACCCTGCACAAGGTCCTACCACCCGCGAACCTGTCACTAATATACACATGTTCGGTTTAAAGAAACTTTATTGTCTAAAGAAATTACAAATTTCACTTACAAGACAACTTATAAATAGTTAACTTATCTAAAACTATTACAATTTACGCAATAAGCAAGCATTTATGACAATGTTCAAACAAAAAGTAATATTTATATTTAACTTAGGGTTCAGAGACAAAAATAAAATAAAATTAGGAATAGACCCTATGGTTTTAACATAAGGTTTAGATTTAAGTGGTTAGTAACAGGATCATAATGAGGGTATCTTTTGATTGCTCTGGTATCATGTTAAACATCTTAGCCTGATTGTGCACAATGTGGTTATAGAATTAACAAGGTTTAAGAGTTGTTAGTAATTACGAGGGCTGCCTTTTAAGTTGTGTCGTTTGAAATAAGTATAGACAATTTAATAGATTATTACCATTTATTGTTTTTCAAAGAATTCGCCGCGATATTTAATACACTTTTGCATGCGTTCAAACCAGTTTTTAAAACATTTATTCCACTCCGAAGTGGGGGTAGTCAAAATGGCCGATTTGTATGCGTCAACAGCTTCTTCGGGTGAGCTGAAACGTTGACCACGAAGACTTTGCTTAATTTTGGGGAACGTAAAAAAATCGTTAGGGCTTAAGTCAGGACTGTAAGGCGGGTGATCTAAAATTTCCACGTTTTGGGTGTTCAAAAACATCTTTGTCTGGCGGGCGGTGTGCGAACTTGCATTGTCATGGTGCAGTATCATACGACGTTCCGAGTTGTTTTTTCGAAATTCGGTGATGACTTGTGGCAAACAAACAGTGGTATACCAGTCGGCGGTAACCGTCTTGCGATCTTCTAGTACAATAGTGGCGACGTGACCACCCTTTGCCACAAATGAGGCAACCATTTTTTTTGAAGTGCTCCGAGAGCGTATGACTTTGGTCGGTTTTGGCTCGTCCTGGAAGACCCAGACAGTTGACTGCTGTTTTGAATCTGGATCGTAAGCATATATCCAAGACTCGTCACCACTAACCACATCATAAACATGTTTTGACTCTCCTCGGCTGAATCGCTTCAGAGTTTTGCGACACCAACTTACACGGGCTGTTTTTTGGTCGTCGCTAAGCAAATGTGGTATCCAACGAGAGATCAACTTTTTTACAACAAGTTCTTCGTGCAGAATTTTTTGGACAGTGGTCCCTGAAATGCCCACGGATGCCTCTATTTCACGGTATGTCACATGACGATCTTCGAGTATTAGCTGCCGCACGGCTTCGATATTCTCTTGCGTCATGGCGGTTTTTGGACGACCTTCACGAAGCTTATCACTGAGGCTAGAGTGCCCACGTAAAAATTCTAAGTACCAGCGTTCTACAGTCCTAAGACATGGTGCTGCATCACCAAACACAGATGTGATCTCCTCAAAGCACTGAAGTCGCGATAATCCCCTTTTAAAGTTGTAGAAAATTACCGCACGCAAATTTTCCTTAGACATTTCCATTTTTACAACCGACTTGTCACCTTTGAATAGACGCTGTAATAAAACTATTCGACCAATTTGAAAACATTCTTTTGTTTTCGAGTTCTAAATTCAAAAGGATGAAAATGCCATATGTTTTTTTTTAAATAATCGCGGGAGGTTGGCAAACGACACAACTTAAAAGGCAGCCCTCGTATGTAGCTCTGCCTAGTCCAATCTGGGAATGAAGGCGTAAGTGTATGTATGTATGTATGAATACCGGTTTCGCAAGCGGTTATTTAATCTTAAACATCATTAAATATACCTCTCGCGATATCCAAAAGTACTTGGTTTTGTTTACATCTTTTGTCATTTCTATTGACCCCGACTTTAGTTGCGAACATTGCTGTGCGTGCATTGTAATAACACTAAAAGGTTTTAAAATTTAAGCGGAAATATCTTTAGGATAAACGAAAATTCGGACAAACTATGCATCTAGGACAAATGACGATTAGGGATTTCATAGGGGAATCGGATTGCCTTATTTTATCGCAATTAAAACCTGACATTGTGACAATACAAACTAATCACATGCTATCACGTTAACTGTACACACCCCCGTATTTGTCCTATAATAATAGACTAGAATGCACGTGTGCAAGGCTTTGTTGCATCGTGCGTACTGCAACGTGATTAACGTTCACTACCACCAACTAGGGATTCAATTGAATAGGATGAAGCTAGCGGTGTCGCCGGGATGGAACTGTAATAGGTTTAGCGCGACTGCGATTTATACGGAAATAAGTCAATTGAAGGCTGGTAGGGTCTTAAGAATAGAATTTCATACGGTTTTCACCAGATATATAATTTTTAAATTTTTATACAGGGTGGAAAGATAAGTCGGGCCCTGGAGGGAAACTACCTTAAATCCTTAAGTAGGCTCATTTTACTTAAAGGAGACATTCCTTTATTTTTAAAAAGAAACAAAACTGCATTCAAAGATTTTCTGAAATTTTCTTGCCTTAACCGGGAATTGAACTAGCTAAAAATGAGAAAAATTAAAAGTAGCTATATTATTCTTCTAATCGATAGGATTATTGTTCGGGATTAAATGTCTCTTAAGTAACACTTAGTATTAGAAATAAAAAAACGTGAAATTTAACATTAATCATATTGAGTGTTTACTTGTTACATTTTTACCTGGTTCGATTCCCGGGAGAGGCAAGAAAATTTAAGAAAATCTTTGAATGCAGTTTTGTTTCTTTTTAAAAATAAAGGAATGTCTCCTTTAAGTAAAATGAGCCTACTTAAGGATTTAAGGTAGTTTCCCTCCAGGGCCCGACTTATCTTTCCACCCTGTATACACTCAGCGGCACACTACAGGTGTTAGCAAATATACCTTCTTAAATCAGATAATTTCGGACATTTTTGCCGCTAAGACGGACTTGCACGAAAAATGTAACCCTGGGTTAAGACACTCGGGTTAGTAAACGTCAGATTCATACGACATCTGTCATTTTAACACGAGTTTAGTGCCTTAACCCAGGGTTAAATTCTGCGTGCAAGTGGTCCTAACTGTATAATGCGGACTTGCGCGGACCAGAGTTAGCCCTTAACCCAGAGTTAAGCGCCTACTTTTGTACGTGGATTGCCGCCTAACCTCGGGTTAAGACGCTAACTCTGGTCCACGCAAGTGGGCCTAACAAGACAGATTCAAACATAATTGTTGCGACTCGTTAGTCAATATACAAATCAGTTTTGACCAACGCCTGTTCTGTTTCCGTTTTTGAATCAACAAAAGTCATGTGACGTACATTTCAAGGCAAATACTGTTTCATCGCGAAGCGATATAGAACGCTTAAGGCATTAATCAAATGCTTCGTTAAATTCGATTTTATTGTGAGGTTATTAAACTTTAAAAATCGAGATAAGAAAATTAGTCTATTTACTATCTATACAAATTTAAGGTTAATTCTTCGCAAGATATCAATGTCTAGACACCCAATATAAGTTTTTATTTTATACAATTTGAATATTTATAGTTGTTTTACCGGCCTTTGAAATTCGCACTAAGTAAAATTAGTACTTTGTTGCTTATCTTTCATTCTATTCCATGCTGATTTATGCCGCACGAGCGAGACGAATGTATAAATAAACGCCAGATAACACCAGGTCGAAGCTATTTCATTTATCACGCTAATATCTATTTATGTTATTATCTTAGCATAATGTCTAAGGCCTAAATACCTAATTATATTGAAGAAGCGTCAGCTTACTTAATAAGGTCGCTGTCAATAGAACTTGTGTACGATGTAAACAAATTAGTACTATTTGACACGTAACCTCAAATAATCACCGAGCGTGCTTTTATTAAAAACTAGCGACCCGCCCTCGCTTCGCTTCGGTTTATTTGAGTTTTCTATAACACACGTACATAAAACAAACATAAATAAAAACCTTCCTCTTGAATTACTCTATCTACTAAAAAAAACCGCATCAAAATCCGTTGCGTAGTTTTAAAGATCTAAGCATACATAGGGACAGACAGCGGAAAGCGACTTTGTTTTATACTATGTAGTGATAACGTATAATGAATAGTTATATTTTCATCTAAAACTTAATATGAGAATACTAACTAGATCTTTAAAAGTACGTGATTATCGAGTGATCATGGTGAATTGGTTCGTTTGGTTTTGTTTACATCTTTTGCAAGTTCTATTGACGGCGACTATAATTACCCCTAAGGTAAAGGTCCGAGTTCTGATCCCAGTTATGGCAAATTTGTTTGAAGATGATATTCGTTTCCGAGCCTTATAAATAACTCGGTCGATGTAGCATATTCTCTGTAACAGCCGTTATTAGAGTTCTGTACCCAAAGGGTCCCATAGGGTCGCTATAATAAGTCGAAACTCTTGCGCATAGATATTAAACCAGCTTGAAACCGTTCGATTAAGTTTTAATAGGGTAACAGACGATTGAGTATTCGGGCAGGGTTAGGTCTTGGTCGAATAACTGTATCGTTGTCCTTTCATTGAAATAAATCGACGATAGGCTTAGCGCGTCCTTGGGGTTTGTAAAAACAAGTCTATCAAATACCATATCGAAAACCCCTTTCGAGCTAAGCGGTTCCGGTTCCTGGATCTGACATTATACTCCATATCAAAGTCATTTATCAATGGTGTGAACGTCGCGTTGTGACCCGGTACGGTTGCCTAACGGATGCGCAGGCGCAGGTTATCATGACATTCATGACGCAGTCCATTCAGTTGATAGGGCCGCGCTACTGTATTTATTTTGCGAATAGATCAGTTATTGATGAGATTAAATCTATGAGGACCTTTAAGACTGCGCCGAGCGTACGTCGGGTGTACAGTGGCGCCATCTATTATTGTGTTTGCTAATAAACTAAAGTATTTTCTTGAAATTGGTCGGTAGGTTTTTGTACTACAAATGAAAACACAACTTATAGGGTATATCACATAGTTTAATAACAATTCACCTTCGAGTTATCAACTTAACGGAAAATAGTGGCCACCTTTTCCCGTTAAGCTGACTACTCAAACGGTAATTGTTATTAAAGTTTGTTACGTATCCCATGAATTGTGTTTTTACTTGCGCTACAAAAGCGTATAGTCTGATTGCAAGGAAATTATTTAGTTAATTAGAAAACACAATGATAGTAATGAGGGCGCCACTGGACGCTCGACGTTTGCTCGGTGCAGTCTTAACTTGAAGACGACGCGCTGGCGTAGTTGGTAGTGACCCTGCCTACCAAGCTTCGTCTTCTTCTTTTATGAATGGCGGTCTACCGCGATATTCCGCAGTGATCTCGCCAGTGTCAAGTGAGTAGACATACATACATACATACATAAGCTCAAGCCATCATTTCCAGAGTGGTGAAGGCAGAGCTACAGAATTACTAACAACGCTAAAAACTTGTTGATAATTCTGTAACCACATTTTGCACAATTACGCTGAGATGTTTACCAGTGTATTAGTGACAGGTTGGTTGGTGGTTGTTAGTGAGTAGAGTAAATCATTAAACAGAATAAATGAAAAGTCAAAGCCGGACATCTTTCATTCGGCCATCTCCGAATGTTACCGGAAACTCCGCCTACGAAGCTAGCGATCCGGGGTTAAAATCCCTTTGTTTTTTTTGCTTAGTTTTATGTGATAACGTAAACATTCGTTAAGCACCGTCCACCGAAAACCGAAATGCCAAGAGGTCTATGAGACAAAAAAAATGGGTACCTCTGGCCTAGAATCTCGACCCAGGTGGCCAGGTGCTCGTTTGCCTTCTCCATACCTTACATACAAACTTACATACAAATCTCTTATCACCGAGCCTATTTTCGACAAGGAAGCGATTGCTAGCGCCGCACTAATCACTCACCGGCAATACTGGTTCACCTTGAAATTTTAAACGTTGCGAATTGTCGACTACATTCATTACTGTTACTGGGCATGTGTCGTTATCCCTCGTGATGAATGCAAAATGCTAAGAATAACCCAAGTACCTACAGTCGCGGAATGAAAAGGTTGACCACCTTAAGATCTGTTTTTGCTTGCACAGTTTTTTTTTATGGCATAGAGAAGACAAACGAGCACACAGGCCACCTGATGGTAAGTGGAAACTGTGACCCATAGACGTTCGCATTCACAAGACTGCAATGCAATCCTAAGACTGCAAATGCGTTGCCAACCCTGAGGACTAAGATGGAATGCCTCTATGCTAGTCATTTCACCGGCTGTCTTATCCCCAAACCGGAACACAACAATGCGAACACTGCTGTTTGGCGGTAGGTTAATGGATAAGATGGTGGTAGCGATCCGGACGAACCCTGCGCAAGGTCCTACCACCCGCAAAAGCATAAGTTATCAGTATCTGCTTATCGACCGAGTATGACACATTCCGTCATAATGAATGTCATTTCACTACATGACCCACAGATACATGGTTACCATGGTCACGTATAAACAACAGCCACTATTGGCTCAAACTGAACTCTAAATCTAAAAAAAAATCGTTTGAAAAAACTGTTTTTTTTTTTATTTGCTTGAAGCGAGGCCCCTGCAAGAGCGAGCCATTGCCCTGTTCTCTGCATTAGATAATCAAATTAGTCAATCGTATCGATGTTAAAGTGTTTTTAATACTTATGCATTAAAACATACATGTAGAATGCAAGTACCGTGTCCCACAAGGTCCTTCCTGTTAACTCGGCATGCATCCTAAACCACATCTGTTATTCGCGTACTGTATTACTGTTACGGAAGCAGGAAACATTGAATATACCAGACTGATAAGTTTTCTTGCTTGAATGGATATATTTATTAGCTAAACTGTTGCATATATGTAAATACTAGCTTCTGCCTGTGACTCGGTTCGCATGGAACTCGTTTATATCGTAGCTCCATACAAATGTTCACCCTCTATTTCACCCCCTTAGAGGATGAATTTCGGAAAAAAAACTATCCTATGTCCTTTCCCAGGATTCAAACTATATTTGCAGTTTTGCACCAAATTTCACCTAAATCGTTTCAGCGGTTTAAGCGTGAAGAGATAACAGACAGACACATTTATAATATTAGTATGGATACATTTATACTTAAGCGATTTCGTGTCTAAATTAAATTCATGAATAAATTAAATAAAAACTATTGTTCCGATTGTTCGGTTGTCAACAACTCTTAATATCCAAAAGAAACGTTTTTTTTTAACAATAATTGTGATGTAGGGATAAACATTTAATAAAAGTTTTGTTCAATTCCATTGCCATTCATCATTAATTCATTGTCATTGTGAATTGCTCTTAACGATTTTATTTTCAAGTTCAATGTCCAATCCAACGCTTCAGTATATCAATGAGGTTGTTTGTGCATCGCGCGCGGTATAAATAGATTCGTGACTTTGCTCGCGTTATCTTTAGCATTTAAGACACTTTTTACGTGAGCGATTATTTTTCACCATGTGTCCACATCCTTTTAAGCCTTACAAACCTCTTACTATCAAACGTTTAGGTTCACTTCGTCCACATTCCCATTTCGTTTACATTCCTACTTCGTCAGCAATCTCATTTCGTCCACAATCAATTCGTCCACTTCGTATTTTGTCAACATTCCCATCTTGTCCATATTCCCCTTTTGTTCACATCCCCACTTCGTCCACATTTTAATAACATTTTGTTTTTGTTTTTATCTCATTTTACTTTACACATATTAGTTAAGCTGACGAAGGGGGAATATGGACGGAATGGAAATTCCCATTTCGTCCACATTCTTATCTCGTCTCCGAGTGATCGAATTGATATCGAACTGCCCTACAGAGTTAGGTTGCAGACGAGTTAGGAATGAGGACTAATTAAGAATGCGGTCAAGTTGAGATTATGGACGAGATAGGATGTGGACAATTTGGGTTTAGTATATGGACGTGAGAATGTGGTCGAGATGAGAATGTGGACAAAATGGGCAAAGTGAACCTGCGTGATCGGTAAGTTCATTTCGGTGGACATTCTCTATCACTATCAGAACCATTAGTGTTACGCATGCTAGATGCATCAAAGATCAGTTTATATACTAAAATGACGGGTGTCCCTAGGAATTTCAACAACGTTTGTGTTAACACATCGTTTGTCCAAATTTGCATTTGCCCTAAACTGGTTTTCAGATGAGTCAGGCAACTTTTCAAGTTTTCCAATTATATCTGCGGTTTGGTTAGGTTAGGGTTGTATAATAACTAATAACAACACTAAAAAAAATAATAAGCGGAAATGGCTTTAGGATAAACGAAAATTCGGACGATTAGGGAACCTAAAATTACCCATAGCCTACGTATTCTGCCAGTGTATTGTTTACGCCCTTTAAACTCTAGATATCGTCAACATACACTACGGTGATCTACAAAACAATGCCTAGACTATTCGATGATCGTACTGCGCAGTGTCACCCCGGCGGGACGAAATTAGACCGGCGACGTGATGTTTACTGTTACGCACTTATCACGAGTTACCGCGGAACGTATAAACCTGGTGATCATGTAGGTACTTAGACACAGACAATAGAGGTATTAGAGTGAAGCCAATGTAGCGTAATGTTTTGAGCTGCGTCGCATATTTTCGGTCGTGTTGTTTCTGCACATACATACCTTCACGCCTGTAATTCCGAAGTGGGGTAGGCAGAGCTACAGAATTACCTACAACTCTAAAAACTTTGATAATTTTGTAACCAAATTTTGCACAATTAGACTAAGATGTTGGCAGCTTGCAAGCTCATCTCCAAACAGGACTACGACCCTTTATCGTTTTTCAATATGACCGGGTTCGATTCCCGAACTGAGTTCAAGGGTTTTTTTTAATCAATGTGGGCAGTTTTTCTTGTCACTAAAATCGATGACATGGTTTCTAAGAATAGGTATTTGTATTATCTTATAGTTACAGACTTGCCCATGCTGACCGATTGGATTTTAAAGTTTGCTTTTTGTTTGATTTGTTTTTTTGTGGGTGATAAAAGAAGATTGACGAAAGAGATATACAGATCGAAAGTGAGTGGACGGGTCGGAAGGGGCCGCCCTAGGCGTACTTTTTCGAGTTAAATCGGAGAAATACTGGAAAAGGGCCGAATCTTAAGTACCCGAAACCGACGTGCGTTCATGACTCGATGTATGAATGTGGAAGAAGCGATAGAAATTTGTCAAGATCGTAGCAAGTGGAGAGAAGTGGTCTCTGCCTACCCCTCTGGGAAACTGGCGTGATTTAATGTATGTATGTGGGTGATAAAAAAAATATCATGTCATTTCCCGGGGTTTTAAGTTATCTCCTGCTAAATATCATTAAAATCAGCTTAGTGGTTTCCCCGTTACAAGCGACACAATCTATATTAGTAGGGGGGATGCCGAAATAACCCTTATCAATCAAAGAGCTTAATAACGTTGACATAAAGTAAGTCCTTTTAGTGACTTGCCAAAATGACCAAAAATACTTTAATGAATTTCGGAAATAGTTTTTACGCGGTTTAATTCTATTTCGGGAATGAAGGTCGCGCGCACAAATGGCCGCCAGCCAAACAAACAGGCACCGCAAAAACATTTACGCATTATTTATAAAATAAAGTATTTTTAAAAAGTGTCCTGAAATAACTTGGAGAAAGAATTGAGTTTTAAATGGAGGTCGTTTTTAATGTCGTACTAATTTTTACACACATACACATCGCTCATTGAATACAAAACTGACACATTCGAAAATAATTAATGCTCTTCCATTTTCGTTTCTAATTTTAAAATGCAATACTGACTCATTTCGGATTGTGTCCGTTTTTTATTCAATGAACGACATATTCGGTTGAATTTTGTATCTGATTTCGTCAGATTGTTTTTCTGGTTTTTGTGTATGTATGTATGACAGTTTCTTTGGCCGCCCTACAGCATAAATGGCTTGATAGATTTGAACATTTGCGGTGTCGTTAGATTCGTCTTGGTTGTGGGGGTGACATGTGCTATAATATTTTAATGAGAATAATGAAATTTAAAAAAACACGTATATAGACGACATTATCCAAATTTGAACAAGGTTTTTAAGCTTGCTTTTTATTTGATACTGTTCTACCCTTAACGCATTCACTGCCACGGGGCGTGGCCTAGGAACAAACTTGTATGAAAGTGAACGCATATATGCGTCGGTGGCAGTGAATGCGTTAACCACAACACTGCAATGGCACATAAATAGTTGAAAAGCGAAGACCCTTTTCATACAGCGACTAGAAGAGCATTCTGACATTCCTGACAGATTGCACGACCATGAAGTTTATGACCATTGACATTGTTGACGGCAGTAAAACAATGCTAAACTTATTTGTTGCGTGTGAAGAAATATTAAGAACAGCATTGTTTTACTGCATGTCAATATTATCTATATTCAGAAACTTCGTGCTCGTGCAATATGTATGTAAACACTAAAGTACTTAATTGTACAAAAGAAAAAACATAACAATACAATCAATATAAATATGTACAAAGGCGAACTTATCCCTTTAAGGGATCTCTCCCAGCTAACCCTTGAGAGATTGAGAAGAGTGAACGGTTGTGCAACGAGTAAACAAGTGTACAAGAAGAAGAATATATATCACATTTAGTAACCAATAATACTTATATAAATAAAATTAAAATAAAACTACATTCAAATACCTACATAAATAGATACAGAAATATACATATTAATAGTTAAATATACATAAATAAAATACATTTTACGTACCTAGAGGATAGAGATAGAGTCAAGCCAGAACTTATGTCAGGATTGACTTGTTATCGGTCAGGCACTGTAGTAACGTTAGCCATTTAAGTCGAAAAGGTTCACTAATAAAGTTCGTCGTTACAATCGTGTGTAAAACCAAGTTCATAAACCTCGATATACACATAGTGCGTCACTGCAGCGATTCGTCAATGTAAGAGTATTACGAGTATGTAAACGATAACGCCGTAGCAACTACACAATCGTGAAAACTCCTTATAGCCAGTCTTTGTTGAAGTTCTATCAACTCGGAATCTATAGGAAATCAATCTTTGTACGATAACGTAGGAATGTGACGGGTGCATGTGGTATCGATTTTTATTGATATCTATTAAAATTAACTTACAATGATTTTTTACTTTTTTTTTATCCTTTTGACGAATAAATCTGTCACAATTTACTGCTCAAAATAGCATCTGTGAATGTGTCAGTAAAATCGAAATTAAATGGGACCTCATGTGCTTCCGTTTAGTCCATTGGAGAAAACTTTTTTTTTTTTTTTTCGCGTGTGATATCCACAGACTTATTGCTCTAATAAGTCCATGGGAGTGTCTATAAATAACTTGACATTGGCGAAATACACCTTAACAGGAGGAGTCAAAGCTGTTTAATAAAAAAAAAAACTCTTTAAAAAGTTATGCGGGGGTTCAAAAATTGTGCGGGTTGACTTGAGAACCTCCTTATTTTGAAGTCAGTTGATAGCTTTAATTGCCGTTTCAGTGACGACTTTGGCAGTAAATTATCAGGTTACTTTTAGTAGGTATTTAAAATCCTCGTGCTACATCAGTTTTAAGTGGTTTCTTGGATTGAAGTCACAGGAATATTATCCGTTGAAAGTATGTGTCTTTGGCATCGTAGCTCCCAAATTGATTGACCGATTCGGACCAATTTTTTTTTAGAAATGGAAAAAAAGTTTGACGTTTGATAAAATTTGGTTGGGCCTTTTACGATTATCAGCATTGAATGTAGGGTCTGAATTTACCTTGAAAACTCATACTTTGCTTTCGCACAGTTAAGAAAAATCCTGTAGATAGATTTATCTACATTATAATTGCCGTAGACGAGTTTATCATGACATATTGCTAAGGCTATCGTATTTTAACCCGCGTTTCTCACTTTATTGGCGTGCGGTGCGACTCAGACAATGTAGGTACCTACTCTGGCGCCAGCCTCCTAATACGTCGATATTATCTGTCTCTATTTAAGTATTTAATTATAACTTTGCCAATTAGAACGCACTTGTCAATAGTTTGATTTTATAAAGTAGGCGTACATCAACACCAATCTGATATGATACAGCTCAGTGCAATTTTTAGTAGGTTGAGGTGACAGGGCACAAGGCTTGAAGAACCGACGGTTGTTGAGACAAAAAGGTTTCCGAGTTGAGACCACGACCTGGGGTGTTAATCTCTCACAAACGCGGTGGGACGAACGAGCGAGTGAATGTGCAAGCGGGGCGAGTTTACGCAGTTACTTCAGAGGGAACAAAACATATTTTTGCGCGTGCATTTTCAATTTAGCAGCATGGTTTCACGAGGGATCGGACGTATAAGGCTACTTAATTGAAAACGCACGCGCTAAAATGTGTTTTGTTCGCTCTGAAGGGACTACTTAAACTCGCTGCTGCGATTTTGCTCGTTCGTTCGTCCCACCGCGTTTTTGAGAGAATCGCACCCAGGGGTGTTATTCTCTCAGTCGGTCGGACGAACGAGCAAAATCGCAGCGGCGAGTTTAAGTAGTCCCGTCAGAGCAAACAAAACACATTTTAGCGCGTGCATTCGTGCGCGTGTATTTCACAGTTTAAATACAAAAGCGCCACAAAACAAAAACAGATATAGTTTTATTTAAAACTAAGTAGCATTCCGAATTTAAATGCAACACTAACACATTTTGATTTGTGTCGTTTTTGTATTTAAGCAACGATTTGTTTTTCAGTCTTGGGTGCTTTCTATGCATATAAGTATTTATTTCTCTATACAGGTATGTATATCGTTGTCTAGTACTCATAGTACAAGCCTAGAGCTTAGTTTGGGCCTAGGTCAATTTGCGTAAGATGGTCTCTTGATCTTAAGACGCGTCAAAGTCTAAACGTCAACTCGTCATGACAAAATGTCGAGCTCGAACACAATGCTTAAATAGTCAGGAAATCGGTTTCACAACATACACGATTTCTTCATTGTTTTACAAATATACCTACGGGTCAGAATGTAACGTAAGTACAGTCCACAGATAACCACTGTGACAGTACATATATGGCAGTTCAAATATGACGAAAATAGACAAGGTACTAAAGTGTACCTATACATATTTTTGCCCTTGACTGTACATGGTCTGATTGGTCTGTCACTCTTGGTTGCATACCGTTATTCCATCGGGAACACTTTATTTTGGACTAGCGACCCGCCCTCGCTTCGCTTCGGTTTACGTGAGTTTTCGGTAACACCCGTACATAAAACAAAGTTTATTATACATGAAAACCTTCCTCTTGAATCACTCTATCTATTAAAAAAAACCGCATCTTAATCCGTTGCGTAGTTTTAAAGATCTAAGCATACATAGGGACAGACAGCGGGAAGCGACTTTGTTTTATACTATGTAGTGATCTTACAGATGGGCCCTTTCGGATACTCTTCGACCCTTTAGGATCTTTTGTGCAATTACCCTCTTTACACAGTCAGCTGTTCAAATGTGCAGGTTTCTTCACGATGTTTTTCCTTCACCGTAAAAGCATGTACTTAAGTTAGAAAAACTCATTGGTACATGGTGACCGCGGGGGTTCGAACTCGGTACCTTACGATCACGAGTCGACCCCCTGAGCCACTAGGCCACAGACGCTCTCTGTGATAGTGTTACAGACAAACAAGAGTTATTTTATGAATCCTACTGATGTTATAAATGCGAAAGGTTATGTGTGTGTGTTTGTTACTCCTTCAAGCTGCAACGGCTGGATGGATTTGGATGAAATTGGGAATGGATTAACACATAGGCTACCTTTAATCCCGGAGAATGATAACGATAATCGAAATCAACGCGGGCAGAAGCTAGTTTATAATATTAGTTTGGATTAGGTAAGTTACTCGTATATTTCTTTTAAAACTTGGTCACTCTGAGATCACTATTTACATGGTCCTACATAGATTGAAAACAAATGAAAGTTTTCTTTATAGTATTTTTATCACGACCAAATATTTCACTGTTGCAAAATTGATATTTTTGTTTAGTCTACTGATATATGAAATCCCAACAGTGATAAGATTAAAATTATCTTCGATAAAGTTGGCGCCCAACAGGTTTGAGATTTTTGTAAAAATGTAATGTAATGTTCTAGTTTTTTTTTATCTCACCCACTTCACACACACAAGTTGTAGGTAACTTGTATTTTCTCGCTTGCCGCTCAGTGTGTCTCTTTCGTTGCAGACTGGATAGACAGGGATTACCTAGACAAACGTGACGCGAGTACAGTGTGCTATTACCAGCCAGGGAGAACGTCTAGTCCCCAATTCACTATATCTATTCAAAACAAACATATTTTGTTACGTAATATTACTATCTTTAATATCTCCGCTCCGATATTATATAACACATTAATAGTAGATTGTACAACAAGGGCATAAAACAAGCCATTTTTTCCGAGATTTATATGGTATCCAACCGAGCCGGCATCGGCAGGCGAGGTTGGATAATTAAGTCGAGGATAAAATGGGTTTTAAGACCGAGTTATACACTCTGCTTTTCACTTCGATTACGAGGAAATAAAATAGTGATAATGTAAAAAAACTTCAATTAAAATATAAATTTGAACAATTCTGTATATTATACGAGTATGTTATGGTTTTTCCGGGCATATTTACAGTATGGATTTAGGCGGCAATGTCTGTTCAATAAGTTCTTTTGCATTTTTTTCCATGACTGTGTTATGTGTGAGCATTATTTCCTCTTCACTAGACGACATTTTAATTAAATTCCATAACGCAACAAGTTTTGCCGAGAAAATAACTAATTAATAGTCCAAAACCTCTTTCCCGCCACTGTATTTCTGTCAATTTTTTTTTATTTTCTTTTTGCGATTTTTGACTTAGGTCGAACGCAATACTGCCAAGTTTATACCTACGTTGATTTTTTAATGTTCTTGTTAATAATGCTTGTTTTTAATAGTTTTAAATTTCTTTTTTGTTAGATACTACGATGCAAATATAAATAAAATAAATTAAATTAAAGAAAATTTATTCAAATAACAAGTTTATTTAATGCAGTCACCTCGTCTGTCTGGCTGTAGGGCTTAATTGTCTTAGTCTAGATGACGACAACCATTTATGCACTAGTGCATAAAATGCGATTTTATGCAGCCTATACCCAGCATAAAGAAGGACTTTACGAGCATGAGAAGTGAAAAATATATTTGTGTATTTAAAGTTCCTCTAAAACATTACTTATAAGAAATTCATACGAAGCCGCTGCAAAAAAAATACAAAAAAATGTTCATACAAACCTACCCAATGCCCTTTTCTGTTTAAGATGTCATTTGATAATTTGTGGCAGGCGTACTACATTTTTATTATTAAATCCTTCACCGATTAAGATACCGTTGTATTTTTAGATAATTAACGATATACAGGTCAACATTGTAAGTGCAAAGATACTATCTATAATTGATAAATGATTATTGCCTCCTTGATTTACTTTAACGGACTGTTAAGGGAATGCAAATAACCGGTTGTAACCGGTTTCAATCGGTTATGTAAAAATAAACCTGCCAATAACCGGTTAAATTGCATTCCCTTGTTAACAGTTTATTATGTGTATTCCCTCCCGAGTGGCGGAAAAGTTTAAAGTACATAACTTTCATAAATTGAGAATTCATGCTCATATTATACTAGCTTCTGCCCGCGACTCTGTCCGCGTTGGACTCGTTTATATCGTATCTCCATACAAATTTTCACCCTCTATTTCACCACCTTAGGGGATGAATTTCGAGAAAAAAACTATCCTATGTCCTTTCCCAGGATTCGAACTATCTTTGCACCAAATTTCACCTAAATCGGTTCAGCGGTTTAAGCGTGAAGAGGTAACAGACAGACATACAGACACACTTTCGCATTTATAATATTAGTATGGATTTGCAAAAGTCAGGTAGGGTTCCTCTTGCACAGCTAATCCGCGGAACCGTACGGAACCCTCGGTGCGCGCGTCCCGCTCGTACTTGACCGCTTTTCCTGAAATATAAATATTTAAATCAAATTGCACTGACGATTTTTCAACAAATACATAACCTATCGTCATACGTAATTCAGCGGAATAACATCTCGTCATTGCTTTGAAAAAACCTCGTATCTCACACTTCGTGACGTACGATTTTAAATTTAAACGCGGAGTGAACTAGGTTCAACCCCATACGATTCGAAATACCAGATAAGAGCTTTTCTAAAGTAGTAACGATCTACAATGCTGAGCAAATAACAACTGATTGCGTAGATCATACGTCATACTTCAGGTGTTTAAATGCTGTGTGACGTGATTTAGATTTTAACAGTTTACCTGTTACGCCATAACCCAACCTACCACCATCTTACCCATAAACCCACGCCGAGCAGCAGTGTCCTCATTGTTGTGTTCACGTGACAAGAAACCGATGAAATTACTAGCATAGAGGCATTCCATCTTAGTCCTCAACGTTGGCAACGTATTTTAAGTCCAGGAGGCCTAATATGGCTGCCTTTATCGCGTGACAAAATGTGTATAAAACATCCGTCACTTTTTGACAGGTACGTAAGTACGAGAGTGACGGATGCTTTATCCACATTTTGTCACGCGATAATTGCAACCATACTAGGGTGGCAGGACTCGAAATACGTTCTAGAACTTGAAAAGTACACAAAGGTGATTCACTGCCCACTCGGTCATGTGAGTTTTGACTGTTATTAAAAATAGAAACATTGGCGCCAGAGCCCGATGCGCTGCCAGAGTGCGACATTCTGTCGGGTTGCTTGACTCTCGTTCTGGCATTAAATTATAATTATGACCTATTTTAACCTTTTGAATGCCATTGATGACGGTGTTCTAAACTGACTCCCGTGTCACTCGTCATTCAGACTAAAGTGGGATAAAGGATGGATAACGTAACTTTGAGCGTCGATTTGCAAAAAGCTTCTGAACAATGGGCCCTGAAAGTGGTCTAGAAGTTTTGACAAAAGTTTCTGTGAGATCTAATTATCGCTAAGGTTGACACTTGTCACTGTCATAATATTATTGCAAGGGAAAATCGAACTTGTTGTTTCATGACGTTATTGCATAACCAAATATAAGGGTAACGCTTAATAATAGCACTTAAAAGCCAATAGAACGGCTTTTTATAAGGGTAACCCTTATAAATAGCGCTTAAAAAGCCAATCGAACGGCTTTTTTAAGTAAAAGGGATATTGGTATCACTCAAAATATAGCACTGCAAAAGCAAAGTCGAGCAAGCTGTACACGCACAGACCACTTACCCTATAGACTCCGCTTCGGAACAGTTTGTCTAGTATCTCATTAAGTCAAAATGGCGGGGCGCGGGGGGCGGAAAGTGCTCCGTGATTGGCTAGTTCAAAGTCAACGAATAAGTGTGCGCGTCGTGGTGCGCGCCAATAGAACCATGGCAACCAATTAGTGTTCTGTGAGGATAAGCATGGCTTACGGGGGCGCCTTTGTATGCGGAGTAAGTAGGGTAAGTGGTTTGTGCGTACACGGAACGGATTTGGTATGGGTAACCCAAAAACCGATTCGAAACCCCTTGAATGGGATAGAGGGACGGTCCCTGCTAACAAAGGTCCAGCTGATTATGTATGGATATTAATTTATTACCTACTACATGCGTGCCTATTTACTTAGTAACATTTTTGGCTGTTTCTATGTACAATTGTGGCTATCTTATGTATACGTGACGCATACGAGTGCCAGATATTACCTAACTAATTTGGCAAACACGATGTTCGTTATTTGCTAAATAAAACTTAATATGGGTGGGGCACTGTGGGGCAATTTGAATCTGTCTGATACATTTTAGTTATTATCCGATTAGATAATATTACGAACTTGCAGACAGAAGCATTACTGTCCTACGGTACATGTATGTATTATCATAGCTACCGAAGTGTCAAATTAACTGAACTGAAGTATCGACACGTCGAAGTCGCCTTTAAAAGATAAGAAATTCGCTTAATAAGAAAAGTCTTTACTATATGTAATAATATTTAAAAATTCAAAACTTCATTGACTTTACTAAAGAATTAAAAATATATTTAATACAGTTTTTAAATAAACGAAACTTAGCGACTGAAACAAATAGGACGGTTATGTACTTAACCTTAATACTACCATTGACGGATATATCCGTCACGATACAAAGCTCAAAATAGACCTGCGTTGCGTATATTGCCTTTAAGTTTGAAGTACTTACCTTTCATCAGCGTGTGAATAAAAAAAATGTGACAAGAAGGAACAAAAGGCCTTTTGTCATGAAGTGGTCCTAATTCAGCGTAATAGTTTTACTATTATTTGTTCTGAAGCGTAATATTGGCATTAAGCCAGGGAAAGCCAAGCCAAGCATTTAAATGACTCGTTTTGTGTTTGACATGAATGATGGCGTTAAAAGTTGTAACTTAACAATAATAGTACAATTAAATTAATGTCAAAAGTAGATATTATGAGGATCGTGAGGCCTACGTCAAATTTCGTTAATTCGAAAAATAATCTTGTGTCAGTCAACTAAAGTCAAAAGTCACTTTGACACATGTCCTAAATTTAGGACTTTGGGCCTCACGAGGACATAAAAATTAAATTAACTGACAAATCTAATTGTATTTTCTCTTTATTTCCAGCCAGCGAATCGTGAGAAGATGATGTCTAGATCCGCGCTCGCCTTAGCTGCCATCGGCCTGGGCCTATCCACATTCAGCGTCCGTCAAATGGTACTTCACCAGTCTAGAAGGTTCTAGATTTCAAGCGAATAACACTAGATGCCAGCTCGCATTATACTGGCAACGATACGGACATGCCACCAACGGTCATGGGAAAAGATTAAACGGAATGACATTTTAAAGCAGTATTTTTGCAGAATCTTTTGAATGTGAGTGTGGATGTGTTTGGAGCGATTTTTCGCGCTCACAAACTAATGCAAAAATACATCTATCAAACGCCATGTTGTATGTTTTTGGTCGTGTGTTAAAGATGCGTTCGGGTTAATCTTTTTTGTTGCACTGGATATGTTTGAGTATGCTTTCATTAAAAAAAATCGGACAAGTGCGAATCAGGCTTGCGCGCTTAGGGTCCCGTGTGTAAGATAAGACATTAGAATAATAGTCTGTTTTTTCCTTGAAAGGCTGTTTTTACTTTGTTTAAATAACTCGTGTTGAGTTCACCACACACTTAAACAGGCTGTTAAATATTATTAGACTGTTAGATAACATATTTAACATGGTGAAACTCGACATTAAAATTAGCAAACATAAAAATACTTACTCAATGTTTTGATCCCAGACAGATATGGACCATTTCGAATGTAAAAATAATTTTTATTTCATTTTAAATTTTTGTTCATTTATAGTTTGCAAAACAGACATGGTGAGAGGTCGAAACCAACATGTTTCTAGATGACGACCACCATATTCCAGCTACTTTGTCTATGGCCAATCATAAGTTAGCATTTTATATTTTGGTGTTGCTAAGAAAAACAGCCATATCCCTTAGTCTTACTACAAGGGTTTTTTTGCCATTAATGGACAGTACCCTAAGAGTGCGAATGAATTATGAATAAAAACTTTGTAGAAAAAAAATCGTAATTTATTTTTTTAAATATGTTTTTGTGAGAATGCAACTGAGTTCACCCGTTAGATATTTTAAATTAGTATTAGACGTTTTGTTGGATAGGTGATGTTAGCGTGAACGAATTGTTAAAGTACCTCTTGAAGTGATGGATACCAAATAAACGTTGATAAACAATGCGCCCTGGTTTTTTTTGTTTCTTTATATTGTTTTAACCTTTTTATCGCCATTGAGGGATATATCCGTACCACTGGTTCAACGCAAACGACGGATATTTCTGTCATGGTTGTTTGGTGTCTATGAGGCAAGGTTGACTTAGCTCTGGTTTTAATATTTTCAACGTCATTGAAGTATATATCCGCACCACTGGTTTAACACAAACTAGTACTACGGATATTTCCGTCATAGTTGACAGTGCAAAATAGCCCGAGTGTATGAGGCAAGGTTGACATTAGCTCTGGTTTTAAGCTGTCATTTTGCCATGAACGCAAATATGTGCATTTTTGCAGTAAGTATAAATAAAATATGTTGCACCTGAAGATATGCGATATACAGTCTTAACACCAAGGACGATCAATCCATATGCTTTTGTCCCATATGCCATATAAATGATATCAACATCGAAGTGCGACTCTATACTCGGTAAAACCATATTGCTTTGGACATATTATCGTATGGTCGACGTGCAGCTCTTATTTACTTGATAGTAATTGTTTTTTTTTTTATAATAGCAATCAGAACTTAGTGGTGTGCCACTTTGCCAGTATCAAAAATGAGGAAACGGGGCAGGATTATAAACATAAATTGCACGGAATTTTGAAATTTGTATTAGTGACAAGGTACATAAATGATCACTTATTTATACTGTTGACTGTACAGTAGAACACTTATTATGGCGTGTCGTTAATCTTCGTTCGCGCAGACACGAACCACGATTCCGATGATATCCGAAAGCACGATTAACACTCCACGCCACGTGGTACGCCGGCGGCGCACAGAACTTCGAGCGCAGCCAGCCGTTACTGATTTTTGATATTGTTGTGGCAGGCGCCCCACATTATCCTGCCTAATCAGTTGTCAAATTTCGCCGTTACTATTTTTCAATATTCAAATAGGCAAGCCATCACCGTAATAAGGTCAGTTGGCCGCGCGCCGCCCACGTAGCCTGCCGTGAGAGGATTTCGCACGCCCTTACCCAATCGCACTCGAAAGTACGCGAAATGTCGGACTCCGATAGTGACTCGGACTATCAACCATCCCGTTCAACGAATTCATCGCAATTTCAATCATCTAGTGATGAAGATTCGTCAGTTAGTCAAGATGTTCCGAGTGAGCCTAAATAAAATAACATAAAAATAACTTTTTTAGGCCTAATATAATGTTTGATACCCTTTTGTTTTTGTTTTGTTAGGAAAATTACATTGTTTTTGGATAAAAAATAAAAAAATACAATTGGATATGTAGTTTATTTCATTTGATTTCGAACCCTATAGTATATGCAAATAATGTTCAATTTGAGTCGGGTTTTTTTTTCATGAATTGATTTTTATCCTCAAAAGTCAAATCAGTTATTCTCGACTCCTTATCGGGCAAGCCAAACGCTGGAAAAATACTTTAATTTGTGGGATCGCAGCGGACCACACGGCCTGCTGATAAAGTAGACGATGTATCCCGCCGGCGTGTCAGAAAAGTTACATAAATTAGACCTTGGCGGGAAATGAAATATTTTGCGTGGGGCGCACGCCGCCCACAAGGCCTGCTGAATTGGAAAATCATTATGTATGATGGCAGTGAGAGTGTAACCCACGTTCAGATTTATACAGAATAGTTATATACGGCGCAAATTAAGGCCGAGTTTCCACAAGAGCTACGCGAGGCAGCGAAGCGAATAGGATTCATTTGTTTTACCAGCCTCACTATCCTATTGGCGGATTTTTCCTCCCAACACCGTTTCACTGCCTCGCACAGCTCAGGTGGAAACGCAGCCTAAATAGCATCAATTTTTTCCACCTCACTCACGCACGTTTGACGGCTGAATTAATGACACGCGGGCGCGCGTCAATATGGCGTCACTAATAACGTAAGTTATTTAAGTAATCTCGATCTTACTTTAAAACGTCCAAAAGCGATAATTATTTGGCGGTGAAAAAGTCTTGCACGACACCATTTCAACTCTTTGTAATACGTATCGGCTTGTTTAATAAGTCTAAAAAAACTAAAAAATAAAAGAAAAAAAACGCAGTTTGAGTTTTATATATATATATTTTTACTTATACTTAATATACTTCACCATATTTTATAATACAACATAATACAACAGTGAATTACAAATCGCTTTTGAAACTTAATACTTAAAATACTAACAAAAATGTACCTTAAATGCTTTTCCAAATGTTCTGTGGTCATTACAAGAAGTTTTTAGTAGTTCAAATATAAAGTAATTTTCGAATCAGAAATATTTATCTAGTATAAATAAATTTTATAACATACAAAATATTTATAATTTAATAAATACAATGCCCATATATACCTGTTACGAAATTTCCATGTTCTAAATATATACACAGAGATAACCAAACACAATATGATTTTCATGTATATTTAACATTTTTTACCTTATATCGCCTAAATCCTCAGTTACAGTTTGGCCGTTCAAAGAGGGCCGATTTGACAGCTGTCATCTAAGTACAAAATATGAGTTGGAGGTTATATTTTGTAATACATAAGAAATAAATGAATATAAACAGTTATATAAATAATCTTAACTCTTCTATCACCATCTAACTAATATATTTTTAAGTACTACTTGTAAGGACTAGTTATTACATTTTGTGCTTTATTTTTATATTATACAACACAAAGTGGAAAATATTAATATTAAAAATCTATTTCAAGCAAGCACACAGAATTAGACAATTCATTCTATTCATTTTTATTAATTTAATATAAGTTTCAAAAAACATCATTACCAACAAAAAAAAAGTACCTCATTTCTTAATTCATTCCGTTAATCTATCTATACGTATTGGATAAAGTAAACTTTGCTTCTAATTTAATATTATGCCTATCCTATTTAACACGGTTTTTAACAAAAATATGTGAATTTACAAATTGCCTTAACTACTACAATTACGATTACTACTGATATTTAGTTAATTAGGTACCTACTTATTGAGGGAAATTAGATATTAGTAATCACCCTAACATCTATAAAAGCAAGTAACAAGTTAGTAACATTACAAACAATAAAACCTCAAACATTATTAAAACAAATAATTTTATAAAGCGATTAAACAGATAAAATGGAACGTAGTTTTAGAATTTTACAATTAAATTGATAGATTTGGTTTCTTACAATGATACCACATCCGATCGACATTAGCGACATTTGGACTTGTGTTCCGAATGACGTCACTTTATTTGTGACCGCGTTTTTTTCAAGTCAAGCACTAGCCGTGACGTAGAAACCACGTGGCGTTTAAGCTCTTTAGCCATTAGCAGAAATTTGTATATTTATAATGAACAAAAAATAAAACTTGAGACGATTTTCAGAAAATCTTTTAACCTTTTCCACGCCATTGACGGATATACCCGCACCACTAGTTCAACGCCAACGACGGATATATCCGTCACGGTTAACAGCGTAAAAAGGACCGGAGTGTCTATGAGATAAGGTTCACAATAGCTCTGGTGTTTAGAAAGTTTAAAAAGTTCCTGTCAATGACTATTTTTTTAAAAATGACTTACACACAGCAACACATCTAGCTATACACTTCAGAAATCTGAAATATTGCATGAAAGAGAGTCGCTCTAGAATGTGTATGTAGTTGACATAATACACATATATACATCTCTTTCTTTTTCTCTCTGCTCTGTCTTTGGTTAGTTAGGTGTGATGTTGTGTGTACACCATGACACTTAACTATTAATGCCTACCTAGGTACCAACCTACAAACAAAAAGTAATTCTCGGAGTCAAGGACTAGTGAAGGCAGTAGAGATGTCCTTGACGACGCGCTGCTATGGCCGCTTGAAGCAGGTCTCGTCGACGCGCTGGGCGAGCGCCAGCAGCGGCGCGTGGCGGCGGACGATCTCGGCGAGCCGCCGGCACGGGAGCCGCGTGGTGATGACGGTGAACACGTGGCCGAACACCAGCGCGTCCAGCTCCGTGGGACTGAGGGGTTAGGCCGGTTTAATTTGCGTAAGGCTGACAATGCAACGGCTTTCAATTAACTTTAAAGCTGAAAGTCGTGCCACTGATGCCACCGTACAAGTTGAAGTATGAAAGAGACTGTTTCGTATGTAAATTGTAATTTGCATAGCATATTATCCAGCCGCGATTAGAAAGGGATTCGAGGTGACAGTTTTACCATATACCTACGTCAAAGTGCATATAAATTGACAGCTATTCCAATCCCAAACTAATCGCGGTTTCATAATAGCAAACATGTAAAAATTAAGGACTTAATGTAGACAAGGTTAACTTTCTTCTATTGTGTAAAGAAAATTAGTTATACAATCATATGGTATATATATTACACAATGGAAAAACGTTTTGTTTCCCAACTGTTTCATCCGTTCGTAACATATTTTTTTTGATTAACGAAGTAGGTATAAGTACAGAATCTGTAGGTTAGGTTAGTTTTATAATAATCCAGGAATGATTACCGATTTAAAAAAAAAAAGAGAATTCGGATAAACGAAACAGTTTTTAGCTGAAATTACCTATCTCACATTTATTCACAGTCTGTGTCAATTGAAATTGCCAAAGACGTAAAGTCCTGGGGGGTTATTATGACATAGCAATGCAGATCATTTCACGGCGAGCGTAAGGGACAAAGTTATAGCAGTTATATAGCGTTTTCTTTTTCTCGCAACGTAAACTGATTTGCGTTAGTAATATGTCATAATAACACCCCTGTTGTGACATAACCTCAAATATTCATCTAGTGTTTTTATTTAAAATAACATAATTAATAGTTATTAATGTTAAACTTAATGTGAAAGTAAAGATCAAGTGTATAAATCATTGCTAAGCCCTCAGGTGATCTTTAAAAGCACGTGATTATTGAGTAATGATGGGTAATTTGTTTGTTTGGTTGTGTTTACATCTTTACCAATTTCAATTGGCACAGACTATATGTTATGAATTTCATTCTGTACAATTGATTGGTCCGTTTAGTTGATCTGGAAGAACCAGGAACATTCACGAATTCGACCGTTACTATATTTTAAGAAGTCAGTCGTGACACATTGCACAACCATGAAGTTATTAATATCTACAATGTTGACAACAGTGAAACAATGCCGTTATTACTATTCCTTCACACTCAACAAATAAGTTTAGCATTGTTTTTCTTCTGTCAACATTATCAATATTCAGAAACTGCATGGTTGTGCAATGTGTCAGGAATGTCAGGATTGACTTGTTATCGGTTTGAGACTATATTCTAATGTTATTAACAATAGAGTATAGACATCTCACGTGACTGCCTTTCAAATAAAAATCCAATATTTCAATAAATTAATATAATTCAAAACACGACGATGATAATTTTTTAAATAAATTTAGGGTTTTTCAATTTTTTGCGTCTCATAGTCAGAAATATCAGGGATATCGACCACGTGGTCACTATCAACGGTATGGTCGACATCGCCCATCTGTTCGACATCAAATATTGGGTCGATTTCATCTATCTGGTCGACTTCGAACATTCGATCGAGTTCGCTCATTTGGTCGACTCCGTAAATGTGGTCGATCCCGAATATTTGGTCGTCTTTATCCATTTGTTCGTCGTCGACCGTGTTATCGGGTTCGACCACTTGACCGATTTCGGCCAGTTGGTCGAAGTAGTTGCCTCCTAGGGGAGAATCAGTTTTTGTCTTCTCGCATTCTTCCTCGGCGGGGACTTTTAGAGTGGTTTGGGACCCTGGAAAGGAAGGAAGGAAGTGGGATATAAGGATAATTTCTCGTTACGTAATATTTCCTATACATACCTACTTACTAGCCTTGTAACCTAAACAACCTACGATAAAAGATATCTATTAATAGATTCGGATTCTAATCTCATGAAAAGCTGACTTAATATGGAGTCTTCTTAAAACAGGGTAAAACGTAGAAAAAAACAAGAGAAAATGTCACACCAATTGACCTAGTCCCAAACTAAGCTCTAGATTTGTACTACGGGTACTAGAAAAAGACATAAATACTTATATTCATGAAATGGGACAGTAAGGTATGATAATTCCACAGGAAAATGGTCCTTAAAGACCATATCTTACTCGATTGCCCATTGCATTAACAGAATTTAAAATAGATGTACAGATAGGTCGTAACTTCACGTTTATACAGGGTGTAATCTAAGTCGTGAATCAAAAGATCAGGATCACCTCTGTGTTCCACCCACGAATATGAACAACTTTCACTATGGGACCAAGTCTGAAATCACGAAAAAAAAACCATCTTTTTCATAGAAAAGTTCAATATTCTCGGCCAAAATGTATGAAGCAGCTGGTTTTTTTTTGGTGATTTCAGAGTTGGTCCCATAGTGAAAGTTGTTCATACTCGTGGGTATAACACAGAGGTGATCATTTGATTCACGACTTAGATTTCACCCTGTAAGTATTGATTTATATCCTGCCCTTTTAACGTTCAAATGCTTCCATGACGGCCATTTTTAATACAGAAAAAAAACCCTCGTTTTACGGTTCCAGAAATACCTATAAATACTATCTCCTCGAGCAAAAAAGAATAGAAAATAAACAATAAAACCTGTCCAAGGTAGAGAAAAGTTCGAGCGCGGCGTGTCCTCGGCCGACTTAGAATAATCCCCTCCGCTTTGCTCCATTAACTCCGGATGGCTACAAAAAAGCAAATTAAAAACAAATCTCACAATAACTATCATATATAAAAACTCGATTTTCCCGAAACCTAGTTAAGACCACTAGAAAAACTGCTTTAAAACAAAAAACCACATCTAAATTGGTTCACCCGTTTAAAAGCTACGGTGCCATAGACAGACACACACGGTCAAACTTATAACACCCCCTGTTTGCTTGAGGGGTTAAAAAACTACTTAAGTACTTATACGTACTTTTTATTCCAGCGAAAAACAAAGCTTTTTGTTGTTTTTTTTATTGCGAACTGCTAGAGCGGCTGTTCCCAGTTGTCCGCACCCCTTTGTCCACACTGTGGACAACTGGGGGAAAAAAACCCAGTTGCCTACAGTGCAGTGTCCACCCCACGAAATTAGGCGCTGTTCGCACTGATTAATTTGACTCAACTGTGCTAGTTTAATATCTACTTAAGTACATTAATAAAAACGAGTTACATTAATTACATTAATAGAAATAATTTCGAGGATGTGGAAAACTGGGATTTTTTTCCCGGTTGACAACAGTGTGAACAAAGGGGTGTAGACAACTAGACATAGCCATGCTAGAGTGGAATTCGATTTCCTTCGTCTGTATTTGGATGTGTTCAAATCAAGAGACAATAGGATCTTACTAAGCCAGCGAGCTTCCTTCTAGACTTCATCATTTTCCATCAGGTAAGATAGAGGTCAATGAAAATGGTAGCAAGTTATAACTTGTGAGAATAAAATGAACCGTAACCGCCATAATTTATGTTATGTTGTCAACCTGCGCCAAGGTTTACCTCAACTCTGTCGCAAACGCAGGATCCTTCAACACATCCCCGACCACGACCACTTCGTCATCAGTCTCACTGTCAATGATTTTGATGACATCCTCCGAGCCAAGATGTGTAGAATCGACTTCATCAATCGTATCCAAATAATCGTTCTTCTCCTCGTTACTCTTATTGTATTCAATAAAGTCAAATTCTTTTTCAGGATAGTCATCGTCTGTTTCTTTTTCATCAGCGATATCTTCGACTTTGTTGATAATTTGTTCGACAATATCCTTGACGAAGAAACATTCGTCGTCGACGGAAGGCATTGGGTCACTACCGCGCTTGTTGCCCATCGTTAGAATGATTTGCTTCGAAGCGAAAGGCTTGAAGCCTGCATGAAACAATTCAATTATTCATAATATAAATTCTCTCTAACCTGAAAATATCATGAATCATTGGTCTTTTGGTGCCGATGACATCAATAGGGTGTTTGACAAGAGTGACATTAAATTGGTTTTTCATTAACAACAAATAAACATTATAAAAATACTAGGAAACCATCAATCTTTTATTTATGTTTGCTATTTTAAGATTTTTAAATTCATAAAATGCAACAATAATGACGCTGTTTGATTGTGACGTCACAAGATAGTAATCCCGATAGTATTGAGCAAGTACTTCTAGTTATAATTAATTATTTTAAACAATACTCGGATTGACTTTCATGAAAGAATATCGACTCAATTAAACTTTTAGAATTAAACGGTGAAGAAATTATGCTGCTTCTGTGATCCGTTTTTTGTGAAAATTTTCGTCACGGCACGGCACCAAAAGTACAACCTCTGATCATGATTGGGTCATTTTGAATTAAAAAAAAATTTGTAACTTTTTCAATTTCATAACACCTCTAAGGACAATCAGAACTTTCAGCCATCAAAAACGTTCTATCTAAGAAACATTACCGAAAACATCATTAGTGAGCCCCAGTACTTCCACACCGCGCAAGGGGCGCGAGTGGCGGACCCGCTCGCTTCGCTCGGTGCGCGTCGGAGACAAGCGGCGGCGGCGCGACACCTGCGCCGCCTGCATCACCAGCCTCTCCTCTTGCGACTGGGGGGGAGGGGGGAGTAGGAAGAGGTACAAGTTGGCAGGTGGGATTAATGGGGGGTTGAAATGGCAGGTGGGTAGTGATAGGTGGTGGAAAGATTGAAAGTGAACAGAGTTTGTTAGATCCATTCGAAACTGATAAGCCTGCCGTATCAGTTGAATGGACTAGTGCAAACACAAGGTAAATCAGTCGGATGCATTTGAGGCTCGTACGACTTCCGTATCAGACGAATGCACTAGAGTAAACAAGATGTTCAAGTCTGATACGATCGTCGTATCAGTCGACAAATGCAAATACAAAGTAAATAAGTCGGGTCGCTTTGAGACTGATACGATCGCCGTATCAGACAAATGCATTAGAGTAAACAAGATGTTTAAGTCTAATACGACTGCCATATCAGTCAACAAATGCAAATATAAGGTAAATAATTGGGGCCCCTTTGAGATTGATACGATCATCGCCGTATCAGATGAACACTAGAGTAAATAAGACGTTCAAGCCTGATACGATACTCGTTTTAGACGAACGGAATGTACACCGTCCAATTAATACTGATGCAAACGCCGTATCAGACCAATAGACTAATGTCAACGTGACGACAGTCGCATCAAATTTAGACTGATACAATAACCGTAAATCGCGGAGAGAATAGTGTAATCTATCCATATTACAGTAGAGTATGTATTGAAACGCACCGTCAAGGTCATTTGCGCCTTGCTCGCGACCCTGAGCATGTGGTAGAGCAGCGTGTTGGTGATGGCCTTGATCATGAGCGCGGCGCGCGGGCCGGCGGCGGCCAGCAGCGCGCGCACGTGCCCCGCCACCAGCGCGTCCAGGGGGGTCGGGCTGGGGGGGAGGAGGGGATACAGGAGGGGGGCGGGGGGGACTATATTGGTGTTCTGCCATTTCGCCGAATTTTTTTGGTAGAATTTCATTTGCCAACCAAAATTTCGCCCTACTTATTGGCAAATTTTTGTATGCCAACCTCTCATTTGGCCGAATTATTATGAAGACGAATATCATATTGACTTTAAACTTTTGGAATATCTTTCACATGGCAAATGTTACACTAGGCCGAAAAACTCTTAGTTAGGTACGACGACGAGCGTAGCGAGGAGGAGTGTTAGGTAGAACTGCGACCCTACAGCACCGACTTTTTTTATAATACTACATACACAATACACCGCTAAATGTATATTATCCCAAGTGAACCATTTGGCTATATGAAAAAGGACATTTTAATAAATGTCCATATAAAAAAAATACCAAACGTTGAGTTGGAAATCTAGAGGTTTGGAAATGAAATTAATCATTTTAACAAGTTGCCATTATGATGATTCGGCAAAATGAAATTCGCCAAAACGTTGGTTGGGAAGTGAAATTCGGCAATAAAATTTTCGGCGATACTATAGAGAACCGACTATATTCTTTGGGTAAGGGTAAGGGTAAGGATTGCACCTAGCATTTATTTTATTTCTGTTTCACATTAAGTTTGCCGGTAGAGAATGCATGTAGCATTAAATTTTGTCTTTTGTAAGCTATTTTAATTAGCAATAAAGTAAAGTAAAGTTTAAATAAATAAAAAAATAATGACTGAGTTTTTAAGCCTCGGCGTTCGTTATCGTTATCCGAAATATACACGGTGATTGTTTTTTGGTGATCAGGAACCAATTTTTCTAATTCAGTTATTTATGGCGATCACGTTTAAGTCGCAGTTACATGAAACAAAACTATTTTTTTTATGTAAAAAAATATTTTGTAACTAACTTTTAATTGAAATTAATTGTCACCCTACTAATTGTTTAGTCTATGAGTTAACAACACTTAACTGATAAGTTTATTGACGTAATATCTGTCAAATTTCCCGCCAAAGCGATGGCACTTGACGTCTACTTCACTTCAATAATTAATGTAGGACACATGTATGCAGTGTTGATTGGTTTTAACAATATCATTAACTTAAATAAATTAAACAGTGAGTTAATTGTTTGAGACATCAACCATTAAATTCCATTTTTGTTGCTTATTAATAATTTTCAACTCCTGATCACCGATAAAAAGTCACCGTGTATAGGATAACTGTTGCCCGTGAGTCCGTCCGCGCCGAAAAATAAAACATTGCCTATGTTACACCGGAATAATGTACTATTCAAAAGGTGAAAGAATTTGTAAAATCGGTACAGTCGTTTTGGAGTTTAGTCGTTACAAACATACAAATATACAAATCTTCTCTTATTTATAATATTAGTATTTATAATATTAGTGTAGATTGAAGCTATCAGATGGTCACGTCGAGCGCCTACTTCAATTCCATACATTTTATCAGTTTTAGAAAACCGTTTACGTTAGTGTTAACTTGTCTAGCCTTATTAATTCTTTTTCATCACACTTGCTCGTAAATTGTGTCCTAACATGCTAGAAAAATCGACCGTAAGTCCAAAATAATACCCGCGGGCCTTTTTTTACCATTACGCCCTATCGTGCGTAATAGCTTTTTTTTTTTAAATATTATACGTGGACTCAAACTATCACAATACGCCAGGATCCCAATTCTTGTGCCATTCGATATGAAGTTTCGTTCGAGATTAAATGTCAATTGCATACAATTTCCTAAAAATCTCGCATATAAACTATTGATCTCGACTGTCACTAGAATCGGACTCCGAACACGTTTGACATTATCTGTGGTAAGTCACAGACAATGACACGTCTAGTCTGCCGCTAATAAGTTAAAAATATAATCTTTTGTCTGATTTTATTTCGTTTCCTCGCAATTGTGATGAAAAATATTGTATGTTACACGGGTGGTAAAGGAAATACAAAACTCGAGTCATTAAAGCCCTCAGCCTTCGGCTTCGGGCTTCTAACAGACTCTCGTTTGTAATTCTTTCTTTACCACCCTTAATACATAATGTACTATAACGGTTTTCTATTTCATTACCACATTCGTGTATTGCGATAGTAGCATTTTTTAATTTAGTGTACTGTCAAAATCTTTTTGGCGTAGTAAATAAAACCTTATAACAATTTAAACATGAATATATACAACGCGGTCAATAAAGAAAGAAAATGGCTGTTCGTCATCCGACTAACATTTCGATGTGAAAGGCAGTCACGATAATTTGTATCCTAGTTTGTAGCTCTATAAAAAGAAATGTCCAAAATATCGTTAATAGAATTCAAACCTCGAATTCGATTCTAAGAACAAAGAAAAGACAGATAACTCTATAAAGAAAGAAAAACTTTTATTCATGACAAAAAACAAAGCACATAGAAATACGCACAAGAAGAATATATATTCGCCAACTATGCGTGTCTATGACTTTGTTTTGTTTGTTTTAAAACCTAATTTTGAGATTTAAAAAACTCAGTTTCCGAAAAAGATTTGAATTCTATAAACTTTACACTGGTAAGGTAGCATTCAACCAAACTGGAATAGATTAAACGCCGAATTTGTATAGACTAATCTCGAAGTAAGTCTTATTCCAGTTTGGTGAAATGCGGCCTAATACCTTTCGGGTAAATACTCAATCTACCATGTCAAGTGGGTTAATACACCTATTTTGGGTAAATACCTATATAACAATATCTATAAATATCTATGAAATAAATAAAGTAAATAATTTTCGGGTAAATCCAGGTAAATACCAGAGTACTTGCGCATCTATATTAGTAAGTAAATATTTAAAAAATGACTCACAATCCGAAGAAGTAGTCTCTGTCTCCCAATCGCTGGCTCAGGGCATTGCAGCACTGTTCTACCTGAAGTAATAAATCATACATAACATAAGCTTACGCCTTCATTCCCAGAGTGGGGTAGGCAGAGCTACAGAATTACTAACAACTCTAAAAACTTGATAATAATTCTGTAACCACATTTTGCACAAACAGGCTAAGATGTTTACCAGTGTATTAGTGACAGGTTGCAAGCCCATCGCCTAACAGTACTATACGCCTTTATTCCCTTAGTCGTCTCTTACGACATCCACGGGAAGACATGGAGTGGCACTATTCTAACCCGGCAACCACACAGAAAAATCATGTATATTCAGAAATAATATGTAACGGACAAAGTGATGGCAATCAAGCTATAGTATACCTTTTCAAGTTTATACATACACTAGCGACCCGCCCTCGCTTCGCTTCGGTTTATGTGAGTTTTCTGTATCACCCGTTCATGAAACAGGATTTATTATACATATAAACCTTCCTCTTGAAACACTATCTAATCATAAAAACCGCATCAAAATCCGTTGCGTAGTTTTAAAGATCTAAGCATACATAGGGACAGACAGCGGAAAGCGACTTTGTTTTATACTATGTAGTGATACATACATAAACTCACGCCTTTATTTCCAGAGTAGGGTAGGCAGAGCTACAGAATTTCCAACAACTCTTAAAAACTTGTTGATAATTCTGTAACCACATTTTGCACACTTAGGCGAAGATGTTTACCAGTGTATTAGTGACAGGTTGCAAGCCCATCGCCTAACAGTACTACACGCCTTTATTCTAAATTCAAGTTTATAATAATGTTAAATATATTCTACTACAAACAGATAAACTCTATAGTTCGATTCCCGCGCACACACAAACACACATGTCCTGACACACTTAACCCATTCATTGCCGATGACGCCGATCGGCGTCATTCTTTCTTTACCCGAACCTGACAAGATCCCGTGAACACGTCGTTCGACGTCATATTTTCATTAATGCTTCCATGAAATATGTTTTGTAAATAAATATGGTGTACCTTCAAGCGAGCAATTCTTGCATATATATACAGGGTGTTTGGCAGTTGGGTGTAGGGGTTTTAAGGGATGATAGTAAGGGTCATTCTGAACATTTTTGACCACATTTACTATTATGCTAAGTTTCACGGTTTCCGAGATATTGATCATTTTAATAGGATTTTTTGTAATTTTTCCTTATGTCCGTGATACGAAAAACCCCTTAATTCAAGTATTAATTTAAAAAAAAACAGTGTTTACTTGCATGACTTGAATCACTATGAAATAAGGAAGTTTTAAAGCTACATGCCATTTTTTTTCCTTACAACTTTTTGAGTAACCTCACAAAATTGGTTTTTCCATACTTGGTGAAAAATAAACGCGGGGTTCTCTTAGTATGGAGAAAGTAACTCTTGCGCGTTTACTCAAAAAGTTGTATAGAAAAAAAAATGGCATGTAGCTTTAAAACTTCCTTATTTCATAGTGATTCAAGTCATGCAAGAAAACACTGTTTTTTTTTAAATTAATACTTGAATTAAGGGGTTTTTCGTATCACGGACATAAGGAAAAATGTCAAAAAATCCTATTAAAATGATCAATATCTCGGAAACCGTGAAACTTAGCATAATAGTAAATGTGGTCAAAAATGTTCAGAATGACCCTTACTATCATCCCTTAAAACCCCTACACCCGACTGCCAAACACCCTGTATAATCTGAACCTCAGAATCGGTTCGTATAAATCGATCTAGATAGGATTCATTTTTAGAAAACTTACCTAAATGAAATACCATGTCATCCAGGTACGATCTTTATAAAGTTTTCAAAACAACTGGTTGTAGTTGGTTTTACAAAAAATAGGTTATTAATCTTCGATATCTGATGCCGATGAAACCGATCAATATTCAATATTCAGTAAAGTACAGTACACTAGAAAAAAATCTTGTACTCACATCAACCAGCACCTGTTCCAAGGTCTTGTCGTGCCAGTGCAGCGCCTTCAGCCGCTTGGCGACCATGTTCCTCTTCGACCTGGTCTGGATCCAGCCCAGCGGCCAGGGGTACACCGAGGAGTTGCGGACCTTCGTCACCGCGTTAAACGTGTCGTTGTCGAGCCAGGATATGTACAGCTGGAACAGCGTTTAACGGTAGACCATGATTAAGGTGTCCCCTTGTTTCACCGAAACTCATTTCATATCGTATCGCTTGGCAGAATTTTCGATTCATAAAAGGCTCTTTTCTGCTGAACCTGTGGCGATACAGATTACTGGACAGATTTGGAATGGAGATAGCTTATACACTGGATTAACACAATAGGCTACTTTTATCCCGAATATATCTCGCCGCATCAGTTTTTTTTTTTGGTGGTCTCAAGTCTATCCTAACATACGTATTTGATATTTAAGATTTATGAGCAGAAAATAGTGTTCAAAGAAATGAAACTCGATGAAATTACGAAATCGATCGGGTTACCAAAGGCAACCCCTACTGAAACTAGGCCAGCTTATATCTCTAAACAGACCTACTGATTGTAATCGAATCGGTCAATCCGTTTGAGAGCTACGATGCCACAGATAGACACACATGATAAACATATAACCTCCCTTTTATTTGAGTATTTGTATTGTATTGTAAATGGGGCTAAGTCTGGCGACTCTGATGGCCAACTGCAAACATCAAAGTGTAAATAAAAAAGTAGTTCATCTCAGGTCCTATAAGAGTTTCTTGGACCTATGCCACTGGGGCGCTAGGGTTGCGCATACGCACTCAAATAAACGTTGTTCTGTGCTTGAGGTTCAGGCACACACTTACCTTTGTTTGAAAACGAACTACTATTTATACTATGATTGTTTCTTGTTATTGCTCGCTCGCGCGCGCTTGTTAGTGTCCCAACCGACGTTTTGCTGGCGGCTACGCGAAACTTAGTGGGTGCTCTGAGGAGGCTTTAGACTGGCTAAATAATTTAGATTTACTTTTATAAGGAACGCAGGACCTTCACTCGTAAGGCCGTACGATAATAATAATAATTGCTCGCGTAAGTCTGCACCACCTGCTGTGGAAAATATTTTAACTACTAAGCTTGTCTGGAAGAGATCGCTAATCAGTGATAAGACCGCCTGTGGTTGACCTGTATTATTTTTAATGTTTTTGTTTGGTGTACGATATTTTTTCTTTTAAGTTTCCCTCTCTCACCTCAGCATTGACCAGCACGTTGGTAATGAGGCTCATGTAGGCCCTCATCTCGGCCTTCTCCTCCGTGCTGAGCCGGCTGCACAGCGAGACACCCTTGTTCGCCGCGAACTGCACGATCGGCTCGAGCTCGGACACCACAAACGCGCCGCACTTTATGAAGGGCACTCGGCCGGACGGCGACATGAACTCGGCGTTCCAACGCATCTCCACTTCGAAGGGAAGGTTGCACATCTGGGGAAACAACGAATATAGAGCTACGTCATCACCATCATCATCATAAACTCACGCCTTTATTCCCAGAGTGGGGTAGGCAGAGCTACAGAACTACCAACAACTCTAAAAATTTGTTAATAATTCTGTAACCACATTTTGCACTTTTAGGCTAAGATGTTTACCAGTGTATTAGTGACAGGTTGCAAGCCCATCGCCTAACAGTACTATACGCCTTTATTCCCTTAGCCGTCTCTTACGACATCCACAGGAAGATATGGAGTGGCACTATTCTAACCCGGCAACCACACGGGGCTAGAGCTATGTAACACACACAAATCTACGGTTATATACGTAAGGATGACCACTTACTATCAATTGTCGCTGATGTTTGTGTCGTCATCCGTCATTCATTTTATTTTTGTTGTTATTCTACTTCTGATTTTACTTTACGCGTGCTAGTTAAGCTAGGAATGTTGACGAAGTGGGAAAAGGACGAAATGGGAATATGGATGAAATGGGAATGTTGACGAAGTGGGATTGTGGACGAAGTAGGAATGTGAACGCAATGAGAATGTGGACGAAGTGAACCTAAACGGCTAGTCGCCACAAACTTATCATAGCTTACTTTCAAGAAGGCTTGCACCGCCAGACAGCTAGCATTGTCCGGAAGCAATATCTGCTCCACTTCATACGGCTGGAACAGTTTGACATTGTCGGGCCACGGCTCCTGGGCTGGAATAACATTCAAGGTTAAAATTGCCATACTCCTTGGATTGCATATTAAATGGACCCCATTTCGGGATTTTGGCACTGATCGGAATCACAGCCAAAGCTGCTGTAAAACCAAAGGTAAAACTAACTGCAAGCATTCTATACTCTATTGGTAAGCACATTAAACTTAAAATGCTTATGCTATTACTATGCAGTTATGTACCTTCTTTGGTATTACATTAGGAAGGCGCCACAAGGGATCGTACATCGTCCCTTTACTTTCTCAACCTCGTATCTGATCAAATTGTTAGATAGAGAAAACACTCATGTTCCGAGGTTTATAAAAACTACTTTCCTATCAAATTATTCAATCAGACAAGAGGTTGAGAAGACACGATATCTATAGAAAAGACGATGATGGGAGTGAATTATGTACAAACTGATAATGGTGGAGGTCAGGTCAGAAATCTATCATACTAATAATAAATGTGCAAGTTTGTTCGGATATATTCTGTCTGTTTTTCAATCATGCATAGGCAATGATGTAGGTAATTAATCTCTGAATCCGTAGTGATTTTTTCCAGAGATAGTTTATGCCCTGGTTTAGATTGTGGGATACTTTTTAGCCCAAAAAAGTATTCCTGTAAGTAATGTTTTAGTCCAAAATGGCGCGCCCTGTCCCGATAAAAGATTTTTATTCAGTAAGTAACCAAGGGCATTTCTACACGTCAAAATTTGCCAGCGCTTCCCAAGAGGAGACTTCTGAGAAGCGCCGCAAGAAATACAATAGACAGATTCACCAATTTTTGGTTGGTTGCAGAGCAACTTAGTACTTATACTGCAGGGCGACAACCGCGCGGCACTCGCCCGGTAACCGCGCTGCTAATGTGTATAGCCGCGTCTCCGCCAAGAGGCCAGGCTTGCGAGACAGCTTTGCGATCAGCCCGGAGATACCGAGCCATCAAAAATCCGAGGTAATTTGCACTCGCAAGCCAAAACCAGGGCTCGGAAACCTGGTTAATTTTACAAACCAGCCCGTCAGAAGCGCCATACATTTCAAAAAGAGCATTTTCATTTCAATTCCGCTCGGAACAGAATCGATATTAATTCGGTTTTGATGAAAGAGCAAAATGAAATTGTTCCTGCTCAAAAAAAAAAAAAACGGTTAATTTCACTCGCTAATTTGTTCGCACCGCCCACCAGTCCCACCACCCGTTTCTCGTCTTTCCTAATAGGTCAGTAGCTAGCTCTTCAGAGCCTCTAGTGTATTTTTACATACACTAAAACGTCTCGATCGCGTTTGCGTTTCTCGTATGAATAACATGGTCACTCTCGCGTTCGAGACGGTTTGCCGCGCGAACAGCAACTTACACTCGAGGCTCAGTTAGTTGCATTTTAACTTGCTCACGTGACTTATGATTGTATGATTCCAAGCAGCGTCGGCCGAAAGATGCTCCACCCATTTGTCATTTTAAATTAACCAGGTTAATCCCAGCGATCATAACGCTCGCGAATCGATTTTGCTCCGAGCGTTTACAAAAAACCTGGTTTAGAACCATATTAACCGGTATTTTACGAACCGTTCCCAAGCCCTGGCCAAAACCCCACCGTCCACCGAACGAACAGCGCATACTGAGGCACCTTCGAGCATGTCGCATTAACCGACAGCCGACGGCCGGCACCGAGGCAAGTTCGGCTTATCCAACGAGCGCCCGATCGGCCCGAGGCACGTCCGCACATACCGAGCATCTAGCTCGCGAGTCTGACGCGCGTGCGCGTGCGCTTGGTGGGGACGCGGCTTAGGGTACGTTCAGATGACAAGCGTTCAACGAACGCGCGTTTACAACTACATACGTTTACATACGCGCGTTTCAATAAAACGCGCGTTAGCATGTGTACGACCCTGAATAAGTATTATGTAGTTGTAAACGCGCGTTATCAAAACGCGCGTTGAACGCTTGTCATCTGAACGTACCCTTATGGTATATAGTCGCGTGCGATTCCCGCGCTGCTTAAGCCGCGTACAGTTTATGCGCGGCAATCACTCGAACATTGGATCGCGCGGCGGCCGCGCGCAATGTAGACGGGTTTCCGCGCGCGGCAGCTCGAACATTGCCGCGCTCGAACGTGCCGCGCGGCGAGCCGAGCGCTGTCGGTATTTGTGCTCGCATCAAAGAAGCTTCAGTCGCTGCCGCGCGCGCGGTTTGGACGGTTTTATGATTTAAATATATTTTTTCACGCGCTGATCGAGCTGAATCGCTTGCTTCGCGCAGCCGCCGCGGTCTACCTAAATTTCATCGAACATTTGCCGCGCGAGCCAATGTTCACGCGAACACTGGCTCGCGCGGCTGCCGCGCATAATCTGTACCCAGCTTTAGCCTCGTTACTTTACCGCTTTGTGAGAGCGCTCTTTGGAGGGATTAGTCCCTGGAGTTAAACTTCTTTCAATCCTTTCCCAGGGCCCTGGGTATATAATCAAGGATTTCCTCTAAATTACATGGCCCTACGTCCAGCGGGCACCAACAGGCGGCGTTTGGCCGCTACTTACCTAGTGTTTTTAATTCACTAAGGGCCGAATCGACAATTTTACACATTAGTTACGATTTTTATCGATTAGTTAGTTTACTGATCAAATGACAGACCCTAAATCCCACTTGTGTCATCAGTAATATATCACATAGTTTAATAGCAATTCACCTTCGAGTTATCCACTTAATGGAAAAAAACACCTTTTCCCGTTAACCTGACTACTCAAAGGGTAATTGTTATTAAAGTTTGTTACATATCCCATAAATTGTGTTTTTACTTGCGCTACAAAAACGTATTGTCGGATTGCAAGGATATTTTTTAGTTAATTAGAAAACACAATACTTAATGGTAATGAGGGCGCCACTGGACGCTCGAAGTTTGCTCGGTGCAGTCTTAAAAAAGGTACCAATTTTCTACACGGATGCAGTTGAAGTCTTTAGGTAGTTTCATTATAAATTCCTTAGACATAATTTTTTGTAGCATATAGGGGAGATTAGTCCAAAACCGGGTATGGGGGTAAAACCGGGACTTGGCAATTTGGCTTCTTAACGAGTTTCAAATTCGCGCGCGCTTTGCTCACTGCAGTCGGGCATCTTGATTAGTTTGTCAACAAAAGTGGAACGACGCTCGTGCGCTCTTGTTAAAAATAATTGACAAAAACGTTTTTATGGTGGATTGATCTAATATTTCATGGAATTCATACATTCACTAACCGTTGTTACATTCAGGTATGTCAAATTTGTTTTTTTATCAAGATTAAGTATGTTTTAAGGTTTAACAAATATCTGCTTAGATTTTTATTGCATCATGTTTTTAGGTTAGTTGATTTATTTGTTACTCGTGAGGGCGCTTGGGGCAAAACCGTACGGGGTAATACCGGGTGGTATGTGTATTTATTGCACTGAAATTTATGGAAATACACGAAGCAGCGATGCTTGGGTGCAATGTTTCAAGTGTAAAAAATGGGCCCATGAAGGATGTACTGGTTGGGAACTTGAAGAACTTGATGAGTTTCGTTGCTACCGTTGTTAAGGGGCAAAGACGGGTATAGAATGGTGGTATACCCGGTTTTGGACCAGGCATGGGGCAAAACCGTAAAAACTAGAAGTTTAGTAAACATTTTTTTTTCTTTACTTAGAATCGTGAAAACAGTGATCTCGTTGAACAAAGCTGTGAATAATAAGGTAAACTAAACAAATGTTAATAAAGTTGATTAATATTATTATTTTTACATTTTTTATTTAATATTTTCTTTAACATCCCGGTTTTACCCCACTTTCCCCTATTATAGCATGTTGGTAGAATAAGCTGAATACTTGATGTCATAATATTACAGACAATGGTAAAAACTCAAGTTCAAGAGTTAGAGTGGATAGTAACATTAAATTAAATACACACATAACATATATCCTACAAGGACTGCTTAACACAAATAAATCATAGATCACAATCATCATAAAATTCAATTAGTTCCAAAATGTACTTTACTTACTTATCCAATCTGTTAGTTACATGGTATTGTATCACAGATGATATTAAAATTGAACTGTCATAAGTCCAAAGAAGGCTAACTCCAACAAAGCAGTCGAAGCATTCTATACAAAATTTTAAAAAGGTAACTAGCTGTTAGCCTTTTTTTACGTACGGTATTATAGCAGAACTAGTTTACTGCAAATAGATACAAAAAGTTAATACTGCCCTTATACCAAAGAAGGTAGCTAACTACACAGTTAAATAATATAAACATTTTTAAACTTTTTTATTTGATTACTAATACGTATAGAATGCTTCAACTACTATATTGCACTTGGGTAAAAATCAAAATAAATGTCCAGTTAAAGAGAGGTTAGTCACCGTAACGAAACTGTTGGTTAACGTCAAACATACGTCATTTTGTAATGAAATTGTAAGTTAGACATCATTTAAGTGACATTTAAATAGTGTCTTTATGTACATTTATTTGGATTTTTACCCAGTTAGGACCTTTGGCACTACGGCAGTAGCTTTTGTTAATAATTATGTACCTTTAAAACTCCCTCTTTGAAACAGCCAAACTACAATTATTAATCAAATGATTTATTCGTAATTAAAATTAACAGAAAGATCCTAATGCTGTGTTACAAAGTCATAAAGAAGTTGTCTATGATAAATAATATTACGAGTACAACAAAAAATGCACATAGTAGCTTGATGAATACAACCATCATTTAAGATGAAGAAAAAAACAGTGAATTTGAGGTTAGGTCACAAAAAAAATATTGTATCAGGTTCTTACATTAAAAGTGTTAATGTAAGATTTTAATATTTTTTTAAGATTAATGGGGTAGTTGCACACAAACACATAAATCTATCTCAATATATTACCAAACACAAATGCGTCCCCGTTTTTCATTTTACACAGGTTATGAAAGAGTAAACCGGACGAATCTCGTAACAGCACAGAATTACATTAAAATAGGACGCTCGGCATCTATAAATAAACAATTGTGTCATACAAACAACACAATATTAAGAGAAACAACAATTATGTAATAGCACGTCGAAACTTCAAGATGATTATAAAATAACTTACCATTGAGCGACGTTATTATGGAATCTTTGATATTTAACTCTGGCATTATCGTGACACGGAGTGTAGAAGGGTTTGATTATAAAATTCTTAAACTGTTGTAAATACCAATTACAATGCCTGTTTTAATGCACTATACGATACGGAATTAATTTGACTTGACAATGAACAATCGAACGTTTGACCGGTTTGACTTGACAGCTAATAAGTGCTACCAACGTAACAATGTGACAAATGAATATGATATCTTAGCTTAAATGTGATATCTTGGCTTTTTAAACAGTATGTCAAACAATCCAACGAAATAGCTACTAATAAAATATAAAATATATTTTCATCAAAAACTGGTAAACCACCATACCATACGGGTGCTCATTACACAAACATTTGCCCATACTGGAAATGGAACCCGGAACATCTAGCTTCGAAGCTGCAGCGTCACTACCAAACAACCGGCAAGGCAAAACCAGTCGTCAAAATAAAACTTATTTGCAGTTATTTAACGTAAATATTATAACATTCTTATACATACCCATTTGTAAAAGTTTTGTAATGTTATCACCAACACAGGCAACATTGTGATTCAGTAAATTAATTCCAAAAGCAAATTCTTCATCGTCGTAAAAATCAAAAGGTCTGTCCAATGGTTCAGTCTGCTTTGCATCCGTGGAAATGTTAGATTTTGAATGAATTATGTCAATGTACTTATTGAAAATAGATTCTCCAACCCCTCCAGATCCAGATCTACTTGAAGGCGATCTAGAGCGAGGAGTTGCTACAGGAGAAGCGAATGTCCAGTCTGAGGACAGAGTACTTTTAAGTTTGACTTTTTTTACATCTTTATCCCAAAAATTATAAACACTCATTTTAATTTTGAATAAGAAATGCAGAACTCAATTAATCTTGATTTGTTGCCTTTAGTCCTAGAATATTATTGACATAATTCTATAAATATCAAACCATTATCAAATCGTATTAAAACTGTCAATTTAAATAAAACCTCTCTAAGTAACTCTCATGGACTAAGTATACCCTAGACCCGACACGCAAATGACAATAGGTACTTTAAGATTGAGGGAGATAGTTTTAAAGGGATCTCAATAAGAGAGACGGATAAAGAGAGGTTTTTTGTCTTTGTCATAGGTAGATGCGCTTTTTTATGTTGGGCACATTTAGGTTTGTGGCAGGCAAACTGCTGTCATTCATTACAAATTGTTTTCGTGAACGTAATATGTTTGATGATAGTTAGCTTGTGTTATGCTTGTTTAGTATTTATTTATATAACGGTGCATTGTTGTGTGATCGGTTGTAAGAGCCACAGTGAGTGAAAAACAAAGAACGTAACTTATCATACGTACAGTTTGGTCGTTGTAAGAGGGCCTATTTGACAGCTGTCATCTGAGTACAAAATATGAGTAGTTAGTTAGTATGAGGGGGGGCCATTTGCAACGTTAAAAGATGGCGGATGTGTAATTTGTTTTGGTTTTATTTTTTTGTGTATTTAGGTGTTCAAAGTTCTTTTCTGATAGTGATTTGTACTTTTTATGTCATTGTGTTGCACAGTGATTGAAAACTTGGACTTATTTCGCGTATCTGGCATCTTTCTTCTCGTTACAAGTGGACTCGAAGTGGTACATAGGTTAAAACTATCTTGACCTCTGTCCTACAAACTACCGAACAACGTCGCCCCCAATCTTCCCAGAGAAGATTGGACTGTACTTTATTGCTATATTGATTTATACTTATATACACTTGACACTGGCGAAATCACTAATTCGTGGAAACGCCATAGCCCGGCGGTAGTAGCTGTTGAAGTCGCCGCGGGGCAAAAAAATGGATGGATAGTTAGTATGAGCTGTGTTTTCATTTGTAGTACAAAAACCTACCGACCAATTTCAAGAAAATACTTTAGTTTATTAGAAAACACAATAATAGTAATGAGGGCGCTACTGTACATTCGGCGTACGCTCGGCGCAGTCTTAATTCATGATGAGGATGAGGATTTCTATGTTAAATACATATAAATTGAAGAAGTAAGATTAAGGTAGATTCACAACGAGGATTGCACGCGATAAAATATGTATAGCTTGACGTAGTGAACCCGGGCCCTGCTTTGTAAATCGAAGTTCAAAATTACGTTTGCTTCATCCCTTTCTCTCGATATAATCTCGAATGACAAGTGACAGGGATGGAGCTACTTAACTTCGAACTTCGATTTACAAAGCGATTTATAGGCCTCTGTACCAAAGTTGGTGATTTTGCCACTTTAGAATATTGTAGTTTGCCCTCACTCCAAAGCAAATTCTTTTTTGCAAACTATGCATAAATATAGGTAGATCGTTTGCCTCCTCTTATCCTTATGCATAAAAAACATACATATATATCACCACAGACATCCTCCGTTCCGTCTCGATAAATCAAAACTAGTTTTCCATAGTAATTCTTTAGTGTGTACATAATTAAATCATGCCTAAACAAAACAACACAAACAAACAAACAAACATAAACAACAAAACAACATAACCATTTCATTCATTTCTATTTCTATTTCTATTTCTATTTCTATTTCCTGTTTCCCAGAGGGGTAGGCAGAGAGAGACCACTTCTTTCCACCTGCTACAATCATACATCAACATCGTTTTCCCACATCTATGATCCTAACCAATCTTTTTCACATTCATACAGCGAGTCATCTTAATATCTCTATTTCTTGCGTTCTCTTGTAAAGTGCGTTCCTATTATTTGTAAATCGTCCTGTTCCAGCCAACGAGCAAACCGTTGCATTATTTTATTATTTATTCTGAACGCATCTAACGCTATAATGGCGTGACGTGTGGTGTAGTAGCGGTGAACACTGAATTGTTTAACTGTCAAGTTAAATTATTTATTAAACTAGTCAGTCAAGTCACGCATAAGCCATAAACGAATGATAGAAAAGCAGCTAAGTTCTAATCTAATTGTCTAGTTGTACTCAGATTGCAATTTGAATACTATTTTTAAAAGAATTACAAAAATATAAACATGGCTGACGTTTTGGATATAGAAAACTCGGAGGAATTCGAAGTTGACGAAGATGGTGAACGTACGTATTTTATATGCTAATTGCTTATTATTCTTCTTGCACCTATTATTGGGTAATTGCTCCACTGGATGCGTATTAAACGTAGCGTCTAATTGGCAGTGTTTAGAAATTGTAAATGCAAAATTCTAGGTTATGTTGGTGTCTTGGTCTTAGTAGTGATAGTATTTTTGTTTGCAATTAGTACAAATGCTTATGGTAATTTGGCCAGCAGTTAATAAGCAAAGAGCTGGACATGAGTGTAATCACTACGTATTATAAATTATAAATCCATTACCGCGTCGTGTGTATGTAACGCGCTAATTTTAGTATAGGATGCATTTTAATGCGGAATTTTAATAAATTGTTAGGTATTTATCCGTGCTAAGCCAAGGCGGGTCGCTAGTTACTTAAATAATGTGTATGTACATAACTGATCGGTTTCAGAGGGAATCGCCAGGTTGAAAGACAAGGCTCGAAAACGCAAGGGCCGCGGTTTCGGCCATGAAGGCGGCTCGGGGGCTGCCGTCGAGCGCGGGAACAGGGGGAGGTGAGACTGTTTTATTATTATGTGTAAAGGTAAAGCTCACAAATGCCCGGTTTCTATATTCAAGAAATGAATCGTTTTCCTTACATCTCGTTAAAATTTGACATTTCCTACGTACAAAATGTGTCAAATTATAACGAGACGTAAGGAAACCGATTCGTTTCTTGAATATAGGAACCGGGCATGAACATCACCAAACCAGAATAAGACTTAGTCCGAGATAAATTTATACTAATAAAATTCAGCTTAATCTAGGTAATAAATAAATAAGACCTTATTCTCGTTTGGTTGATTCTGCCCTTAGTGAGTTTTACCTTAATACTGGCGATATATGGAACCTTGAACTATTCTGTTAGTTCAGCATCCGCAACACAAAATTTGCCAACACAATGCAGATTGCGCTTTTCATATATAAAAATTGAAAAAATGTTTGTGTTACAGGTACGATAGCTTAGCTCCAGAGGGTGACGGTAACACCCCTGGGCCTCAGCGCTCGGTCGAGGGCTGGATATTGTTTGTCAGTAATGTGCATGAAGAGGCTCAGGAAGAAGATATCCAGGTACATTATATAAATTTTTAGTGCTTACAACATTTGTATGGATTTATGATGCACTGTATTGCTCTGTAACAAACTTAGTACCTACTCATTTGCGCATAATGCATTGTCATTTTTGTTTAATTACAATTGTAATGAATAAAGTTTAATTTTCCTTTAATATTTATTCTCAATATTAATCTCTACACTTGACAATAATGAAGTAAAAAATGGGTCCCTGCCGACCACTATAATATTAAGCTCACCTAATTCACATGTGCAGCTAACATTGCATCACTTTCACTTTGTTTTATTAATTATGAAAAATATTTGCTTAAAACATTTCCTTACCTTCTTTCCTCGTCATAAGTTCATTAGTTCATCACATATTATTTCGCTTTCAGAATCAATTCTCCGAGTTTGGTGAAATCAAGAATATTCATCTGAACTTGGACCGGCGTACAGGCTTCCTCAAGGGTTACGCATTAGTTGAATATGAGACTTACAAACAAGCAGCGGTGAGTGTTTTGTACATAAGTTGTAAAAAACTGATGTTTCAAAAGTGTATGGATACACCACGAAGTTTGTAGATACACCAAGTTCGGTGAGGTAGAGCCTCACCGAATTTAACAAGTTCAGTTTGGACACTTCTTTTTCATGCGTCTAATAACTCATATTGTTTTACTTTCAGAGCGCCCGCGAGGCCCTAGATGGTGCGGATATCCTCGGGCAAGCAATCTCTGTTGACTGGTGCTTCGTCAAGGGACCCACTAAAGTGCACAAGAAGAGGCGATAGTGTTCAACACAGATAACGTGACAAGAACCGTAGACAAATCAGACAATGAGGATATTATAGCTCGGGAAAACATATTGAAAAAATTTACAGTTAAAATAAATTCAGGTTTTTATTGTTGCTATGAACAAAAACGAGAGCAATATAAGATGTAAGTAACACTTTAGAAAGTTTGTTGTTGCTATCAAAAAAAAAATTATATTGTTAGGAGACCTATGTAGTACATGAATGTTACTGGTAAAAAACATGTCAAGTCACTTGAAAAAAGGAGTGAGATTAAGAATTTATCAAAATGTAGACTGCAACAAACTATTACTTTGTCCAGTAACTTTCGAGAGGGAAGATGGCCAATTGAAAGATGCCCGGCTTTTACTTGTTTTTTTTTTTACTGATTTACTCTACTCACTTGACTTCAATTTGGCGAGATCATAGCGGAATACCGTTGTTAACCGCAATGAATAAAAAAAAGGAAGAAGAACTATGATTTTTCACCCAGTAGACTAGACACAGAGTACCTTTCATATTCATTACGACGCACTGGCCTAGTTGGTAGTGACCCTGCCTACGAAGCTAGCGGTCCTGGGTTCAAATCCCGGTAAGGGCAGATATTAGTGTGATGAGCGCGAATATTTGTTCCTGAGTCATGGGTGTTTTCTATATATTTAAGTATATATTTCTCTATATAAGTATTTATATCGTTGTCTAGTACCCATAATACAAGCCTTGAGCTTAGTTTGGGGCTAGGTCAATTGGTGTGACATTGTCCCTTGATATTTATTTATTTATTTTATTTATTATAACGTTAAATCCAACAGACGCTATGTTAAAAAGGAATACATGCCTACAAAAAGTTATTTTTTTTTATCTGTAAAAATGTGACTATTCAAATTTGGTTTTGTAATTTAGTGACACTATTGGATTCAAAGTGCTTATATTACTTTGTGCTCTGCGATCATCACATAAAGTTGATTATTAATTGATTTGATTTAAATTGTTCCACGGGTTAAAATATATATCTGAAAGTTATTATTATCCTCATATTATGTTTACAGTTTTTGTCAATCTTGCAACAGTTTGCAACGCACTTTGATCTTTATGTAATGTAATGAAAGGCTTAATTTCCTGGTGTGCGGGCAAAGTGCTTTGCTTACCTGTTAAATCTAGATTATTAATAATAAATATAAGAGATTTTTCTAATAACTGTTTTTTTTCATTTTAATTAAGCCCTGTCACTATACTCTATGTTTATGCCTACAATCTAATTAGAACATCTTCGGGCGATATATCATACTCACATAAACCGAAGCGAAGCGAGGGCGGGTCGCTAGTCTCAATATAAGTACGAAAGTGGTTGTATAGTATTTGTATAGCAGTTGTGTAAGATTTTGGGGGTTTTACAAAAACAGCCAAGTAAAAAACAAATTATAAGTATCTTTATTGTCTTATCAAATTTATTTAACAAGGTTCATATAGAATTCTCAACAAAACTGTTCTAAAACTTCTTCGGTATAATGGCACCATAATATTTTTGTTCACAATCATAGTTTCTCTTCTTAATTAAAAAAAATAAAAATTGCTATATTTTTAAAACATCACTCATATCTTCTTCATTCTGTAAAAAAAAAGACATCATTAATATAGACAAGTGTAAAAATATGAGAGAACGCAGCATGTCAAAAATATGTCGCAATTCACCTTAGTCCAGTGTAATAAGAACTTCTTTATTTTTGCACTAGATTATTCACTACGTAGAACATCGAAACCAACGATTTATTTTGATATAATTTATTTTTCGTGTTTGATCTGTCATAATGACAGCTTTCTATGGTGATTCAACAAAGTTTTAGACTGTATTACTGCCCAAACTGTGGCAAGTACCCCTGTTGAGACCGAATTTTCGGACAAATGAATTTATGGGACATTATGGATTTAAGTATACGGTCAAGCGGGGCTATTTCGACTGAACGGTTGTTGTAACTTTTCATACTAAAAAAAATACTAATTCTAAAGTTAAAATACGTGTTAATGCGAACAGTTACAATTACCCCTCCGTCGCAATAACCCCAACTGATATTAATTACCTCTTTCCTGAATACCCTCCACAAGTCCGTGGAGATATCTTGTTCGGAGCTACTTGGGGAAGCGACGGGGCTCTCATTCCAGATCAAAGTTAGGTCTCCTGCCTGGGCCTAAATAAAAACAACTCAGATGATCACAATGTTTAATTTCTGAACACTTTTATAACCTCAAAATGCTCCGTTTTCGTTTAAAATAACAAAATTGACATAAAAATACCATCCACGATATAAAAATGTGCGAAATGTAGTCTCTAGATGCTTTATTCAGCAGCGAAAGGCCGTTTTAGTCAAAAATTGTGCATTTTGATGTTATATATTTTTTTAATAAATAAGACAAGTCAATTGGGTTACCTATCTGAACCCCGAAAAATGTTTGTCCGAATTTTGGTTCGACAAATCGCTGCCTTTATATAATACTGCTACATCTCAAAAAATGATGACGTTGTAAAGAAAACTTTATATAGAAAGTGTTCTGAATTTAAATTGCAACAGCGACTCATTTTGAGATGCCGCACTCTTTCATAAAGGCAACGAAATAGGTTACGTATCAGAACGCCTAAAATTAATATGCCTAATTTCAAAATACCTAAGGTCGAAATACCTAATTTTTAAAATACCTAACGGTCATTTCGCCTAACTGAATAATACTTAATGGACGAAATACCTAATGGATGATTTACCTAAAATTGATTTCCCTAATGACAAAATACCTAAGGTTGAATTACCTAATTTTTAAATACCTAACGGTAATTTCGCCTAAGTGTATAATACCTAATGGATGAAATACCTCATGGATGATGTACCAAAAGTAGACATTTCCAAGTTCAACATACAAATCCATGCTTAGAGCCTCTCTAGGTATAACTAATTTATACATTATTATAAGTTTAAATCAAGGTCATGCAAACTAATCTGCTAAATTAGGTCAATTTCGTCTTTATTTATAGGTTAGGTTAGGTTAGAGTTGCGTCAAGGCGCGAAGCGCCATAACTACGCGGAATAGGAGCTCCGCGTAGCGGAGCTCCGTCGACTTGTTTGTATACTTCTTTACATAACATAGAATTTCCTCCTTGTTTGTAGTCGGTTAAAGAAGTAGGTATACGAACAAGTCGACGGAGCTCCGCTACGCGGAGCTCCTATTCCGCGTAGTTATGGCGCTTCGCGCCTTGACGCAACTCTAACCTAACCTAACAAATATTGAAATTAAATTTAAATTATTTATATCAGAAAATATAACTAGTTTTCCATATTAGGTATACAAAAAAAACATACACAAACATTAGCAGCAGGTCAGAGGTGTGGTTCTCTCAAAAACGGCGTTCGGTCGGACAAAACACATTTTAGCACGTGAACTTTATAGGTTCCTAACTAGCTGGCCGTTCAATTCAATTTGCGGTCGCAGCAAGTGCACTTTAGGTATTTCAAGAATAGGTATTCTGTACATAGGAATATTGACTTTAGGTGTATCGTTCATTAGGCACTTCATGCATTAGGTATTTCATCCATTAGGTATTTAGTCTGTTAGGGGATTTAAATTTAGGTATTGTAAACTTAGGTCTTTCAATCTTTAGGCGTAACCATGTTAGGTATTTTAAAAATTAGGTATTTCAACCTTAGGTATTTTGAAATTAGGCATATTAATTTTAGGCGTTCTGATACGTAACCACGAAATATTATTCGACAATTATGGTTTGGTTTTTTTTACGTTTACCCGAAAGATCAGAATATATTCATTTAGTCATTACTTGTTTTGATTTTTTACTGATTTGATAAATTATCTATTCCCTATTACTAGTTTCGGCGTATAAACAGTTGTCCAATGTAATGGTTTGTCAATTTATCTATTTCCCATTTCTGATTTTACCTTAGTATCCTTTGCCCAATGTAATGGATTGTTTTGTTAATAGTTTACCTATTATTAAATCGACTATGTTATGTTTGATATTTTCTGGGCAGAAAAAAAAATAACCTCGAAGGCCAAGGCGGGAGCAGAGCTCCCGCCTTGGCCTTCTAACCTAACCTATCCGAACCGGTTCTGCCCTAATTCGTCTTTCTACTAAAACTAATTACAAGTAATATTTTTTGGCCGAAAATGAATATTTGACGTAACTTAGTGAAATCTATATGTAGCATTGATGAAGTGAAAATTTGGTTACGAAACAAAATACGTAACGATCCCTAAGCTATTTGTAGCATTGGTGTAATGAAAAATAGGCTATGAAATAACATACGTAACAATACATAGGGCAAGTGACTATAAGGTGAAAAGTTACTCGGACTAAAGATATGTTTACGTAATGTAAAATAGTGAAGTAAGAAATTGACGACACGTGCCATCGGAGAAACGATAAAAAGCGAAACGTTTTCGGTGAAATGAAATTCGGTCAAAAAAAATTCGAGGTTGCGATAGGTTACCAGTCAATTGCTATTTCGATATTTTCGATAAACTAGTGGAGACAGGTCGCGAAACTAAGAAGCTATATTTTTGACATCATAATATTCACAATAAAAAAAACTGGTTGCCTGTAAAGTCGGTTTTACGGGCGAAGATTTTACGTGACAACGTCTTTTTCTCGGTAGAATATTTATTGATATGAATATAATTAAATTGCACAATAGGAACAAGGAATTGAATGAAAAATAAGAATTGCACAAATTTTAACTATAGAAATATATTTTGTTTACTAAAACATTGTACATGTAAACTTAAACTTAACTAATTCCTATTTGAGTGATTTTGTTGAGGATAGGTACTGGAAGTTGAAGGCATTTGCTCGTCCGTTTCCATTGTTTTGAGAGTGGTGATTCCTGTTGAACATTTGAAATTGAATGGATGAATTTTTAATTTTAAAGAATCAATTTGAAAATCAAAACACTTATTCAGATCGAAGGTTCAAATTTTTGCTAAATAAATTTGAAATTAATTAAAATTTGTAATTGTAAATGATGAAGTTGAAAATTAAAACATTTACTTAAATTAGATGTTAAAATTCTTGCTCAACACAGTTTAAATCAAGTTTTCTTATATCTGCCACTTTTTCTTAATATTTGTAATTTTAAAGAATCAATTCGAAAATCAAAACATTTATTCAGATCGAAGGTTCAAATTTTTGCTAAATAAATTTGAAATTAATGAAAATTTGTAAAATAATAATTAATTAATTAATTAATTTTAAACTAATAATTTACTTAACACTATCAACATTTATCAATAGTATGACATAACCTATAAACTCAGTTTCTCAACTTTTGTGTCAATCTAACAATTAATCAATCAATCATAGTTTACGATAATGAAATATCAGTGTACAATTATTTACCTTTATTGTTGTAGTTGTTGTAAATGACGAATCTAAGCACTCCACATTTTCACTACAGACACAGCTGACGATACTTTAACCACACGTGTGAACTTGTATTATGACGCTTTCTTGTTTTTCCAACGCCAAGAACGTTCGAGAAAGACAAAGACAGAGACACAAGCATGCGCCGATTCAATGCGCCTAATTCTCTAGTGCTGCGCGCGCGGCAGACCGATCATAGTTGAGTGGGAGAGAGACGCAAGGCATTCGGCGGGCCTCTCTCTCGTTCGGTGACTCATCGTAACGTTACCGAGCGTTACACTTTTTCATAAGTGACTCCCAGCCGCAACCTAATTTAAGACGTTGTCACGTCAAAAGCTACTAAGTAGGAAAACATAAATTCCTGAGATGAAAGGGTCAAAAAAAAACCATACCATTCTAGTAACTTTGCGTGACCAGAAACAGCCGGGCACCGGGGCCCACAGCCTAGGTTTCCGTCCCCCTTGGCTCAATTCTTCGACAACCTATATAAAAAAAGTAATTTTATATTACTGGCTCAAATAAACAAAAATTATCTGACAAAATGGATGGATGAAAGGAGACTGACGAAAGAGATATTCAGATCGAAAGTGAGTGGACGGGTCGGAAGGGGCCGCCCTAGGCGTACTTTTTCAAGTCAAATCGGAGAAATACTGGAAAAGGGCCGAATCTTAAGTACCCGAAACCGACGTGCGTGCATGACTCGATGTATGAATGTGGAACAAACGAAAGAAATTGGTCAAGATCGTAGCAAGTGGAAAGAAGTGGTCTCTGCCTACCCCTCT